>OY744477.1:80897392-81471571 GCA_963556175.1 Tipula confusa
AACCTATTGAAAGAAACTAGTAAAATATTTCAGAAACCCTCCTCAGTTTCACTCCATTATAATTCATGATTGATCGAAAGCCTTTTGTGTAACATCTTTTATTAAAATACTTCCAAAATGATTTAGGATTTGCTTTGATATTATTTTCCATTAATTAAATATACCGAAGGTATTTAAAATGAAATTGCACAATGACTGCTCCTAAATTTATAGTAAGCTCTATTCTTTCGGTTACGTATAAGTTGATCAAATCTTTATCAAACCTGGCGCGTAAATGAACAACGATAATGGTTTGCCAAATCTCGAATACGCGACATATAACTGACCATGAGAAAAACACGGAAGTTCCATTGGAATCAGGAATTCTCGATATTAGAACATATTTTTCTTTGAATTTGCCCTTAAAGATCGTCGCTTGAACCACGTTGTTCATCAGTATCTTCACAGCCAATCGTGTTCCGTTACACAATCACGGATGGTTCAATCATGCGCATCATGATTATCACAGATCCGACCTTTAGCATCAAGTTATGCGGTGTTATTCCCGGCAAATCAAGCGCATTCAAAAAATTCGGGCGGTTAAAGTTGGCTGTATTGGTAACAATGAATTTCCCCAGCAATTTGGTTTTGAATCAAGTAATTCAGACTGTCTATACATCCTTGTTCATCGGTTGAAACATCAACAGGAATTTGACCATTGCCACGCGCCAACAGTTAATGAGTCATTCTGTTACGTGACTCTCATGTTCGTGGTTAACTGTAACTTCTTCACCTAGCGCCATAAACTCGACGATTACAGACATGCGTTGCATTCATCTGCAGCTGTCGATTTCGGAATGACAAGTAGCGTTTGACAAAAATCGCCGGCCAGCAAAATTCCCTTCGTCAACTGCCTTTATCAATCGTACACTTGCTCGATCGTACACTTGCTCTCGTTGCAATTTACGATTAAATGCATCGTACATCAAACGAATTGGTGCTGGCATGCCCAATTTCAACAAACAGCTGCCGTACATAAGCAAGCACATGTCGTTTAATCCATCGATAATGGATTAAAGCTTCATTGCTTATCTCGTCGTTCATTTCCAGCTCATAATTCGATGTTGCAGTACGAACTCGATGCAAAATGTCGTCAGCCATGTGGCCTTTGATTTGTTCCACAATTCCAATGCGTTCGATGGATGATGACACGTCGCAATGATGATCGCAAACAATGTACGAATTTGATATGCCGGCGCAGAAAAAGTGGCTTGACGAGTGTCGAGTCTAATAAATTTGCCCTTGAATCTTTAAAATAAAGGAAAATTTTGAATATAATCGTTCAACATTATCGAAATAATGAACACGTGGTGACGTCATTACCTTATAGGTAGGATTGTAGCCGGGTTGAATTTTTCGGCGATTGTAGAGTCATAATTGAAAGCAGCGCGATTCAAGTCGACGTTCACCACAATTCCTCGTCGAATTACGTATTGTCAAACGTGAGCTGGTGATGCCCGTGCAGCGCTAACTTGTCCGATAAGAGCACGTCTCTGTACATTTAATTCTTCGTGTTCCCCTTGTGTTTTAATCTTACGGACCTCGTGAATTCTTTGTAAATTACGGTTTCTTCGTCCTAGGTTCGATCGTCTGATAGTCGGCATTTTAATCAAAAATCAATTACTAAAAATTACAATGATTCATTCGAATAATTTACTTTGAAGTCATTAATCCACAAAAATCGAATTAATATCAACCCCGCAATCTAACTTGATTATCGCACTTGTCACGCACCAATAAATTTCTGGAAAAGTTTTTGAAATCGTACAAATCACACCGAACTTCATATGGTTGTAATAATGGTACCGTTAATGGAGGCCATGCACACAATTCTAATATCCTAAAATAGTGAATTAATACTCAAACTACCAATTTAATATAGCAGCAAGAAAAATAACACGTTCGCACAATCGAAAATGACAGTGCAATTCATCTATCAAATTGCACTAATGTGGCAATAATGATCATACCTCAGCGCCATCTCTTATTTATCACGTTAACTCTGTGTTTTTAACATTTTATTTCACGATTTTTTAAGATTTTTTCAGTCCAAAATCATCAAAACATGCAAAAAATTCAATATTTCATAGAAAAGAAAAATTAAATTTTCTTCTGATTTTTCGGGAAGTTTTTGAGTTTTCCACTCAGATTTTCCAAATTTTTTCCTCTAAAAGACCATCTGGATCGAATACGCGTAAAATCCCGTACAAAAACATCATTTTTCGATTTTTCGACTTTTCCGGTGAATTTTCCATTTTCATTCGAAACAATGTGCGAACACAACAAAAAAAGATTGGGCCAAATTGGTTCAGCCGTTCCCAAGTGATGCGCGCACATACGTAAAATGATTTTACATCATTTATTTGTTTTGTTTTTTATATCCATACAATTTTTTCTGGAGCCGAAGCTCTTTCTCAGTTCATTTAACGTCATACTTTTACACTGTCATCAGTCAAATTGAGGACGCACGAATACAAGTTCGCTTTGAATATGTTTCGCATTACGCCAGCCAGCCTGTATACTAACATGAACGATTGTTTGGTCCATATATTCTGCACTCTAACAGGGGATCATAATTGTGGTCATCGTCATCACCGTTTGTAATGAAGTGATGAAAAATCTCTTTTTCAACCCTCCCCCGTTGGGGTTAGAACCCGATACTTCCCGACTCAAACACTAAACCACTGCGCCTATATCAGAGCCATTATTGTTAACTCAGTTATTTCGGAACAGTCCACTTAGTTTGCGTTTGAGGCTTTTTAACATTTTAAAGTGGTTAAAACACCACGCTGCTTTTGCTTTTAATTCTTCATTATAATTTATCACTTAAGTCTCTTTTAAAAGGTCACAGATGGAAGGACTACGGATGTTGTAGTTTATAACTTTAAATTATTTCAAACTACAAGATTATTGCTATACTTTTATAAAATACGTATACTAAACGGGCATCAACCCTGATTTACTAACCTTTCAACATTATCGTTCTGTAAAAATATTTTTTTAACGGTACCTATATTAATGCTGTGTACATAACATCGACTCGATATCCTATGTTAACAGTTTATCTCTTTGTTTTTGTTTTCGATCTTAGGATGATTCGTTCATAGATAAAATAATTTTAACTCGATTGGGGCGTGGCTTGACTTGATATGCTTGATTTGATTGCGTAAAGAGATAGAATGGAAATTATAAATAATTAGCCGATGTTATGTACGCAGCATAAAAGTAAAGATTAAATTAAAAATTAAGATGCTGCCAGGTCACTTTTACTTTTCGATGTTTAACCACGATTTTAAAGGACTTATGATTGATGTTTTCCACTATTTTACTGTTCTTACTATTTGACTGTTTTAGCAACACATGATACTTTGTTTTGCATTTGTTTTCAAAATTGTAAAAGTAGCAAATTGTAGCAAATTGCAAAAGTTACTGTCACTCAGTAATTACTGTCACTCAGTAATTCTAAAAATTATAAAGATTTTTTATTAAAGACGCCATCTCTGGGTTAGTCTCGCAATTTATTGTAACACTATTTCAAAATAAATTATGAATAATTTTGACCAAGTTTTATTTAATTCCGACTAGTCGTTTAGATATGTAAAAGTCAACGAACATACCGACGATCAAAAAGAAACCAAGCATTTTGTGAAATAAATTACGTTAGTAATTTGTAGTTTTTAGTTTCTTATCTAATCTGCGAGTTCATATGTATTCATGTGCGCTAATGCAAAACTAATCAACGTATATTTACGATTTATTAGACTTCTTCGTCTGTCTCGTCTTTTGTACGATAAATATGACATCCATTCAAAATATGCAAGTTTAAATTTCTAATCACGATTTTGATAATGTTTTGATAGTTATGGGTACTTCTGCTTATGTGTATTTATAGTAATAATTATAATTAGAATACCTACTTCATTAGGTTAGATTACATATGCACATATATATCCATATAAATATATATTGTGACGATTATGGCTGGCATACGACATCATCAACATGTATAAAGTTCAAGGGTTCGAATCTTGTCATGACCGGTATATTTTATGACAGATAATTTTATATTATGACGAAACATGCTTAAAGGTCCACGTTCAAAGGCATAATGAATAAGTCTCCTTAATTCGAGATATGTTCTTACAGCGTTAGGCGTGGCGATGATAGAGGGGAAACATGTATAATGGAGAGCTACACTCTATGAATACGAATGTTCAAGAACAACACACACAAAACAATGATAATGATGATGATTATAACGGCAAAAAACGTCAATTATGCAGATGATTTACGACCCGCAATAAATGGAACATTCTCGACCATCCTTATACTGGTATATAAACAGCATCCGATGTCGAGGAGAGATAGTCTTATTTTATCAGTGCAATAGTGAACAAGTGAGTAAGTAAACGAATAAAACGGAAGTGTACAGTAAAGTGTTACATATAGTAGTTAGAGTAAAATAAAGATCAATTCAGTAAATTTTATCACGGTGTTTTTGTAATTGCAAAATCCATTACGAATCCAGAAGCCAAAATCGTAACAATTGGTGACAGAAGTGGGATGTTGCAATAGAGAACGACGAAAAACATCAACGCGTACACAGCGCAGCAGTTAAGGGATGATTTGGAGGAGCGAGGATTGCCCACGGAAGGCAATAAGACGGAGCTATATATAAGTCTACAAAAAGCAGTAAAAAATGACGGGCAAGAAACTGGCAGCGAAGGAGAGTCGGCTGCGTCGTGACCCGGTGTTCAACAGCACTATACATCAGCAGATCTCAATCTATATCACCAGCCGTAATGGCCTTAACACCACAACCATCGTGCACGAAAGATCTAAGCGTGCCGAAAGCTACAGCAACCCTGTCAAAAGCTAACGATGACCCTACTCGCGAATACATACCTAAAGTAGTACCAAAAAAGAAGTGAACAGAGCAAGTCACAGTTGTTCCCAAATTAGCAAACGTACCAACAAACATCGGAACATTTCTCGAAGCTATGATGTTACAAATGAAACAGCAAGCGCAACAACAAAATGCAATGTTTGAACAGCTAAGCACTGAAGTAAAACAACAGAGTGAGAAGCTGGATGAGGTTAAATTGTCCCTGCTAGGAACGATGAAAAAGTTAGAGACAGACGTGACAGAAGTTAAAGGTAAAATGCAGGAGTTGGGGGGTTTCATCACGGCTACCGTATAAAACACAGTTCAAGAAAGGATGTAACAATTTGAGGGCAGAATGAAACTGTGGGAAGACCGCCAGCAAAACTATCGTCCGCACGACAATTGAGCTGTCCAAGGAAGCAGCCCGACGAGTGTTAAGAACCATCTATTGGTGGCCATAAGAAAATTTTAAAACCCCCATCATTCGTTGGTGATTCGCCAAATGAAAATTTGAAGGTTAAGTTTCAAGCGGCAGTACATCATAATGGATGGGATTTGAGTGAGCAACTAAATGCATTAATTCTGGCACTACGGGGAAAAGCGGCAGACCTACTCCAGACTGTACCTGCAACAGAGATGAGCTGTGAAAGAATCTTGAAGGAGCATCCGAAAAACTTGGTGCCACCAGCTTTGCGGGGCGAAAGCTTCGTAAATTGGGAGAAAGCACCAGGGTCACTGTTCAAATTGCCCAACTAGGGAAGGACTGCAGCGGCGAAAATTAACCGTGCACATTCACATTGAATATCGGAGCTTCCTGATCAGTAATACATCCTGACATGGTACCATAAGAGCGTATGGAAAGAGAGATTTGGTACAACCTAAGAACAACAACTGGAGACGCTGCAGCAATGGAAGCAGACTGTTCTCTATTAGTCACTGTCGCAAGAATACGGTTCTGCAACATCGATTCATTGCTGCCGACATAACTGACCAATGCATCCTAGGTTTTATGTTGGAGCACCAAACGTCACTTGACCTCAAGGACCAAGTATTGAAATGACACAATGTGGAAGTACCACCATAAATGGATAATAGTGGCATGGTTGGTAGGAAGCACGGCGGGTTACGAGTCATCACAGAAGAAAGAGTGGAGCCACCAATGTCTGAAAAGTTGTCTATGCCAGAATTCACGGTGCCCTTGGGAGTAGCAAGTTGGGAGTAGTAGAGCCAACCAAAATAATAAACGAAGGGCCATTATGCGGAAGTAAGAGTAATGAACGTGAGTGCGACGGTTAGGGTTATCAATGAAGGAGTGGTGGTTAGTAAAGCTGAGGAAGTCGATTTCATCATAAATTGGGCATCTGATGAAAAACGTAACAAACCGATACACTCAGCAAGAAAACGGATCAGCCATTCATTAAGTGATCATCTAACAGTAGGAGAGGCAAAAGCGGCAATAAAATTACTGGAAGGCTTGGCTTACGTTTTCGCCATGAATGAGGATGACATAGGAGAAACCAATATATTTCAATATCGAATCAATACAGGGAATGCAACGCCAATACGACAAGCGCCAAGAAGATTGTCGCTAGCTAACCTACAAGAAGCCGAACTACTTGTTACGAAGATGGAGTGTGACGGAATAATCGAGAAATCCAACAATTCGTGAAGTTCACCAATGGTGCTTGTACGAAAGAAAGATGGTTCGATTAGGTTTTGCGTTAACTACCGAAAGCTGAACGAAATAACCAAAAAGAATAGTTATCCATTACCACGACACCTTGGACACGTTATTTGGAGCAAATATCTTCAGTACACTAGATCTCAAATGCGGATACTGGCAAGTAGAAATTCACGAGGATGCGACAAAAACGGCTTCTACGGCAGTAAATGGTCTATACCAATTCTTGGTAATGTCATTTGGATTATGCAGCGCACCTGCCACATTTGAGAGGTAGGTGGAGCACGTTCTACGGGTTTTTTTTTTGGAGAACGTGTCTGGTGTATTTAGACGACATCATCGTACTGGGACAGACAATCAAGGAACACCTCGAAACCCTTCAACAAGTGCTACAAAACGTCAGGTCGGCCAGATTGAAGTTAAATGTGTCAAAATGTAGCCTTTTTAAAAACGATGTAAATTATCTAGGCCACATTGTGTCGAGTCAAGAGATACGAACTGATTCGCAGAAATTATCAGCATTGGAAGAATGACATGCTCCAAGAAACATACAAGAACTGAGGAGTTTACTTGGATTGTGTTCTTACTATCGAAGATTCGTGCCGAACTTTGCACGCAGCTTGACGGAGAAAACGCAACCATTCAACTGGACAAGGGAACACCAAGATGCGTTCATCCAACTAAAGAAGAAACTTTGCAGTTCGCTGATTTTGGCGTACCCACGAGCCGGAGAACTTTTTATATTGGATACCGACGCAAATGGTACAGAAGTATGAGCAGTGTTTTCACAACATCAAGGGAATACCGAACGGGTAAAATTATACTACAGCCGCGCACGTACCAAACCAGAAAAAAACTATTGCGTAACACGAAGAGAATTGTTAGCAGTGGTGGATAGCGTGAAGCACTTTTATAAGAACCTGTATATGAACAAGAGTTTCTCCTTCGAACGGATCATGCAGCCCTGAAATGGTTAATACAGTTCAAAGAACCAGAGGGACAAGTTGCAAGAGGCTACAGGCCTACAGTTCAAAACAGCATAGGCGATTATCACATACCAACGCAAATGAAATGTCCAGGAGGAGAGCAGCTAATGAAGGAGCAGCGATACAACGCGTCTTTCGCATCAATAATCAAGTGGATAGAAAAAGGTACATGACCGCAATGGCATTAAATCGCAACGGAAAGTGCTACGGTGAAGAGTTATTGGGCTTAGAGGCAATCAATAACAATAGAGAATGGGTTGCTGTTAACACGCTGGGAATCAGCCAATGGTAAGGAGATAAAGCAGCAAATCGTGCTCACAAATAACCGGACAAAACAAGTTCTACACGAGATTCACAATGGAACAACTGGGGCACATTTATACATCTATAAGACATTGGACATGATAACGCCTCGGTTCTATTAGATCAATTGCCTAAGGAATATAGAAGAGTCGTGGGTAAGTGTGAGTTACCATCTCGTAACTTATAAGTGTATAACTATTACACATTGGGATGCCATTTCTACCAAATCTCCTTCGCCAACTAATTTTTCCACTAATAAATTTTGAACACCCTTTCTCATAAAATCCTATATTCACAAAACCTTCTCCGCAGAATGATCTAGCAAGTTTTAATATACAAACCACATCATATGCACGTTTTTATGTCATGTGATGCTGACGATACGGATAAGATTTCGATAAAATGCATAATTGAAAATTACTTCCAAGCTTTAATTACAGCAATCGATTTTGTTTACTTATATAGAGAACGATCAAAGGTTAATATGATTGATTTTCTAACATTAGTACGCATTCAATGGGGCTAGTGCTAGACGGTTTATAGTAAAACCGTGCTGTAGGAGGGTTACCTATAATCTCGTTATTATAAGATTAAGCTTTTTCAAAACAACAAAAAGATATGACCGCAGGTCAATTAAACATCATTCGTCTATATATGTGGTCAAAAAAGTCGATAAAAATACATTATGTATGTGAATATAAATTTATAAATATAATATAGTATATATATATAGTTTTTACTTACATCTAATAAATTCTTACTTCTATAATTTAATTGGTCTGGTGTTGCCAAAAATATGAAAACTATTGGTATTATCGATATAGTGACGGAAAATAAAAAGCATCGCTTTAATACGCGACACTCAGTTCTAATTCCTCTCATTCAGAAATGGTTTTGATTATAACTTAAAACTTATTTATTAATAGATAGTATTAAATATAACACTAGTTTTTTTTACTTTTAAATTTAATTATTAAATGTAAGTATTAATTAGATTATTGCTATTACGATAATTTGATATTTGGTAAATTGCACTAGGATACTTCATAACCTAAAATTTTATAATTTTTCGGTAATTTTCGTTTCAAATTTCAAGTTTTTTTTAGCATGTTAGTAGTTATTAGTTTTAACTACATACAATTTTTTATTTCATCTTCGATTATCAAACCTGCAAAGACCTTACAATTACCAATTGATGAACATGGTCCACGAATTTTATATAGCGAACCGATATGATATCCAATCTTGGATGAATCAAGACCGACCCTAACAAATTAATTATACAATCACATACTATTATCGAGTGTTTTAAAATACAAAACTATTATACATGAAATATGATAAACTTCTTTGAGGTCAAAACCTAAACCGTTTTTTCTAAACCTAAGCCCTATTTTCAAAACTATCTGAGAGAGAAAAAACAATGGGAAACTCTTCATTATAGGTATTATTACATTTTAAATATGCTCACCTTACCTTCTATATACCTATACCTATTCTATTTGGCGAGATCAAATAGAAGAAGTTAAACTTTTCAGAACATCAATAAGTAAAAATACAAACAAAGATGGAATGAGAATCTCCCCTTGGTATGCCGGTTTACCTTATCCAGCAGCCATGGAAACTAGCTAGGATGAACTAATTATTCATTAATCTGTATGGAACATCAGAACTCTAACAGAAATATCAAGGCTAGCACAAGTATTGGGAAAGATAAGAAATGTTATGACGTGTGGAAATAAACATAGGTCTTAGTGAAGTTAGATGGAAGAATAGAGGTGAAATAAATACAATCAATGACAATCACATGATGTTCTGTGGAAGAAATGACGTACATGACCAAGCCGTGGCAATAGTGGCCAATAAGCAGTAGAACAATAGTAACAAGATTCTATTCACAAATAAGAAAGTCAAAGATCATTCTGTGCTATTCTCTAACCGACGATGCCGATAAATCAACGAAAGACGAGTTCTGTAAGCTTCTTACCAAATCTCTTCGGATGGCAAAACTAAAAATCAGAAAAACCAAGTAAAGGTTAACAAAAAATTTGTCGCATTACTATAATAGTCAGAGCTATGAGAGGTGCAGACATTCACAGCGATCATCTAGTAATTTCATAGTTTCACATCAAGCCAGGCTACCAGGAATACAAACGAAAACTGCGTAGATTATGATAAAACATGGAAGAAAAATGAGGAACACCGGCAATTTAAATTACAAATGTACCAAAAAACACGGCAGAGGTTGTCTGGAACAGACAACATAACTGACCGCAATATTTAAAGGCTACAGCTACAAGATCTACAACTGCAAACGCATTAACACTATTATTACAAGAAGTTTCGAATTCTGGCAGAATACTACAAAAATGGAAAAAGGCAATTATCGATCCTTATAAGAAAGATGATCAAAATGAGTGCAATAACTGCCCAGATATATCCCTTATCGATACCACAATAAAAATACTCGCAATGATTACCTTTGACAAAATCTCATCTGCAATCAATGCCAAATTAAGAAACGAACAAGGTGGTTTCTGATCATGTAGAAGTTGCACTAATCACATCAACTCATTCCGAATTATCATTGACCAATTTAATATATGGAATGCTCTACAAAAAATTATACAGAAATAACAGGTAGTGTCTAGGTTTTGGCTGAACACCCTATCAAACATCGAACACAGACTTACGAAGCAGCTGGACTGGAACCCGCTAGGGAAAAGAAACATTGGAAGACCAGCAATGACCTGTTTTTTATATCCATGAATGTGGCTTCCGTTGGCCTCAAACTCAATGAGTCAAAAGCAAAATATATGATCACTGGCCTTAAAGGCCAAGGCGCAATGGATTTTATTATTGATGACCACACATTTGAAGGAGTGCCAAGTTTCCGATACCTCGGGTCCCTTGTCACTCGTGATAACTGTGTGGGAGGGGATATTAAAGTGCGTCTTGTAGCTGGCAACCATACTTTATATGCCTTACGTCCACTGCTAAGGTCAAAATACCTTGCAAATGCCGACAAGCTGAAGTTGTACAAAGTGTTGATCAGACTCGTTGTCATGTATGGGTGTGAGAGTAGGACTCTGACGAATGAGTATAAGAGATGCTTAAAGACATTCGAGAGAAAAATCTTGCGCTTGACGATGACACTTACCTTCCTGATCTTGTTCATGAAATAAAAGGACAACGAGTACGATGGCTCAGTTTCGTTCTGCGAGCCGCTCCTAAGAGAATGGTTCGGTGATCTCTGAGAGGAGAACCGCTATTTGGCAGCCGCAAAGATGTCGCTATCAGCGACGATGGCTCCTCGAGGTAGTGAACGACTTGCCTTCTTTGGGTTGTCTAGAACAATATCAAGAACAAGCTGGGGATCGAATCAGATAGAGCCAGAATCTTGATGCGGTTCGAGTCAGCAATGGTCTTTAAAACTCGATTATTATTATTATTATTATTATGAATGTTCCAGCACATTAAACACACTTCAATACTAAAAAGTAAAGGAAGGATAAAGTGGGAATAATGTGAGAGAGGAATAAAGGTTTTCATTTTGTTATTAAATTTGAATCACTGCAGGTAAATTGTATACCAAGGGGAACGTCTGGTCATCCAGTTCATTCAAAACTCGCACACTCCGAGCAAAAAAAGATTTTTAAAATTTATTGATTCTGATGAATTTAAGCCGTGAATTTTTTAGATGCACCCCAATCAAGAATAGGATTGAGCTCTCGCATAAGGCGATCCTTCGTAGCCATTCCTTTCTCAAAAACGTCGTTTCACGCTGAAGAAGAAGGTAAACAATAAGAGGTCAAAAGATCATTGATAAAAAATATTAAAAGAATCAGCGAAAGAATGGATCACTGAAGGTCACCAGCGTTTAAAAAATATGGAAAGTAGAAATTTTCAATCCGCGAAAACCATACTGACGATCTAAGAATTGGAGGTTATCAAATATTTCATCAGCTGAAAACTAATTATGGTCTCAAATGCTTTGAAAAGCACCGAGACAATAGCGATTAGGCGATAATTTGAAAGATCTGATTTGCAGCCCTTTTTGCATGGAATGTATATGTTTGCAGTTTTTAAAATGGAGAAAATACCATAAGACATAGAGATTTAAAATAATATTTGAGAACAATTGTGGTATCTGGACCGTATGACTTATGTTTGTGTTAATATTTGCAGGGGCTTAGTGACAACTCTAGACCTGAATCTAATTCGGCACATCGACGCGCTTGCTAGACAGATAATTGGGGATGTGTTAAGTTAGAATCATAAAACTTAAAGTTAGCAGCAAATTTTCGGGCGAGGAGATTATGGCTTTTTCTTGTGCAGAAAAAAAAATAATGTATCCATCTTTCAGAGATAATCTATACCACGATGATTTCCTACTATCCAAGAAGTTTTCCTCGACTTTGCTCATAAAACAAAGGACTAAAAGTTTCTGTTGCTATAACCCCATATATTTCGAACCTTCTTTTTGTGATCTTTTTTTAGCTTGCGACACCGTTTACGTTATCAGATTTCTAGCCGCTTTAAATTAAGCGAAATTTTCATTTGACGGGTTTTTTTACATATTAGTCAAGGATTGGCTGATTCCTGTGAGAATGTTTAGTAGAAACATTCACTTCACATAACCACGATGTTGGGAATTTCGCTGTAATAAGCCGAACGTCATAATTTCCTAAAAGAGGAAGTGATAGAGATATTTTATTTCTCCTCATGCTATGTTTAGATCCAGTAGATGACCTGTATCGTTAACTCGATCTGATATTCTCGTAGGCTGATCTGTAACTTGTTTTACTTGGTTTAAGGCTGCACACATTTCAGCCGCCTCACCAGCCGATGTAACGAACTTAGAATATGGAAGCCACTTGTCATCGTGGACATTGAAATTACCTGCTACAGCGATTCCTGACACACTATCAAATCCAAAATAAATGGCACTGTTAGGGATATTTGGTCTTCGACAAAGACCACTTAGGAAGACGGGGTGTTTCGTAAAATTGATTTCAACCCATATAATGGAAATGAAAAAAGGCATATCGTTGCAGATATATCTATGGTGAATACATCGAAGAATCACCGGTGTCCAAAATTTTGGTTTCGGTAAGAAGTAAAACCTACTGGCTGCAAAATTAGTCCGCAATCCACGAATGTTAGAAATCTGAAGAACAGTCTCTCCTTGATACAGAAATACACAAACTGAACGTTAAAGAACTCAAGAACAGCGTTAGGTCATCAAACTAAAGAAGGATTGTGCTAGCAGAAGCGAAAGAACTTGGTAATGAAAGCAAAAGCCTCTAATAGAGTAAGGTCGTTCAGTCTAGTAAACGCCCTATACTCCTAAATTGGTGGTAAAGAAAAAAAGTTGCAAGTCTCGGCTTAGAATTTAAAATTGTTGTCAGTTTTATAATCGATTAGATGAGTTATCTTCGTGCTGTACCGTTCTGCATCGCTTTTGAATTAAATTAATTTTAAAATCCATTCTTTCTCATAACTGGTATATACTATTATGTAACACATTTTCTAAAGTGTATCTGCCAAAAAAAAACTATAAGTTTTTAGTACCGATTATTATAATACAATAAACTCGGTATATAAACGTGCGTGGCTAGACAAAGTAGTTTATTCATATTTTTGGTGGGCCTAAACTGTCGTTAAATTAATTAGAACTAACTCTGAATATACAATGCACGTATTATGATATTTTCCCTCGCAAAATTGGAATTCAATCAAACTCAGGATTACATAATATAAAAAAAAAAACGACAACAAAGAAAACATACTATGCCACTTTTTAAGACATTGTTTTATTGGTAATTCATTTTTTGCACTGCGGGTTTATCATCTCCGCACATTTTTATCAAGTATGTAGTAGTAACTATAGTACATGCGCCCAAAAATCTTGAAATTTTTACGTATATACATATATACATATATCATCTACATGAACTATCAATAACAAATAAAATTTTCATCTTATTGTTATTTTATTTTTCTGAATGAAAAATCTTTTCCTCAATCCATCATTGGGTGGCTAAACCTCAACCCTTACATAATTTTAACATTTTAAATTTTTATTAAACAATTTTCATTTATGGATTTGGAAAACATGCAAACATTTTTTATTTTAGTTTTTTTTTTTTTCACTTTAGATTTTATATCACAAATATTTCACCTTTTTGTTATGTACTGCACATATTAGTATACATGATTCACATAATACAATATATGACACAGAAAAAAAAAAATAAAAATCAGCGAACACAATTGAAAAATTTACACACGATTTAATTTAAATATAGCTATGTATAAATTATTTTAATTTTATTTTGCCATTTAACGTGCACATATCGCGCCAGCTATAATCAACGTCCAAATATAAACTAAAATATAAAATTGTATATGACCGAACATATATTTATATATGACACTACTATTTCGATACTATTTGTACGGCACACAAAAAAATTTATAATGTTCTACTAACTGATTGACTGACTAACCACTACTGGCATTTAGTATTTTCATACACTTATAAACATAAATTAAAACGAAAACTTTAAAGTAGTCAAGCAGAAATTATGTTATCACTTTTCATTTATATAAATTTTTTGTCGGTTTTTATATTTTAACCAGCCGCGATTTTATGCGTTCGTGATGAAAAAGATGCAGTGAAAAACTAAATTTTCATTCAAGAAAAATTATGTAAATTCGCAAAAAAAAAAAAAAAAAATCGTATGTTTGCATGTATGTATATGGATTCAACCCCCTAAAAATAATATAATTTTATTTTTTTTGGCATAGCACATGAGAGGCAGTGTGCCAGTACATAGATATAGAGAATTATATATTTTCAATTCTATATACGAGTACATGAGTTTTTTTTATTTATAAATGTGTTAGTTTGTTTTAGCGCCATGCGCATTGGAAAATTGTGAAAATTGTTTGGTTGGTTTTTGTTATTGTGAAAATGCAGCATAAAGTTTTAATTGTACAGTAAAAGGTTGATGATGTTTATGTGAAGTTAAGCAGCTAAGAAAAATAATTGAACGATTTAAATGAAATTTCAAACAGTTTATGTACTCAATAAAATCTATTTTAAGAGGTATCAGACCACTATTACAGACTTTGGCCTTTATGATTTTAAGACCATAACTTGAATTTAAGAAAAAAAAAATTTAATTTTTTTTATTACAACTGAATTACATTTCAGGAATTACAAGACGAAGTATATCGTCACCTCAGTATTTAAGTGATACAAACGACAAAAACCTGATTTGGAGATAAATGATGTTAAACTTTAAACAGTTTAATTTTAAAAGCTATTTTTTTTTTTCAATTAACATATTGCCTGGGGATAATTCATTTAATGGCTTACGCCACGGCAACATGGCGGGCTAAAACCATTTATTGAAATGAATTTAAAAACCGAATGAATAGTCGGTTTCAATTTGTTTTCTCAGATTTCTGTAATGTATTGATTTTGATTGTAAGGCGAATAACGCACACGAAAATACAACGAACGGCACATTAAAACCAATTTTATCAATGCGTTATGGTCAGAGAAAACTACATAAAACTCGGACCGAAAAAACATTACAAGTAAATACAAAACAATATTAAATCTTCTCGGGTTGCTTGTTTCTTTAAGTAGGCGTTTAGGTTCCTCTTGAACACCTGTAAATTAAATATCGTGGGAAAGACCGACGAATTTATTTGATTCCACATAGAGGTGACTCTAGGCAAAAATGGAGTGTTTTTATTTTTATTCATACCAAATATTCCGGACGATCTCAAACTGACATAAAATGTTTTTTTATTCATTTGTAGTGTCGCACGTGGTAAACTAGCCTTATACATCTGCTTCCATAAATATCAAATTACAAACACCACAACTTAATATAGTATAATGTATTTATTTCAGTTGTACAAAATTTAATCCAACTATTTATTTTTATACTATTAGAACATTACATGTGATGAAGATCAATCTTTTTTGTGCTGATGCGTTTCCAAATACGATAAGGCACCGTTGATAGTCTCAAACTTGTACCAATGAGCAAACTAAATATTACCACAATGCGTCAAATATGGCCACCATATTTGACGCATTGTGGTAATATTTATAATTATAATTTTATTTAGTTTTTTTATTTATTTTAAATCTTGATCCAACAAGTGTACATCACCATCTGACTATTTTTCAATTTTTTATTCGTAATCTCGAAGTACCGTATAAACGAGTTAACTTATACAATGAAGGCACGAAATAGGTATATAAAGCAATTATAACGGGTTGATGGATAATTAACAAAATCTATATCTGCATTGTATACATCAACAGTATAATATGACAGATTTACAGCATTAGATACAAGTATATAAACGTACATTTCATACAAAATACAGTACGTAACTAAATTTGCATAATAATAATAATAATTCCCCAAAGATGAATTTTAAGATGTGGTATTTAATATCGTATTTAATAAGGATGCGTCAACAACATGATTAACCAAGAAATTAATTAAATTAAATAACTTTATTGCTTGTGAATATGTTTCTCTTATGAAAGACGCGGGGAAACTGTCATTTTGTTTCCTTCCTTGCTTCGTCTTTTTATTGTTTCATCTGACGTTACCTTCGACATACGTTTTTAACTCAACCCGTGCTGCCCGATCGTCTAAGTAAAGTAAATCGTGTAACCACATCAACCCTACGTACCAAATCGTGGTTGCAGAAGGCAGCCACACATTCTTTTCCTTCTCTTCCTTTCGTTCGATGTTTTTTTAAATTTTTTCCTATGTATTTCGAACGTATTCCTTTCGAACTAGCTGAAAAGGTAGTATAGAAGGAATACTTCAATATGAGAAGTCATTTTGTTTTATTGTGCCAATTGTATTAAAAAATTAAAGCTTTACAAAATAAAATATAAATAATAAAAATGGTCCCGTTAGATTAATACTAATTAAAATTATTTAATTGGTATAATTTATTAATTTAAACTTTTAAATCACTTTAAAACATTAATTGTGTCAAATATATATTCCATTCATTCCATATCGTTTTTTTTTTATTATAGATCATTTGGTATATTCTGTAGTCACGTGACCAATTTTCCATTCTCTTCTTTCTTTGGATTGAATAAAAAAAACACAAAGATTTAAAATGGTTAGTTCTACACCTAGGTATATCTAAGGCGAAGCTATGTTGGTTAGAACCAGAACGAGTGCTAGCCCTGCTGACAAATGGCACTGGTATTGGAGATTTAATTTCAGATGAACAGTGATCAAAATAATATTTGTAAAAAAGCGATAAAGCACCTACTTTGCGTCTGTGCTCTAATTTATCAAATGATAAAGCAATATTTTTGTTGTTAATCTTATGAATAACTCTATTTTGAATACTATCAAGACATTTGAGATTAGATTTTGGAGCACCACCCCAGACAAACGAATTAAATTTCATAACAAATCTTGTATAATTTTAAGAACTTCTATATGGGTAAAATAAAAATTACAGCATCTAATGCAACCCAAATACTTACTAGCTTTTTTTGCAATAGAATATATATGATGTTTCCAAGAAAGATCACTCGAAATTTCTAACCCCAACATTCTAAGGGAGGAGGACCTATTAATTTGAATGCCGTTTATTATGGGTGGCACATAATTTTGAATTTTTTCTATGAAAAAAGACAAACTTGGAAGTTCTGTGGTTCGAATTTACCTCATTCAATGACCTTGTCAATGCTAGTCATAAGAGAACTTTTCACAATTTGACTAAAGCAAGTTAATTTGGAATTGCAGTCCTTTTGGCTGTTAAACTCAATAGAAGCGGACACTGCAGTATCATCAGCAAAAGAGTGGATATCACATGATGTCAATGTAAAAATATCATTGATATATAGATCAATAATAAAGTACAAAGATGAACCTTGCAATTGATCAACCACATTGATTTCATACGAGTCGGCTGAAATTCCGTCTAATACTACCTTGATCAATCGCGTCCTATTAAATAACTCTCTATCCATTGAATAAGAGAACTATCAAGATTCAGAGACCGAATTAAACGCTTTCAAAATATCTGGAGATACGACACTTGATTCACCATATTTTTCAATATTTTTTCTCCAAAAATGTTCACCTGAAGAGGGATTCTTACGAAACCCATATTGAAAATCTTTTAAAAGTGCATGCCTTTATAAAAGTGCATGTAATCCATCAGGCCCAGTTGCTTTATATAGGCTGAGAGTTCTAAGAACTTAAGAAACAACTCGAGACCGAAAATAAATTTTGGGCATAGATGAAGGGACATTAGTGCATGCTGGAGCGGATTGGTTAGGGGAAAAAGGGAGAGTCGATGCGGGCTATTCAAAAATCAAAACCATAAAATTCATCTTTACTTCAGATTAGAGCCCTGCGTGGATACGTTTTATGGTATCCGCTTCAGATCCGCATCCGCAAGAAAAAAAAATTATTCGCATCCGCACTCATCCGCATCCGAAAAAAACAAAATCTATCAAATATTATTTCAAACTTTCGGTTTTTTTTTTGTTATGAGACAGCTCCAATTTAATTATTATTAAAATCGTGTTAGCGAAACATTCATTATGACATCCTACAGTTTTCTACTAAAATTGCTTAAATAATTCTATAAAAAATTATTGGCATATCTCATCCGTCAACCGAGTGCTACAATACACACCAAACTCTAAAATGTATGTAAAAAAATATTTAGCACGAAAATTAAATGAAATAATAGACAAAATCATTGTTATTAGAAAAAAATCCAATTTCTATAAATTAGGTGAGCTATAATCAAAAAAATAACAGCAAATTGGTCCACCAACACTCTCAATATACACAAATTTCTAAAAAAAATACAAAATTACAGATTTATAAAAAAAGGTATTTATCCCATCATTTAAATGAAAATAACCGTTAAACAAACAAAACACGTCTCAGCGCTCTCAATACAAACAAAATTCTATAATGTATACGAATTAGAGATTAAAAAAAATATTTGGCTCAAAAATTAAATTAAATAACAGTTAAACAGACCAAAATTGTCATTGTTAAAAGAAAATTCAATTGCTATAAATTTGGTGAGTTAACCTAAAAAAATATCAGCAAAATGACTCACTAACACTCTCAATTGATTGATCAATTGATTGATTTAGAATATACGCCAAGGACTAACCAGGATCTCCCGGAATTGGCCAGACCCACCGTACACCCGTTTTTACATATACTTGGAAGTTTAAGGTAGGATTATAGTTAAATTATTGAGATCGACCCGATTCCAGACACCTTGACGCCCAATAGTTAGTAAATTTTTGTGGGGTTAGGGAAAGGAAAGGTATGTCAGTAATGACAGAATTGGTCCGGTTTCCCGGTAGCCAATATTCAAACTTCTGTTAGTATAAGACATCGCAATTTCACTGAACTGCTCTACATTTGTCATCTGTCATCTCTTGTCAACAACTCCAGTGTGCCATCATTCGTCTGTAATCTGCACAGGTTCCCTAAAACCAAACTATTAACGAACTAACTACTCTTAGTCGTAGGCTGTAATAAATTGAATTAATTTTGTTCTGAACCGGACAACGAGAATGGAGTTGCTCTAAAATTATTTACTCGTTCTTCCTAGCTTTTTAACCAATCGATCAATGATTGTCGGCTAAATCTTACGACTTGGACAGATGGTCGTGCTTTTTCTCTATTGGATTATATTTTAACCCGCACTTATAACCGATTTATTTTCATCAAATCTTTAAAGACTGCTCAATTTTTTAGGTCTTTAAGCGATCATCGCTTACTCTAGATTGACTATACTAATCGAAGGAAAACAACTTCTTGTCTCTTAAGGCCTTCCTCGGCGCCAAAGACTGCCGTTTCATCCTTAACAGTTATAAGTCATTAAATCTTCGGTTTTTGCAAAATGAGGAAATATGTGATCTCTTTAAAACTATTCTATCAACCACCTTTGACAGTGATGTTTCAGAAACCTGCAATGGTGGTCTTTGGTCATTGATCATTAACAGCATCAAAATTGCTTCACAACAATCATTAACCACCAAAATTCCACTGACACCCAATCGTAGGCGTGCACTTGCTTTATTTAAACATACTCAATACAATAAAAAGTCCCACCCACTTGACCGTATTGCTAACACTAGCCTAAAAGACGCTAGAAGGAGGTTGTATGATGCATATTCTACTCATAGATCATTGGAGTGTCAGCAGTTTTTTTCTAATATGTCTCACATTCCGCGGTCGGAACGAATGCGTAAAATTTGTTCATTTTTCAAGCAATTTAAGCAGACTAACAGCAAAAGTTCTGCGCACTACATCCCCATCTCTTCTTGGGCTAATGAATTTCGCAAGTCTGAAGACGATTGGCCTTCTGTATTAGAAGAGAGTGATCACTTTCCTTTAAAACCTCCTCCAAGTAAGGAAGAAATTCATTTTGCCATCAAATATGTTCGTTCCGGAACTGCTCTCCGACCTGATGGGGTGCCCATTGAGTTATTCAAGAATTTTCCCGACAATATACTCGAAGCGCTTTATACAGTTTTCGAGACAGCTTGGATACAAAATGAGCCACCATCCGAATGGGTTGACACTATACAAGTACCCATCCCCAAAGTAAAACCACCAAAAAATCCCGCTGATTATCGTCGCATAACATTATGTAACGTGGGATATAAAATATATGCTAAGCTCCTTCTTGACAGATTAAATGATTATTTAGATTTACCACCTACCTATCAGGCCGCTTTTTTAGCTAATCATTCAACCGATGACCATATGTTTGCTATCCGTCGAGTACTTGATAAAGATTGACGTGCCGGAAATAGAGTTTTCGTTTTCTCTATTGGTTTAGCAAGGGCTTTTGATACAGTCAAGTTAGATGTGTAATTGAATGCTTATACAACAACACATACCCTTCTGGTTACTTAATCGTATTATCAAGACCTTTCTTTGTGAGCGCACCACTATTAAATGGTATAACGTCTGTACCGCGTGGGTTCGAAAAAACAAAGAGGTTAAAAAAGGGTGTCCCTTTTCTAAGACTCAATCAATGTGGGACATTGCGTTTCCTCTTATTTTGACTTATGCAGATGATGTTGTGCTTATCTCCCGCGATTTGATTAATTTGGAACCTATTCTCCTTGAACTAGTGAAATGTTTAGATGTCACAGGGCTAAAAATAAATCCGCTTACATGTACTGCACTTATTAGAGATCCACATCCTTTATCCTGCCTTCCACCTAACATTACTCTAGCTGGAGTGTCCTTCACTACTGTGAAAACAATGCGTTATCTCAGCACTTATTTAACTTCAAGGTTGTGTCGACCCCTAACTATCCGTACTCGCTGTCGACAAGCGCTTGGCATCACGAGGATGATGCAGGATTTTATTAAGAGAAATAGAGTACCTTTCGATACAGTCATTACCATGTATAAAGTCTCCATTGTCCCTTTGATAACTTATGGTTTGAAGACTGCTGCTCTTATGTACGCAAATAGTCGACGTTTAAGAAGATATGAACAGTTCTTAAAGAAATTACTTGAGTTCAGCACCAACAAACCCACTCTTGGTAGACATAAAATTAGAAATATTACATGGTAAGACCATTACCAAACGTCTTAAGGTTTATCGAATCAGTTTATGAGCCGCCTCGATTATAATGCTGGTCCAAAGAAGATGGGCGACCCTGCTTCACGTAAAATGATTCCCAAAACCAGGATTTGTTATACTATTATAAACCTAAAAATGAATGGGAAACCCTTTTAGAATCACGCTTCGAATTGCGTAAATCTGCAAAAGAAATCTATCAGCTTGACGATTCTAGTGATTTGTTAGGAGATGATGATGCACAAGAGCTATAAACCTTATTTGGTTATTTTTAAGGGCAGCATAGAAACAACTGGGTTCATGATAGTATACCTGGTAATGATTCGCTCCATTCCATGCTTAAGAATTGATACCACCCAATCTGGTTTACCTATGCATGAACGACCAAGACTGTTGTGTTGAACCATTCTTACTGCTGACTGATCATCCTATTAGAAGAATCTTTACACCTCAAGTTGTCAAATAAATTTTAAGGGATTTTTTTTTTTTATTTTTATTTTTTATATCGAGGAACATGCCTGACTCACTAACACTCTCAATACACAACAAATTTTAAAAGGCATATAAATTACAGATTCAAATTGCAGAAAAGCCAATTGCTATAAATTTGATTAGTTAATAACAAAAAACAACAACAAAATGACCCACTACAACAATCAATACACACAAATTTCTAAAAATTACATAATTACTTATTTAAAAAAAAAAAAAATTATTTAGCCCAAAATTTAAATTAAATAACCGTTAAATAGACAAAACAAATCACAACACTACCATTGGTGATCTCCTTTCTGAATTAAAAGAAAAACGCGAATATTTTTCTTTTGTCAAATTATGAATTACATAAAATAATTCATTCGAATTCAATGAAAATTTATTAAATCCATTCTCAATTAATGCCTCATATTACCGTTAGCCAGTCAGTTCTATAGTGATTGTTAAGATATTAACGTTATACTTCGCCGTGTTGATTTCGATTCCCACCGCTGACCAAAACGCCGTGACCAATTGTGAGTAAAATCGTTTGTTGAATCAGCTATGCCCTGTGACGCAGTTGCCAAACTTGATCCTTTATCATTTGCAACCAGTGACGGTGTTATAGAGCTATTTATATTTTTTGAACAAATTTTAATGATAGGAATATGTGAAGTGAAAAAGAAACAAAACAAAACTTTAATAATTCTAAATATAAAAAAAAAACTTGCCGCAGACAATAAATATTCACCAATTTATGAAACCTTAATACTATACAAACTAATCAAATTTGACCGAATATTTACCAATTTCATAGAATCAATCATTGGTATCGGTCATGATAGTGATAGTGATATGGGTGTTATCCATATAGTTCAATTTAAACATTTCAATCCATTCCATTTAGTAACGATCAGTTCAGTAAACACAAAAATATATTCGACATGTAAATAATAAAAACTGATGACTATTTAGGTAATACTTCAAACATACGATATGAGTGGTACATAAAACGATTAATGAAATTTAATATAGCTATGACCGATAACCACTATAAACATGTCGTAACAATTCCTTATCGAAGTTGAACATATTCCGAACAAGCCAACCACAAAATAAGAAACATTTGAAAATTGCACTCTGCTAGACATATGGACGCATGCGTTTTTTATGGTTTGGAATAATGGATATCAACATTTAGGATATTAAAACTATTGTGAATTGAATTTGTCAAATAATAAATATAGTGGACTAAACTATAACGAATGAGTTTTGAGTTGCTTGAATTAGCGGTAATTTTTTACTTTTACGTCACAAATTTTTAGATACTTAATTCATCTCACGATAGGGCAAATTTTGCGATTTTTTACGATCTCAAACTCATATAGTGGCCTAATTGAAATTTTAAACTAAGACTGTGTCCGAAACCCATGACAAATATTTGTGAATAAAAATTGTTGACATTTATTTGAAAAATATTCCCCTATAGTACCAATTTTTTATTGGTCTATCCGAAAGGTATAATAATTGATTGAAATATTTCCCCGCCTCATATGTATTTATTGAAATTGTCATGACAACCGGAATGTGTCACTGCTTTATCGTTTCTTATCAATACAACTTTCTAAGTTTAATGTAATTTTAATGTTTTATTTGAAATTAATTTTTACACGTATAAATTTGTTACTTTTCTTCTTGCTTGTTATCTCAACCGCGCCTTGTAATCTTCTAACGTTTTATTCTGTTGTCGCTCGCACAAACTAACTTATCGAGGGATGGACACCGTCTTTTAATGATGCACCCAGATCGAGCTGACGTGGTTATTGTTTTGGGTAGTGGTAGGTCCAGATTGAATTTTACTGTTCTTTTTACAGAAAAGCTGCCTTTTATTCAACTGTTTGCTGTATAGATGATCTCATTTGGAGTCGTGTTGTTCAGATGATCGCTGTTTTCCTGATTGTTCTGTTTCTTCGTTTTCAATAAAACAGGGTTTCAACCGATTGATTGACACGTTGGATTCAACGTCCTTTACTATTATAGTGTAATATTTTTCTGATCGATGGACTACCCGATACGGACCTTCGTATAGAGGTTGCAGCGCTTTACCCCCTTTACCTCCGACCGGATTAGAACATGTGAACAGTTCTTGCGAGGTTTTTGAAAACGAAAATGTTGTTTTTTGTATGCCTGGCTGGTGATGACGGCTGCGTGCATCTTCGTGAATGATGTTGGTTGCATTATGTCTCCTATCAAACGCAAACTTTCGCCATAGACCAACTCGGCTGATAAAGCTTCGAAGAAGCCGCGGAAAGCGGTTCTCAAACCTAGTAACACCAGTGGTAGTGTCTTGGGCCATAGCTGATTGTAAACACACATTATTGCTGCTTTTAGGCTGCGGTGTCATCTTTCGAACATGCCGTTGCATGTGAGGTTGTAAGATGTCGTGCGTTTGTGTTGAAATTCTATTAAATTTACCAAATTGTGGAACAACTCGGACTCAAATTGCACCCCTCTGTCGGAGACGATAACGATGAATTTCGAACGGCTCTAAAGATCCGACTATATCAATGTGGATTTCAGCAAAAAGATTGCTGACGACTGGATAGTTGCCGCGCATTAACTTTTAACGTGCCTTGTAGGTACGTTTTACGTGCCTTGTAGGTACTTTTGACAATTAATGCATGATTTTGTTCATTGACGTACGTCGTTGTTAAGTATCGGCCAAATAAATTTTTTCGGATACCAAATACTTGACGTCGAATTTTTTTGGAAAAATATGGCCTAGGGGTGCTTGTTGACATGTCGCAGTTCAAAAATTTGCCCGTTCTGAAAACTGGCATTTTGTGGAATTTTAGGCTTTTGTTGTTCTCGATTAACATTTCAAGTTCGACATCCTCGGTTTGTCCATCAGCCATAAGTGAAAAATCTACGATGTGATGTGTATTTGTCGTGTACTGTGCGATTAAATCCATCTATCTACGTTGGCGGGGTGATGCTTTGTTTAGATTTTGAATTAGTGCGTATGTGATTGGTTTATGATCGGCGTATAGCAGAAATTCCTGACCGTCGACAAAGTATTTGAAATGCTTAATGACTGCATACACTGCTAATAACTCTCTATCGTACGTGCTGCAATTTTGTCCAGCACCTGTGAGTATTCGTGAGAAGAAGCATAATGGTTGCCAGCTTCCTGCTATACATAATGTTGTATACCACCGCTCCAACTGATTAGTTCGACGCATCGACCATTACAGCTAGTTTGTGAGAGCCGACAGATGAGCAAGCTGGGTTACTTCGGCTATTCGTGCTTTACATTGTTCAAACGCCTGATCTGCTTCGTCGTGCCACACTATTTCACTATTGTCATTTTTCTTCCATCCTTAAATGAGCTCGGTTATAGTATTGCTTGTTCTTCCGCTGCCTTAGAAGAAAAATGCGGTAGTAGTTCATCATGCCTAAAAATCGTTGTACGCCTTTGGTTGTTGTTGGCTTTGTTAAGTTTTTTTTTAGAGACTGGGCCAGTAATGACTAATTTAATAGTCATACTAATCTGTGACAGATGTGAAACAAGCTCCAACACTCCGTCTACCAAAGCTGATTTGTTCCTCGCCAAAAACACATTTATTCACTTGGACTACGAGACCGGTATCCTGTAGCCGTTGAAATGTGATCTTGAGAAGTTGAACGTGTTGTTCAAGGTCTTTGGATGCAACTAAGATGTCATCGATGTATGGAAAGATGAACTTAGTGTAGCGAACAAAATTAATATATTAGCCGTTGGAACGTTTGAGTCGCGTTCCTTAATCCAAACGTTATGCACGTAAACTCAAACAAGCCGTCGATTGGTATCGCTGATACGCTCGAATGAGATCAACTTTTGAAAAAATCTTACATTCTTCTAATTGGTGATTAAAATCTGTGACGAATGGTATTGGGTACCGAGCAGGTTTTGTTTTCTGATTTAGTCCGTGGTAATCTACGCAGAGTCTCCCATCACTATTTTTTTTTTCTTGGTGATGTGAATAGGACTTGTCCAATTACTTTTCGAAGATACTCCTTGGTTTACCCAAAGGTCGATTTCTTTCATGGCGATCTGTATTCTGTATTTTCTCCATTCAGCAGACCGATAAGGATGTCAATGAATCGATGATTGTTTTGTTTTTTACGTCCACTAACAATCCGTAGTACACCAGGAAATCGGCTCCAATGATGCATCTATCGACATTGGCAATTCCAAATTTCCAAATGAACGGTTGTCGTATCCCTAAGTTCAAGGTTAGGTTCTTTGTACCGTTTCAATGGATGTGGAGTTGGTCACATATAATTTTAATTTCGATATGGTGAGTTCTTCTCGCTGAGTGGATGCGTTACAACAGAAATCTCAACCCCAGTGTCTATGAGAAATTGTTGTTTTGTTGTCGAATCAACAACTATTAAACGACTATTTGAATGGCTGCCTTCACTCACCGAGTTTAGTAAGATGCCTACTGGTTTTCGGAAGCGTTAGTGCCCTTGCCCTTGTAGTACGTTCAAGGTTTCGCACAATGTTTAATACCGTCCCCAAATTTAGCGTGATACCAGCAGTTTAAAAATATCCTAACTTGGGATTCGATGCGTGTCTTAACACTGACTGTTTTGGATTCTCCGTGAGCGATGAAGATGGGGTTTGTGAAACATTGTATCCATGGGACTATTTTATCTGCCAAGGCTGCAATCTTAACTAATTCACACTCTGCTGGTTCGTGAATTGTGAGATGTAGTCTCAATAGTGCCGGTGAGTGTGTGTAGATGTGAGTGTTTGTAGGTGTGAGTGTGTGTTTGAAAGTGTGTGAAATTGTATAAGAGAGGTTCATTATGTGTTCTGGAATTACAGCATTTACAAGCTCCAAGTAACCGATGGAAGGAACCCAACCGTTACGACTGCCATCTAGCCGGCAATATGCTGCACCATCATCCAAATTACTTAGAGATCGGTTAACGGGGAAAGAACAAATTAATAAAATTTTCAAGATAGCGAAAGCCTAAATCTGTACCGTTACAGTGGCGCCCAAACAAGCTTAAACATAAACTTTTAGTACTGAACACATGATGACATGATGCGTGAGTGTAGTATATATGTATGTAACACCGGTTAATTGAATTATCAAAAAAAAATAAATTTTAAGTAATTTCAGTAATTTTTGTCAATTTGCAATCGATATCTATTACCACTTAGAGTGTTTTGAGTTAGATATCCGTATGAGATAGACAACAAGTTGTTTTTGATATAATCATGTTTCGCTATTTCTATTTAAACAACATATGATTGAAATGTTTGTTGAGTACAACCACGACGTAGCGTATTTAAAAAATTATTTTTTTAGTAGACTATTTTGCCATAGAAAAATGCAAAAGTTTCACTCCACTAGTTTTCCACAATAAGCGTGTAGAGTATTAGTGAACAGGTTCATCACTATGGAGTATTCTTTTCCTATTAAGTTTGAAGTTTGATATGTGTTCAAATACATTTTTCAAATACCTTTGATATAGTAGGATGTAGAGATATTAGTCTAAATGACTTTTTATCGTTACTTGTCTAGTAGTTAGTTATAATTTGCCCAGTTATTAAATCATATCCAAGGATTGATTTAAATTTTTCGAATTTAAGATTTTTTATTCACTCTTTTAACTGACGGAGCGTTACATTTTGTATTTCAAGCATATTTAATTTCTAAATCCAACTTATCACCTTTCTCTTCTACTTGTATCTTACAAATATCTAGCTGTTTCCTTTCTTCCTCTTCCTTCCATACCACGATTTTCCCTTTACCCATCTTTTCTATTATTCTTACTTTCTGACTTTTCTCCTTTAATTAATCCTGCCTCGCTCCATTACTATCTACAAAATCCCGTCCCAATATAAGATAAATCGCCATTGTTACATCTAGCACCACTAATAAATCAGGCTCATATTTATTGCCTCCTATAAATACTCTAGCTTCTACTTGGCCTATTATCTTAAGCTTAGGGCCATTTATTCCCCTAAATTCCAGATTATCCCTCCATTTTTCCAATATATTTCCCTTAGCCAATTTGTTGGTTTTAATCGCACTAACCGCACTTCCAGTATCTAATAGAACCCACAGTTTCATGTCTGTGCTCCTTCTACGACGCTGGAACTCTTAATACGTTCAACTCTCCTACTTCTCGATTAATACCTATGAGTGCAGTCCGCTTGTACGAGTCCCTGACATATGTAGCAAATTAGGTTGCTTCTAGCCGTTCCTCTAACAATAGATTAATTTATTCCAGTTGCTACACACTCTGATTGCGTGTGGCCCTCTCCTTGACATTTGTAGTAAACTATAAGTTTCTTTGGTTCGCTCTCTACAGTTTCTCGCCAAATGACCTACATTTCCACATGCATAGCACTTCATTGTTGCTCGGCCCATATCTGGTCTACCTTCGATTTTTTCATCCTTCTTAGCCCCTGACATCCTCGCCTGGTTCAACAACCGCACTCTTTTCCACAGTTCATCCTGTGTTACTACCGGTCCTTGGATTTATTCCCGATTTTAATAACTCGTCATTGCATCCATCATTATGTCCAACATCGATTTCATGGCCGTGAAGCCCGTCTTCTTTCCTTCTTTAAGATTGCTCCACGATGCTCTTTTCTCTTGTCGCCCATCAAACCACTTCATAGCGCTTCTCTCCCATCTCATCCTTATCGATGCTAATACTGTTTTTCATCCACTTCCGATATTTCCTTCAGGGTCTCCTCTGCCCCTATTCAGTCCTGCACCATAATTTCCGCGTTGCTATTTGCGAAGTTATGCCATTCATTTATTCATAGTGGAACGGTTTCTTTTAAGTCTCTGCATGGTCAGTGTGAATTCCTCGTAGAATAGGCCCTCTATGCATATCTTCGCAGTCTGTATTTGACAACTTTCAGACAACATTGAGTAAAGGGAACAAGATTCTAAAATTGTGCTTTCTCATCTTCGTTTATCAGACCTTCAAAGCTGAAACATAAGGTTCGTTTTCCTCCGAACATCTTGGATGACCCGAGACCTTCCCTTAGAAATTAACACATGGTCAATTTATTTTTGGAACATCTTACAAGGGTGTGTCGATGTTTCCTAGTGGATATTTTTTTAATAATATGTTAACCACAATGAGGTCATGCGCGCCCGCAAAGTACAGCTCTCTTTTCACCATTCACTAATCATTATTCTGAAATTGTGATCCGGAATAGATCCCATCAGATCAGCCAAATTATTGTAAAATAAGTCTTTATCTTTGGATTGGCTTACATCAGTGAGCGAAATCCAAACCAGTCTTTTTCACCTTGGGAACAACAAGAAAACCAACACCAAGATTGCCGAGGACATCACCACTGTAATGCAATGTATAACGAGTTTCAAGCGATACTCTTTCATGGCTGTATAAGTGCCATCAATCGCGACTGGTTTTCTTAGCGACTGCACGTTCCATGGACCGATACTAAACTGCGTGTCCTTTAACATATAAGCGGGCGATGGTTTGACTTTTGACAATAAGTTTTTTACGGATGCAAGTTGTCAGCCCAACCTTTGTTTAATGGCCCCCTACGACAATCCAAGGATCTCACGCTGGAGCAACGTTTACAAATTGTTCAAATTTGATCCACAATTTTATTTGAAAATTTTGTTCAGTGATGAGTTTAAATGGCCATGTCGATAAACGGAATTGTCGCATTTGGAGTGATGATAAATCACAAGCCATTATCATAACGACACATCGCATTCATATTGCAGACATGTGGTTTCAGCAGGACGGTGCCACAGAGCGCGATACAATTAATTTATAAAAAAAAGAAATTAATTTGACGAACGATTAATTTCACAAAATGGGCCTATTAACTATGGCCACCTTGTTCATGTGATTTAATGACATTCGATTATTTTCTCTGGGAAAGTCACATGTCTTCACTGAAAAACCAAAAACAATTGAGTACTTCGAAGCCAACATTCGCGGCATTATTGTCGAAATACAGTCTGATTTACTGCGAAGAGTTTGTGAAAATTAGACCTCCATATTACGCCATGTACCCGCCGGGTCACACGCCCGAAGTAATATTAAAATACTAATCATAGATATTATAAACATTTCTCCGCCTCTACTACCGTAAAACATCCTCTACTACCGTATTCACTGAAGATTAGGATAAGCATGTTAAAATGTTTTAAGTATTTCTTTGTCCAACTGTAAGCGATCTGCAACAAAATTAGTTTCATTGCTGCTATAAATATGTTGAGACATAAATTGAACTTATGCACTTAACATTATTTAGATTTAATACTTTCTATCAATTTTATTATGTGCCAAAGATCCGTGGGCCTAAAATGTTTACAGCCAAAAAATGAATAATGGATCATGTAAACCAAATTGTCTACTTATCAATCACAGCATCAATGTGCTGACTACCATTAGGTTGCGTACCATATATGACTTTGTATAATGTGTAATTTTCTTAAGGGAGCTATCATTTGCTAGGTGCATAGAAAATATTATCGACAACGAATACCAAAAAACCCGTTTTCATTCTTAACGTGTACATAATTTAAGTCTCATTGGTAACTTAGGTGCTATATTCTTTATAGCGCATATATGTATTATGTGCTGGCGTACAGATCAATTTAGTTTTTCTATTTTTATTTCAATTTTCTTTTATTATTTTATGGATATTAATGTCAATGGTAATTTTCAGTGCATGTTTTGTTTTTATATTTTATATACCTAACAAATATGCGTATATATAGAAAATTACAGATTTTCTATTTTTCTATTTTATAAAATGTGAAAACTACTATGTTAATGTTTCGTATTGTCATCAAAACACAAAGTTATATATTTGTATGTATATATAATTATATAGTGAATATATATATATATATATATATATATATATATATATATATATATATATATATATATATATATATATATATATATATATATATATATATATATATTATATATTTTTATGTATATAGTCTATAAATAGAAATTGAATTATGTTAAACAATGTTTAGAGGGTTAAAATAAAATTCAACCTGTGTACATATACTCACTACTTCGATATAGTCTTATACTAAATAATAAACAAATAACTATAACTAACATCGTAGCTTTAGTTTGAATGGGCCCCATAATCGTATGTATATAATTATTGGTAGGTTTACTAAACTATGACAACCAAAATTTTGTTGTTTTTCACCCACCTATACCACCCTTAATTTAATTTACATAAAAAATCAATGTAAATCGCGTGCCACTAAATCATAAAATCAATATTTATAATTTTTGTGTACATGGAAAATACTCGTACTCCCGAAATGGAAACGAATTTTTGTATATTTTAGTTATTGTACGATCGTACAATTTGTACAACCATTAGGTGATATCACCTCCGATATATATATATATATATATATATATATATATATATATATATATATATATATATATATATATATATATATATATATATATATATATATATATATATATATGTATATATATATATATATATATATATATATATATATATATATATATATATATATATGTATATATATATATATATATATATATATATATATATATATATATATATATATATATATATGATTCTGGTGTCGCTGACATTACAGCCTCATCCTTTTTATAAGCCTTGAGCGTTACAGAACCAAACCATAGCTTATAATTCCACCTGTCTTGACCAGCTCCACCAGCATTGTTCTTTATTGACAATGATCACAAAAGATCTAAAGCCGTTCTTAACCTCCTCCACCTTAGCAACCATCCAAGGGAAGGTAGCTCCGGGTTGCCAATCCTAATCTGCTCCAGAATCTCTGGGGGATCACAAGGTATGTTCTCCACGGCAGTAACTTCGAGTCTGGCTCCAGGCCAGCCTTTCCCTAGGCTACTAATTGCCATTTTATATAAGTCAAGAGACCTTTGGTTGGCACAGACTGCCAACTTGACATGGTTCCTGTACCAACCACCATCGCGACAAGAAGGGGCAACCCTTATGGTTCTCCCGCTTAATACTGAAAAAGGTAGCGGATAAAGCCTTTTCCACCTTCCTCCAATCAGCAAAAGCGATGCTGCCATCCTCCTTTGCCGCATCAATATCAGCTACGACAAGAGGGTCCTTCAAAACCTCGCTAAAAGATCTACTTGTAGTTGCCTGTAATTTAGACCTTTTATCGTCCTTAGGAGATTCTTCCTGATATCCCTGTAGTTTAGACATGGAGCTCTCAGTAGAACCTCCCGCCATAGGCTGCATAGAACCCGTAGCCCTTTTAGCCCTCTCCAGTGTGGCAATGTCTTTGCCAGTTCTACTGACCGACAGAATAGCCTCTAGCTTTTTTGGGGCTCTTCTTGCTTTTCTCCTCGCATTATAAGAAGGTTTGGAGGGTCCTGCATCATTTCCACATATGTCCGTCCTCCCTTCATTCTTGAGACAGGGCCTTAAGCGAGTACCAGCCGCTTCGTTTATATTTGTATTTAAAGTATCCATATTCTTCCCACTAGTAGCGAAAAGAGAAGGTATATCCTTGCAGAGATCCGCAATACAAGGATAAGGCTAAATACATCGAGGTCGCTAGGTATTCAGAGTCTCCGTTTGTGACTGAGCTATTTGAAAAGGCCCCCAGCCAGGTTGATTATCAGCACGGGTCGCGTAACACCTTAACCCGGCCCTTATATTATATAGTGCTACACTCGCATCTAATATAGGGTTACCCAATAAGAAGTTTCATTTTGAATAGCCTGCTAAATGGACAGCTATCAATTTTGAAGCTGTCATCTTTTGACATTTGACAAGTAAAAACTACGCCATTACTAAATAAAAATGGTACACGCTTTAACAACGCATTGAAAATGTTAAAATTCACTTCGAAAATGAGGTTGGTGCAACTGTTACGGTGAATGGATTGCGCTACCGAGCTATGATTAATGATTTTTTATGGCCGGAATTGAAAAATATTGATGTGAACCACGTTTATTTTCAGCAAGGCGGCGCTACGTGCCACACAAGCAACGAAACAATCGTAATTTTACAAGAAAAGTTTCCTGACCGAGTTATTTCTCGAAGAGGTGATCACAATTGGCCACCGAGAACTTGTGTTTTAACACCTTTAGACTTTTTTTTTTAGAGCCACGTGAAAGTAAAGTCTATGCCAATGCTCCACAATTGATTCAAAACCTTAAAGATGGAATTCGTGAAGTTATCGAGGAAGCCGCAAATGTGCGAATTGGTCATGAAAAATTTCATGAAAATGATATGGTGCTAAAGGCGTAGCAGTGGCGGCCATTTGGCTGATATCGTTTTTAAATGTTAATGGCATACCTTCTTCTTTACAATGAAATAAACATTCATTGATTTCTCTTAAAAAATACTCGTTTTGTTTTAATATCAAAATGAAACCTCTTATTGGAAAACACGTCATTTGGCTGACCGAGGTCGTTGCCCAGGTGGTACCACGTGGAGGTATATTAGACACAATTGGTGGGCCCTAACATAGTTACAACAATGGAGAACATGTCAAAACAAGTTGACACGCTCCACTGCCTACCCTATTGAGCCGCACCCACCACCCAACGAGTTAGTTAAACGAACTAAGTTGAATTAATTAATGAACTATAATATACTGTAGAGGTCAGCCCATCCTAGGAGGGTTAAAATTTTGTTTAAAATCAAAAATTCTATTGCTTCGTCACAAAGTTCTGCATTGCGAACTCATTAGGACAGTATCACCATGAAAATGTATTCCATGTACTCCATTCTAAATTAATCGATAAATAGATTTATAAAAATACCGTTAGTATTATTAGTACATTTTATTTTGTCCTGTAGAGAGCTAACTGCATAAATTCCTAATATGCGGCAATTGTTATTCAACAGTGACACAACTATGTTACTGCATTAATGTCATTTTACATAAACGGACATATTTTTCATGTATTTTCAGACATCGCAAAGGAAACCATAAACTATACCGATGGATTGAGTCATGCTGTAAATCCAAGCACAACTTATGTTCATCACAAAATGTTTCAGAGTATTTAAAAAGAATCATCCTTAACGAAAAAACTGGATTAGTGACTGGCCGATTCGGGCGAAATCCGAATTCCAAATGGAAAATGGTAGTCATCTACAATTTTTTCCGCCAGAGGAGCGATTATGTACAATATTATGAAAGACAGTAATTTGAGCGATCTCAATCGCGCCTGCGATTCCATAAATATACGGGAAATTGTAATGGGAGATTAACTGTATGGGAAATGAAAATGCAAAATGTAAGATTAAGTAGGCTGATAAACAAAACATAAATAAATACGCTGTCAAAATTCATAATCTCAGAAAAAAAGTTTAATAAAATTGAATCTTTGCTTTGATAATAAATTAGAATAATCATACATAATATATTATATTAGCAGCTAATAACAGGTGAATATTTATTCATTTTCCAAAATATACCACCATAAATATATTACATATGATATGTACATAAATAGGTTATTACTATGATTATTTCAATTACCACAACCAACAAGGGAGGAAAAAAATTATTTGACGACGGATACTGCTACAATTTGAGCAGGAAAACAACTAAAACCTACAATTGGGTTTGTAGCAAGCAAAAAAGCAATGTATGCAAATGACGCGTAGTACTCGTGTTCTAGGAGGGGAACACGAAATATTAAAATGTACTGCGAATCATCCTCATGAGCCCCTAGCACATGAATAAATTGTTGCACAAACATATTCTGATGTCAAACATTGTGCTAAGAATACAGATTCATTGCCATCTCATATATTGAGAGTATTCATAATAAATACACCAAGCCACTCACCTGTTTACCCGGAAAATCTCCGTTACGTTGAAGGAGAACTATTCATACTGAATGAAGATTCTTTCGATGGAGAGAAAATTATTTTGATGGGATCTATTTCTTCATTAAAACTTCTTGGTGAATCAAATTATTGGATTATGGATGGAACTTTTGATGTAGTTCCATCCATAATGCGGCAACTATTTTCAATACATGGCAGTATTGAGGGAAAAATAGTTCCGTTGGTTTTTTGTTTAATGAGCAGAAAATCGAAAAAAGTTTATGATCAATTATTTTTTAATTTACGAAAAATTTGCTTAGAACATTCAATAAACATTAATACGGAGCGAATATTTTGTGATTTTTAAAAGACAAATGTATCGTCAGCCAAAGTTTTTTTTACCAAAAGCTTCCTTTAAAGGATGCCTATTCCATTTTGGCCAAATAATATGGCGCAAAATACAAAAAGAAAGACTAGCGGCTAAATACGGTAACGAGGAAAAATGTTCACTACAAATCAGAATGTTGAAAAGTATAGCCTTTGTTCCACCACACGATGTCCTCGATTATTATCAGAACCTGTGCAGAACATTTGATGACGAAGACGCTAAAAAAATCGCATGTTGGTTTAAAAAATATTACATTGGTAAAGGCAGTCTACGACCAAGATATAAGCTTGAATTTTGGGCTATCGGTGAAACTAATTTTGGTTCAGAGACATTCCCACGAACGCAAAATAGCGTAGAAGCGTGGCACCGACGTCTCAAAGTGATAGGTGGAAAACGTCATGCCGGTGTATATAAACTATTAGGCGATTTGGCTAAAGAAACTATTTTAGCTAAGGTGCGGATCGAAAAAATACAATGCGGTGAAAAAATCTCGAAAAACAAAAAATTTATACAAAAAAATTAAAATATAAAAAAAATAATTATGAAAAGGATTAAAGTTAAAAAAACAGATTTTTGGAAGCGTATTGCGCATAATATTTTGTTAGGATAGTTTTATGAACAGTTTTTTGTTTTTGTGTCTAATCTATGCCATCTGTTTTGGGGCCGAAGCACACCCAACTCTTTTGCGGTTATTTAACGTCCTACTTTATGCCGTCGCCAGCCAAATCGCGTATACAGGTTCGCTTCGAATGTTCATCTGCACATTGCACTGCTTGAGCCAGCCTGTACTAGCATGGACATAGTTGTGTTCATCGTCATCACCGATCGAAATCAGATAGTGAAAAATCCATTTTTCAACCCTCCCTCGTTGGGATTCGAATCCGGTACCTCCCGCCCCAAACAGCGCAGCTTTAACCACTGCGCCAAATGCTCGGTAATTTCAGCCTTGTTTTTGAAGTTTTTTGCTTGATTTTATCATGCGTGATTTTAAAAATGCGAGATTTTGTAATGCGAGATTTTTAAATTTCCAATTGCGAGATTTTGTAATGAGAGATTTTATAATGCGGCATTTCGTATCATTCCCGTTTCGAAACCACTGTTGAATATATTGCTTCAAAAATACTGCGAAATTATCTTGATAAGATTTTTCATAAGTTGTTTGTTAAAATCGCTTCTATTAAGTCAAATCATCAAAAAAAAGTCACGAAGTAGCGGAGCTAGACAAGAACTAGTAAAAATAAACTGAAGGTTGTAACACAGCGAGCAACACACGATGAACTATGTTACCTACTTATTAACATTTAATTCTTTCTAAAAACAAAACACAACAAGACTAATAATTCTAATTTAATTTCCTTAATTTAAAATTATTTCTAATTCTAGAATTAACAACAACAAAAAATTGGCTGCCGTTGAATTATAATATAGCGTACATTTTTCTTGTGTTTGGTCATATATGAGATCATTGTATAATTTAAATCACTTTTATTGCTGAAAGTAATTAAATTGTACTTAGAAGTATTTGAAAGGTGACCAGATTTATAAATTTACGGTTTAGCTGTAGTATTCTTACCATTTTAAAGATTTTTTGTGTCTAAAGGTTACAATTATCAAATATTTTGAGTCCCTTATTACGAATTGTGTTTGAACGTTTTACGTGGTTGGGCTAACCACTGATAACATTATAATGTTTGTGATGACTTGTACTCAACGACCAATTTAGCTGTGTGAGCTTTGACATCTTAGGGGTCGAAACACAGCAATTTCAACGGTTCAATTTTTAGTATGTTCTCTTTTAGCTCCACCCTTTTGTTTTTTGGGCATATTAGTAATTGCATCTATTTTCTTTTTCATTTTATGTATTCTAAATTCATCTATCCCATAACCACAATATTCTATACCGTCTGCAAAAAATTTGCGTTTATCTTTATTTATTCTTTTATTTAATTTATTTAATCTATTAAGTACTTCATTTAATCTTTCTATAAATGGATTTCATCACTAGGTCCTGTAATATTTATGTCGTCTAAAAATATTGTTATTCCGGGAATTCCTGTTAACATTTTTTCTATTTCTCGTTGCCACATTGCTGGAGCTGAAGCTATACCATACATCAACCGCTGAGGCTGATATAACTCTTTATAAGTAATCAAAGTCAATATTTCTCTATCAGCCTCCGTAACTTCTAATTGTAAATACGCTTTCGTTAAATCTATTTTAGAAAACTTCTTTCCACCAGCCTTGGACGAAAAAAGTTCTTCTATTTTAGGTAATGGATGTTCGGCTACTATAAGATTTGGGTTTACAGTTATTTTGTAATCTCACTTTACCCCCTAATTTTGGAATAGGTACAATGGGAGTAGCCCATCTACTACTATCCACTTTTAATAAAATCCCGTTTTCTACTAACTCTTCTAACTCTCGCTGGACTTCCTAAAACCTGATTCCAATTTAAATTTAAATTTCGCAACCATTCCCGACCTAAAAGCAGGTGTTTATTTAAATCCACCACGAATAATTTTAAAACTTTATTTCCACTATTAGATTTTACCACGGTGTCCTTATAACCGAACATTTTTTGTTTATTATTACAATAACTCGTTAATTTCGTATCGGATTTTTTTAAATCTATGTTTTGAAAATATTTTAACGCATCTTTCAAACTAATTAATGATACCGGGGAACTACTATCAATTTCAAAATTAATGTCTTTATTGTTAACGTTAAGGGCCAAACTTTACCTCTCCCTTCTTTTCCATAATCTATGTTACATAATTCTTCTATTTGAATGTCATTGCTAATTATCAAATCACTATTAAAACTTTCATCTTCCTCCTTAGCGATGAAATTTGTACTATTTTTATTTTTCGATTTAGCCTTGAGGCGCACAATAGTTTCAAATGTCCTCGTTTATTACAATATGAACAAACGGAATTAGCATGACGACATTTGTTTGCAAAGTGTGATTCATTTCCACATCGATAACATGCAATCATATTGTCTATATTAAAATTCATTTTTTGTTTGTATTGACATTTATTCCTATACCTGAAGTCCCTGGATTACTTGTGTGATTATTTGTATTATGATTTTGATGAAACTTATCCCTCCTCGATGATGTTTGTCGAATGTTGTAAACATTTGCAATTTTAATAACATGGATTTCAGCGCCACCTTTCGCCGGTAATTCCATAGATATTGCAGTTTTTTGCGCATTTTTCAATGTAAGGTCCACTGTTTCCAATAGTCGATTTTGTATTGTCTGGCTATTTAACCCAAAAACGAATTGATTTCTCAACGCCGTATTTAAATAATCCCCAAAGTTGTAGCCATATTTTTGCTACCTTAAATTAAACCAATAATTCTCCACAATATCCAACGGTGTGGGATTGAAATGTTGATCCAGCAAATTGGTAATCTCTACATACGTCTTTTACTCGGTTTTTCCGGTGCTATTTTGTCACTGAGTATATTGCACGCAGTTTGTCCCATATAATGGAGAAACAGATGTAGTTTAATTTTCTCGTCCTCCACCTTAAATACCGCAAAAGCATTTTCTAAACGATCTACCTTCTTTTAGTAATAGCCCTATTTGTTTTTTCAATCAGTTGTCCCTCGGTAATAGGCTCCCATCATGATCTTTTAGTTTTTTCTGTTAATTGTTATTCTCCGCCAAAGTCTAGAAGCTTTAGCTTTAGGGATTATTCTAGGTTAGATGATTCCTGTTTTTATTTAGCTTGTACTTCGGTTCCTTGGGAGGATGTCTTTTCTGTTTGTTCTTCTACTAGACAAATCGAAATTTTCAACGCTTATCTTGGTTTCGTTTTTGAGTCTTGTATTCCGTTGAGAACCATTACTCTAAAACTAAAATCTTGACCTTGGTTGTGTCAGGAAATTTCTAATGCTATTAGTGTTAGAATTATCAAATATCGTTTATGGAAAAAGTACTCTAATTTCCAGTAATAGGGTTGTAGAGTTAATTAGGTTATCTAAATATACGTTTTTTAAAGATAAGATAGATCCCTCTCTCCCTCCCAAGGTCTTTTGGCGTAATGTTCGTAATTTGGGACTTGGTAGATGAGGTTTTCAAGCCAAATGAATTAAATAGTTTTTTTAGCTCCAATCTGAACTCTGGTAGTAATACAGTCGAATTACTTTCTGATGAGTCCATTAATTCATTTTCGTTCTCAAATATTTCGCTCGATAAGTTACATTTCGCTATTTGGAAGGTTAAGTCGGAATTCTCTGGTTTGGATAATCACAGTTTAAAATTCGTAAAACGAGTTTTCGCTTTCGTCCCAAAGTACTTGTTATATATTTTTAATTGTATCCTTACGTCCTCTTCCTTTCCTGACCAGTGGAAGCTTAGTAAAATTATTCCTATCCCAAAGATTAGCAATCCTTCTGAACTATCTCATTTTCGACCAATAAGTATGTTAAGTTCTCTTTCTAAAGCCTTTGAGATAGTTGTTAAGAATCAAATTCAGGTACACCTTGTTAAGAATTTTCTAAACCTCAAGTTTAGACAATTTCATAGTACAACCACTGCGTTATTAAACGTAGGTGACGATATTAGGTGTAATATGAGTAATAGGGAGTTGACCTCTTTAACTTTGTTAGATTTTTCCAAGGCCTTCGATTCTATCAATCATCATGGTGCGATACGTGTATCCATTGACCATAATGGTTCCACCGTCCTCATTTTCAAAGAAATATGGGCCAATGATGTCTCCGCTCCACAAGCCGCACCAACCGGTCACACATAATGAGTGCTGGCTTCTGTAAGACCACGTGTGGGTTTTCTGAGCCCCAAATACGGCAATTTTGCTTATTAACGTACCCACCAAGCTGAAAATGTGCTTCAACCGAAAAGATGATTTTTTTGGCAAAATCAACATCATCGTGCAGTTTCTTGTTGGCCCATCTAGCGAAGTTAAAACGAAGCGGATGGTCATGTGGCTTCAACTCTTGAACCAATTGAACTTTGTAAGGCGCCACATACCGAGATCTTTTCGCAAAATTCGACGTAAACTGGTGCGTGAAATGTTCAATTCTTTAGAACGATGGCGAGTTAATATTGATGGATTCTCAGCCACAGCTTCGATATTTTCAGGTGTACGCATTGTACGAGGGTCTTGGCGCATCAACAATGAAATCAGTTTCACGAACTTTAACAATAAACTTGCGTATACCGGGCACTGTTGGTCCTTCTCTGCGACCAAATTTTGCACGACATTTTCGTTCAATTACACGACTGTGAAGTTTTCCACAAAATTCCACAAATTCAAAAATATATACGTATACAAAATTTGTGGAAAAAACAAAAATTGTCTATGTATAGGTAAATTAGTGGGCAAAAGCAATTTAAGTTTACATGGTACATAAATACCTACAAATTATAATACTAACGAGTATTTTTTACATATTTATGTTGTAATATTTTAAACAAATTAGTAAAATTGAAATATAATGTTAAAAAAAGATAGGCTTAAATTAAATTAAAATAATCTTTCTCAAAAACATATCATACACCGCTTTAAATAAAAACTTTCTCTACGAAATAAAATTAGCTCGATTCCACTGTATCAAAAATTGGCCAATTTACAGAGGTTTCTCAAGTAAGTGGCATACATGGATAGTTAGATGATGACTAGTTCTACAAAATAAAAGTAGTCCGATCTCCATACGATGGGGTTAACCCTTTTGTGGATGACTTGGTAACTTATAATTTATCAAGAAAATTTAAATAATTTATGCGTTTACTGTATCAAAGATTAGCCAATTTACAGAAGTTTCTCAAGTAAGTGGCATACATGGATAGTTAGATGATGACTTGTTCTACAAAATAAAAGTAGTCCGATCTCCATACGATGGGGTTAATCCTTTTGTGGATGACTTGGTAACTTATAATTTATCAAGAAAATTTAAATAATTTATGCGTTTACTGTATCAAAGATTGGCCAATTTACAGAGGTTTCTCAAGTAAGTGGCATACATGGATAGTTAGATGATGACTTGTTCTACAAAATAAAAGTAGTTCGATCTCCATACGATGGGGTTAACCCTTTTGTGGATGACTTGGTAACTTATAATTTATCAAGAAAATTTAAATAAATTATTCGTTCACTGTATCAAAGATTGGCCAATTTACAGAGGTTTCTCAAGTAAGTGGCATACATGGATAGTTAGATGATGACTTGTTCTACAAAATAAAAGTAGTCCGATCTCCATACGATGGGGTTAACCCTTTTGTGGATGACTTGGTAACTTATAATTTATCAAGAAAATTTAAATAATTTATGCGTTTACTGTATCAAAGATTGGCCAATTTACAGAGGTTTCTCAAATAAGTGACATACATGGATAGTTAGATGATGACTTGTTCTACAAAATAAAAGTAGTCCGATCTCCATACGATGGGGTTAACCCTTTTGTGGATGACTTGGTAACTTATAATTTATCAAGAAAATTTAAATAATTTATGCGTTCACTGTATCAAAGATTGGCCAATTTACAGAGGTTTCTCAAGTAAGTGGCATACATGGATAGTTAGATGATGACTTGTTCTACAAAATAAAAGTAGTCCGATCTCCATACGATGGGGTTCACCCTTTTGTGGATGACTTGGTAACTTATAATTTATCAAGAAAATTTAAATAATTTATTCGTTCACTGTATCAAAGATTGCCGATTTCGTTTTTTAGAAAATGTAAATAAAAATAAAACGCCCCATATTCTGTCTTAAAATCCAGGCTATTTTATTTTATTACCTTGCTTTCTGTTGAATTGTATGGAAAACCCCAAAACTACATAATATTAAAATAACATAAAATATCAAATGGCAGAATACGGTCCAATACTATAATAAAAAATATAAGAATACTTGGTATTAGAAGGAGAAAACAAATTCTACTTACTTCTCTAACCTCGCACGATATTCAAGTTTCGTTAAACATTTATTTGGGTTTTTGTTTTGTTTCACCTAAGTAATTTAACAGGTAATCACCAAGTTGCGCCCACATAAATAAATGTTGTGCGAAGTCAGAGGTGTAAACAGAATAATTTGTGTGAATATTAGGGGTGAAAGCTAAAACTAGTTGCAAATGTAACAAATTGTGTTTTGGTTAGATTAATTCGTTTTTTTATTAGAATCTACTAATATATAGAATCGTATTTATGTGTTTTGGTTTTAAAATTGAATTGCTTGGTAGCGCTAATGCCTTAGATTTTCTTGGTATGCACTAATTTTATTGTTGCATTTCCAGTCGACTCTGTAAATATAGTGCATATTATGTTTAGAGTTGATAGAACTCGACTATACAAATTTAAGACGAGTGGGGATAGCTACGATTCTGTATATGTCTCGACTCTGTATATAGTTAAAATTTAACCTAGGTTGAAGCTAGTATATGCGTATTAATAGTTCGATTTTGGTTATATAACTGTTGTCCCTTCGTTATATTTAGTACGAGTATATTTTGCAATCGAAACATATAAATATATGAATGGGAAGTACAGTAAATATAGAGAACATTACTCTTACAAAATAAAAGTAGTCCGATTTCCATACGATGGAATTAAGACTTGTGTGGATAACTTGGTAACTTAGACTTATCAAGAAAATTTTAATAATTGATGCGTTCACTATATCAAAGGTTGACCGTTACAAATCAAAAGACGATTTAGATCAGCGAATTGCTCTGCGAAAGCAAGCGCTTGAATCAGTAATGGTTTCGCCCGCGGTGACTGCAACGGGCTTAAACCCAATGAATTATTTCTGCATGCGGTCCATTCTGCAGGCTAAAGTATTAACTAACAAATATGAGACGGTCGACGCCTTAAATATTGCTCTTCGCCGAGAATAGGCCAAAATTACATCACACAACGTACGTGTATCGTGTGAAGCCTTGTAGGACAGACTCGATGCTATTATCCGCGCTTAAGGTGACTACATCGAATAATAACATATTTTTTGATAAATTTGAAAGGTTTTTCAATATTCTGAAGTTTTGAAATGAAAAAAATGAAAATTTACAAATTTACAGTATTTTTAATTGGTTACACTTCGAGTGCCGACCCGTATTAAGTATTAATGACAATTTTGGTCCGCGAGTGGTATTTTATTTCCCACCTGCCCGCCGGCGAGCCGGTTATGGATTTCCTCTATCCGCCACCTGAGGACGCGCCTGATGGGAGATCTCTAACTCCACACAGGTGTGTTTGTGTGTGTGTGTGTGTGTGTGTGTGTGTGTGTGTGTGTGTTTGAGTGTGATTTTATTTGATGTAGATATTTAAGTATGTATGTGACTGCGATTTGTCTATTTTGATATTTATGGTTATTGGTTGACATATTAGTTTTTTTTTTGTGTAAAACAAAATTGCGGGATTGACACGAGCCTGGACTGTTGTTGCGGTAGAAAATTTTTTAAGGTCATCATATATTTCCCAGTTGTTATTCGGTCTCTTAATAATGGCGGTGTAGTGCTTTAGTGACTGATTGTAATTTATAATCGCTTTAATATATAAATTATCTGTATCTAATTAATAATTTGTTGAATATCGGATATATATCGGATATTTGTTGAATATCGTTGAATAACCGTCAGTCCCACATACTATCCAACTTACTACCTGATTTCCATTTTGTATTTTGTCGATTCTTTGTAAAAAAATAAAATTTTGTTGTATTCTTGCATAATTACCCCTTCTTTTTTGTTTTCTATCGCAAAGCGAGGTTGGCTTCTTTTAGCAAATTCATTAAACAAAAATCAAGGAATTTTGTTCAACAGGAAAATAATTGTACATACATTATGCACATGTTCCATAAATACCTAAATATAATGAAATATGTAGGTTTCTTTTTCTTTTCAAAATAATAACTGCGCAATATGAAATATAAACGCGCATGTTTTAATCGCGCAATATGAGGGATGCCTATAAATGAAATGAATAACGAAATATCGTCCAACAACAAGGCACACCTCCATGTTGAATGGAATTTCTATCCAACTTATTACTATTATTATTTTAAGCCAAATCCCTTCAAATCACCCGAAGAACCATCACGTCCCACCCCTGGTCGAAAAACCAACCCACAGATCCAATTCTGTCTAAAAACCACAGAAAACCCATAAATACTGATTTAAAAATCGACAACAAACAGCCACGGTACCTAAACTCACCCTCCAATTAAGCATTTACAAACAAAAACCCACCAACCACTTTGAAAAAGCACTAAACTTTCTCACCACCAATTCCCTACCCGAAACAGCTCGAACACTAGATATCCCTCCCGCAGTACAGTCAAAGATTGTGTGATGTAATTTTGGCCTATTCTCGGCGAAGATCAATATTTAAGGCGTCAACCGTCTCATATTTGTTACTTAATACTTTAGCGTGCAGAAATAATTCATTGGGTTTAAGCCCGTTGCAGTCACCGCGGGCGAAACCATTACTGATTCAAGCGCTTGCTTTCGCAGAGCAATTCGCTGATCTAAATCGTCTTTTGATTTGTAACGGTCAACCTTTGATATAGTGAACGCATCAATTATTAAAATTTTCTTGATAAGTCTAAGTTACCAAGTTATCCACACAAGTCTTAATTCCATCGTATGGAAATCGGACTACTTTTATTTTGTAAGAGTAATGTTCTCTATATTTACTGTACTTCCCATTCATATATTTATATGTTTCGATTGCAAAATATACTCGTACTAAATATAACGAAGGGACAACAGTTATATAACCAAAATCGAACTATTAATACGCATATACTAGCTTCAACCTAGGTTAAATTTTAACTATATACAGAGTCGAGACATATACAGAATCGTAGCTATCCCCACTCGTCTTAAATTTGTATAGTCGAGTTCTATCAACTCTAAACATAATATGCACTATATTTACAGAGTCGACTGGAAATGCAACAATAAAATTAGTGCATACCAAGAAAATCTAAGGCATTAGCGCTACCAAGCAATTCAATTTTAAAACCAAAACACATAAATACGATTCTATATATTAGTAGATTCTAATAAAAAAACGAATTAATCTAACCAAAACACAATTTGTTACATTTGCAACTAGTTTTAGCTTTCACCCCTAATATTCACACAAATTATTCTGTTTACACCTCTGACTTCGCACAACATTTATTTATGTGGGCGCAACTTGGTGATTACCTGTTAAATTACTTAGGTGAAACAAAACAAAAACCCAAATAAATGTTTAACGAAACTTGAATATCGTGCGAGGTTAGAGAAGTAAGTAGAATTTGTTTTCTCCTTCTAATACCAAGTATTCTTATATTTTTTATTATAGTATTGGACCGTATTCTGCCATTTGATATTTTATGTTATTTTAATATTATGTAGTTTTGGGGTTTTCCATACAATTCAACAGAAAGCAAGGTAATAAAATAAAATAGCCTGGATTTTAAGACAGAATATGGGGCGTTTTATTTTTATTTACATTTTCTAAAAAACGAAATCGGCAATCTTTGATACAGTGAACGAATAAATTATTTAAATTTTCTTGATAAATTATAAGTTACCAAGTCATCCACAAAAGGGTGAACCCCATCGTATGGAGATCGGACTACTTTTATTTTGTAGAACAAGTCATCATCTAACTATCCATGTATGCCACTTACTTGAGAAACCTCTGTAAATTGGCCAATCTTTGATACAGTGAACGCATAAATTATTTAAATTTTCTTGATAAATTATAAGTTACCAAGTCATCCACAAAAGGGTTAACCCCATCGTATGGAGATCGGACTACTTTTATTTTGTAGAACAAGTCATCATCTAACTATCCATGTATGTCACTTATTTGAGAAACCTCTGTAAATTGGCCAATCTTTGATACAGTAAACGCATAAATTATTTAAATTTTCTTGATAAATTATAAGTTACCAAGTCATCCACAAAAGGGTTAACCCCATCGTATGGAGATCGGACTACTTTTATTTTGTAGAACAAGTCATCATCTAACTATCCATGTATGCCACTTACTTGAGAAACCTCTGTAAATTGGCCAATCTTTGATACAGTGAACGAATAAATTATTTAAATTTTCTTGATAAATTATAAGTTACCAAGTCATCCACAAAAGGGTTAACCCCATCGTATGGAGATCGAACTACTTTTATTTTGTAGAACAAGTCATCATCTAACTATCCATGTATGCCACTTACTTGAGAAACCTCTGTAAATTGGCCAATCTTTGATACAGTAAACGCATAAATTATTTAAATTTTCTTGATAAATTATAAGTTACCAAGTCATCCACAAAAGGATTAACCCCATCGTATGGAGATCGGACTACTTTTATTTTGTAGAACAAGTCATCATCTAACTATCCATGTATGCCACTTACTTGAGAAACCTCTATAAATTGGCCAATCTTTGACATAGTGAACCCCTAACTGTGATGTATTTATTAACATACAATTTTTTTTACTGAAAGTTATTCGAATTATTATTGTTTTTATTGTTGAAATGAATTTATTTTAGTCGTAGTTAGGATTAATACGAATCGAAAATTTTTAAGATTTAATTGGAATATAATTTTTTTTTCTAATGATAGTTCGAGTTACCTTATTATCATAGTGAAATAACAATTTTTTAGTCTACTGTAAAATAAATTACCAATACACATACAGTTTTTGTTATTTGTGGAAAACTTCACAGCCGTTCAATTACCGACCAATTGTCTTTGTTTTGGAAATAAATTTCTAATAAATCCCAACGTTGCTCAAGCGTATATCGATTCATTTCGTTCAGTGGAGATAATATACTGAATTTTGTGACAGAATAGAATGACATAAGTATTGCCAGATTCGAAATAACCGGTGGTTCAAATTTAAACCGATAGATGGCCCACCCTATATAATAATAAAGCTTACAGTATATCCGCTATCTACTGTCCTCCACGATCTAATCTAAACAAAGAAGATTATGGTTTACTCTTTAGTGTACTAGGATCCAGTTATATTATTGGTGGTGACTTTAATGAAAAAATGGCCGCATAACTAGCTGAAAATTCCATTTAGCAAGCAAAGCAACATTTTGGCCTACATATATAAATAATATACCAAATCTCATTGATTTCTATTCTCATTGGACCCCATACACTCAAAAAAGTGCTCGAAAATTGGTCCGATCGAATGGGGTACTGTGGAGCCATTCGCAGCAGCCATATAAATAAAATAATATTCCACCTCTAACCGGAACAATTGTACTTCACAACAAAAAAATATATTTTAATAAATGAAGTTTCTGTCAATTAGTTTTCCGATATGAGACATATATCAATTTTTTCAAATTTTTAAAAAAATACTAGCTTTGAAATATAGAGCGCTAGTCCGTTTCAAGAGTTGGTGACATTTCATAATGTTCTAGTCTTTTACTTTGTATAAGAGTGGTGAAGCAACGTTCGTGGCTTCTTGCTGGTTTCTTGCTTTTCTATATGTTTAAAAAGGGTTTCTGGACTACGATCTTGCTTTGAAAGTCGTGCATTTATGGTCTCTATGCTTTGACATATTCCAAGGGTGGGAGGATGGGTGTTGCTTTTTTCGTTATTTGAACAAGGTTTGCACACTATTCATGCTTCTTTACTACGATAGTTATACTTACAAAAATCCCTGATAGTTTGTTCTCAAAATTAAGAAAAAACAAGCTCTATCATTAAAGTCACCGATCAATAAATAATTGTTGCAATTATCTTATAATATATTCGACATTAAGATTGGCGAGGTCATCGTCTTGAATGTAACGCAATGCACAAAATCTAAGGACATTGTTTCTTTGGATATTGATCGTTGTTCTCGTATCCAAAATTTGATAAATATAACTATGGATAAGTTATATTATATTCCTTCGTATTTAACTGATTGAAATTAAAACGCATTTACACTTCTTTATTAATAATTTTATTGTTGGCGTCTATGGCTGACTTTATGTTGTTGTTGTTAATCGAACAAGTTCAAAGATGACAATGACTAATTTTATTTCTTGATCATAAATAATAACGTTTATAAATGTTATAAATTTTATGTGAATGATAATTTAGCAACAAACCTTACACAGGTGACATCTTTTATTAACTAGGGTAACTTAGTTTCACAGTTTACATGCAATAAATATTAAGTTAATCGGATAATTCTAATTATACAATACAATTAAGCTGTATAAACAAATTAAGTGTCAAATTGTTGTTTGCTTATATTTAAAAGTAATTCGGACGCTAACAGATATAATCTATGGTCTCAACGTTTTGTTGTTACCGCGCTTCAAGGAGAGCAGCGAGTTTAAATCGATATATAGTGTTTCATAGCTGATAAAATACCGTCAAATAGACCTGGTTTCATATCAACTATATGTATCACGTGTCAATCTTAAATCTCGTGTCAATGCTTCGTGTGAAAAGCTTCGTTTATTTTTTAGAGTTGTATAACGACGGTGGTGACGTATCGTTATTTTAATTATTCAGATGTAGATGGTGTGCAAAGCAAAGCTCAGTTTCGATCTGATGAGGAATTTAGTTAAAAATTAATTGTCATCTCATCAGGCCATGGCGACCGAGTTCTATGTGTAATTGCTACTTTACGCTCTATATATGTTTATGTACAGTGTACATGTAGTGTTTAGTTATCAATTCGTATATAGAAAAGAATAGTTTGTTTTGATTCACCCTTTAATTTGTAGTACTAAAATCACAGTCATAGTTGAGAGTACTGTGATATAAAATAAATAAAAATATTTCTTCTCGCATCAACCTTTAACGTGAATAGACGTATTACCATTATTAGAAAAGTAACCATTCATAATATAAAATTAAAATTATATTTTTTGTGAAATAAATAAATCAAAACAATAAAACTTAGAAAAGAAGTGTATACACCGCCTCTTCAATCAAACATTTATTGATCCTTCCAAAAAGATGCGCAGCAAAACTCCAGTTTGTTAGAGTTTGATAAACTCTATTAAGACGCATTAACGAAACTGAATCAACGGCTAAACCAAAATAGGATCACGCCAACAGCTCCATCTACACCGAGTCATAGTTTTGGCAATACCACATTTCTGGATACCGCATTTGCAAATGGCTTACTGCATAACCCCAAAAGTGCTGGGATATCATTGCCCAAATTTAGTGGATTATACGACGACTGGCAAACGTTTATTGATTTGTTCAATAAAACCGTCCATGAAAACGAATCCTTGAGTGGCGCACAAAAATTTACTTGTTTAAAACTCGCTCTCAAGGATGATGCATATCATCTGATCAAGCACATGGCCGTGTCAGAAGCTAACTACATAGAGGTATATGAAAAGTTGTGTAAGCGATACAGTAAAAAAAAACTAATTCTTTATCAGTTTATTCAACAATTTCTTGAGTTAAAGCTTCAACCTAACTCAAACAGTATTCGATCTATTTGTGATAAATCGGATGAGCTTATTCGCGGTATACGATCATTGTGCAAAGAAGCAGAATCTCGCGATGCATGGTTGATTCATTTAACACTCAATAAGTTAGATGAAGGAAATCGTCAGAGATGGTCGAATGAAACCAGCTACATTGACTTTTCATCATGGAAATTATTTCAAGATTTCCTTACTAAATCAGCCGATGCTATTGATTTATGCCACCAATCGTCACTCAAATCACATTTAAATCAACGCAACAAACCATTAACTATTCGTAGCCACGCTGTTGCCATTACCACCTGTTCATTGTGTCAAACCGATCACAGATTATTTGAATGTCCAGCATTTAAGAAAATGAACCTGGCAGACCGAAAAGATTTTGTGCTTACAACCAAACGAAGTTACAATTGTCTAAATGACTCACATACCGTAATGAATTGTAAATCGAAACGTTCTTGTATGAAATGTAGAAGGCGTCACTATACATTACTACATAATCAACTCAATACTTCTGATAATTTATCTATCAACACTTTTCAACCAAACAATCAAGCTTCTGATATGCCTCCGTCAAATGCAGAAACCAAACCTTCGGCATCTAACACAATAATAACGGCGCAAACAAGTATCAATGCCATTTCCAAGGGACTCCTACAGACCGCATTGATTAATATTCGAGGTGCAAACCAACACTATTATCCGTGTCGTGCCTTGCTCGACTCTGCTAGCATGACATTATTTATTGCTACAGCTTGTCTGCAAAGGCTTGTTCTGAATCGCAAAAATTCTAGATACTTCGTAGAAGGTATTGGTTCTACCAAGGGAGGGGTTACCAAAGGTCAAGTAGATCTAGAAGTAACATCCCGACAAAATTCTGTAAGCCCATTTTCTATGGAAGCATTAATCCTACCTAAAATTACGTCGCAGCAACCGCAAACCGCGGTGCCAACTAATGATTGTAATGCCTACCGCAATTTGAACCTAGTAGATCCAGCTTTCCACCAACCTGGCAATATCGAAGTTTTGATTGGCGCAGAACATTACCTAGCACTAATACGTCCTGGCCACATCGAAAGCTCATCATCCAGTTGGGTAGCACAGGAGACTGTATTCGGATGGGTCATATCAGGGAAGACCACATCATCTAGTCATGATCAAGTTATATCGCATTGTTCAATATCGAAAGTGGATGAAATACTTCAAAAGTTTTGGGAAATTGAGCAATTAAAACAACCCACACCATGCAGCCCCCAGGAATATTTATGTGAAGAGATATTTACAAAGACAACTAAAAGAACCAACAATGGAAAATATATAGTTCAACTTCCATTTATTCAAAATGCACCACCACTAGGAGAATCCAAATCACAAGCCATCAAAAGACTCCAAGCAGTTGAACGCAGACTTCGCAACGAACCAGAGTTACAGCAACAATACATGACATTCATGGAAGAATATTTAAAACTAGGGCATATGGAATTAATACCATCACATGAACGTAATATTCAATGTGAACACTCATACTACCTGCCACATCATCCCATCACCAACGTAGACAGCAGCACTACAAAACTGCGTGTCGTATTTGATGCTTCTGCGAAAACCAGCACAGGCATATCCCTAAACAACAGCCTACTTGTTGGGCCGACCATTCAGCAAACATTACAACAGATATTACTGCGATTCCGTTTTTTCAAGTTTGTAATGACAGCAGACATCGATAAAAGACAAACCGACTACCAGCGCATAGTATGGCGTAGAAATCCTACGGATACCATAGAAGAATACCGCCTATTGACCGTCACATATGGCTCTTCAAGCGCTCCGTTTTTATCAACAAGGGTACTTCGTCAACTTGGCGATGACTATCAAGTTAACTTTCCATTGGCTTCCGCAGTTATTGCACAAGACTTCTATGTTGACGACCTCATGACTGGTGCCGATTCGGAAGCTGATATCATGGAACTGAAGAAAGAAATAATGCATGTCATGAACAGTGCATGTTTGAACTTAAGAAAGTGGTCTACAAATTCATCAAATTTAATTGCAACCATCCCAATAGCAAATCTGGAAATATCACCTATTCAAATAAATCAAGACCAGACGTACGTTAAAGTCCTGGGAATATTTTGGGATTCTCAAAGAGATATTTTTTCCTACAAAATCAACCTTGATGAGCCTACACTAACTAAACGAGGTATGTTATCCGAAGCCTCAAGGGTATTTGATCCACATGGCTGGTTAGCCCCAGTTATAATTTATATAAAAATATTATTCCAAAAACTTTGGATGCTTCCACTAAATTGGGATGACCAACTTCCGGAGGAGGTTAAAGGGGACTGGTTAAGGTTCCGAAGCGAGGCGCACCAAATTCAAACCATTGAAATTCCACGATGGCTCGGGTTCACAACCACAACTATCTACATGGATTTGCAGATGCCTCAAAGAATGCATACGCTGCAGTAATTTATGCAAGAACTCCAATTGATGACAACCAATTCAACGTTACCATTGTATCAGCAAAAACGAAAGTCGCACCTGTTAAACAAATTTCAATAGCAAAATTAGAATTATGTGCTGCCGTATATCCACGAAAATATTGGAACCACATTACTTCATCACAGAATCCAGCTGACGTCGCATCAAGGGGAATTCTACCCACACAACTTTTGGACCACAGCATGTGGTGGAATTGACTATCCTGGCTTCAACTACCAGAGCATCAATGGCCAAAATTTGCACAATCTCAAGATATAATGACAGACATGGATACTATCAGTTGTAACATTTCAAACCCTATAACCATAGACACCATATCCGATAGATTAATAACCAAATTTTCGAATTTTAATCAAATAATAAGACAATTAGCCTGGTGTCTAAAATTTATTAATAATCTAAAATTAGCTATTATTTTTAATTGACCATCTCTCCTCCTCAACTTAATCCGACAAAATTATTGGATTATTCGGTGTAAAAACACAATTCGACATGTCATCCACAAATGTACACCATGTCATCGACAGAACCAGACAACACTCCAACCAATGATGGCGGATCTTCCAGTTAGTAGAGTGACGTTAGTACGACCATTCATTACAACAGGCGTCGATTATGCTGGACCCCTTTACATCCGCTCATCGAAACGAAGAGGCTCTAAATTGGAGCAAGCCTATATTGCTGTTTTTGTCTGGTACAGCACTAAGGCAGTTCATATAGAACTCGCCGGCGATATGTCAACTGAGAGCTTTATTGCAGCTTTTAGAAGATTTATTAGCCGACGAGGATTATGTCGCGACATGCACAGCGACAATGGCTCGAACTTCATCGGAGCCAATAAAGAACTTAAAGAATTATTTAAAATTGTCAAAGATAATTCTATTTCCAATTTTCTTTCAAAGGCACAAATTAATTGGCATTTCAACCCACCAGCATCACCACATTTTGGTGGCATATTTGAAGCTGCTGTGAAATCAATAAAATTTTACCTTCGGAGAACACTGACTAATATATCACTAACATATGAAGAGATGGGCACATTGCTCACGCAAATCGAGGCGCTATTAAACTCAAGACCTCTATATATCACATCGGAAGATGATCTTAACCCACTGACACCAGCTCACTTCCTTATTGGGCACTCATTCACATCATTGCCAGATACAGATTTGACGCACCTAAAACTAAACCATTTGTCTAGATGGCAATATATTCAGCGGCTACGTCAGGAATTTTGGAAACAGTGGCATAAAGCATACCTGGTCACACTACTATCACGAATCAAATGGAGACAACCCAATGAAAGCGCAATTAAAATTAATGATGTCGTATTAATTCACGATAAAAATTTACCACCTAATAAATGGATCCTCGGTCGAGTCATCGAAACCCATCCTGGAATAGATGATATAGTCCGTGTTGTTACCATCAAGACTTCTGACACAATCCTAAAACGACCTGTGGTAAAGCTGTCCGTTCTGCCAATTTATTGAGAACTGGAGTTCTCAATGCCTGGGAGAATGTTTAGTTACCAATTCTTATATAGAAAAGCATAGTTTGTTTTGATTCACACTTTAATTTGTAGTACTAAAATCACAGTCATAGTTGAAAGTACTGTGATATAAAATAAATAAAAATATTTTTTCTCGCATCAACCTTCAACGTGAATAGACGTATTACCAATATTAGAAAAGTAGCCATATTAGAAAAGTAACCATTCATAATATAAAATTAAAATTATATTTTTTGTGAAATAAATAAATCAAAACAATTAAAACTTAGAAAAGAAGTGTATACACCGCCTCTTCAATCAAACATGTAGCGTTAGCGAATTATATGAATGTGCACGAAATATCTGAATAATTGTGTTTGTGTAGCGAATGCGCTACAGTTGCTTATAGAATTCTGACGTATACGTTCTTGGCAGTCACTTTTTATTTTTTCCGCTATAAATAGCTATTTTTCAATGTTTTTTGCATTTTGAGAATTTTTCTTAATCGGATAAACCTATGTAATTGCTAACAGAAAACAACTAGTGTTAATAGCAGTACATTTGGTCTCTTTAGATTATATTACATATTTAAGAATGTAAATATTGTATAATATGATTAACCGACTATGTTCTATTTTAAATTTTAATCCTTAATTCTTTTGCTGTAAAAGTATATAGACTAATCAGGAAAAATTGTTGTTCTTTTTGTTTAGGAATCAAAAAAGTGAACAACAAGTGATTAGCATTATGATGGCATTTATTTTGCTTACAAATAACATTTTTAATTTTACGCGATAAGTTAAGTTTTTTTTATTATAGTCTTATTACAACTGAATTACAATTCATCTAGTAATTGCGGGTCTTTAATAACAGTATTCGCGTTCTGTGGGAAATAACCCACATTGGTTAGTCCCGATGTAGTTTATCTTATTCTGGATGTCCTAGTTCTAGAGGTCTTTTCCTTATAGAAGACGTCTAACTAAATTTGGTTTTGCCATCATACGGCGAATCGTGACATTTTCATGTTGATAAAGACGAAGTATGTGTTCCCTCGGTTGCTTCCTGATTTCTTCGTTGACGTATTCAATCTTTAAATCCCTATGAAGATTATCATTTCTTACGTACCATGGTGCATCTACAATACCACGTAAAACTTGGTTTTGAAATGATTGTATTATTTTCACAATGATCTTCTTGGTGCATCTCCAAAGCTGAATACCGTAGGTTCATATTGACTATAGAATTTGCCTATATAGCAGCAATTTATTATGTAGTGATAGCACGGATTTCCTACCTATAAGCCAGTATATTTTTCTGTATTTGATGTTAAGCTCTTCCACCTAAGCTTAGCGTCAAGTGTTATAGCTCTATTTGCATGTGGAACTTGCTGTGAGTTGATTTCCACTCCGGTGTCCAGTTAAATTTTTTGTTAGTGAAGTTACATACAGAATTGGTTTGTTTTCATTAAGCGGAATTCGCCATCTCTTTGTCCAGTTAAGCAATAGGTTAGAGCTCTTTGCATTTTGCTAGTAGCTTCTACTACATTGTTACCAATTGTTATAATATTGCAGTGTTGACAAATGTTGATATTGTGTGTTTCATACAAGACAGTGGTACTCCTGCTGTTATCTTTACATCCAAGAAAATACTTGAACATATTTTTTTGCTTTCCAGCGCACCTTCATTTATGTCTGTGATTCTGTGGACCTGTCTACAGAATAGGAATCGATTCATTCTTATTTTCTTTGATTAAAAGTTTTATGTGGAGCACACATTTTCTTTTCCGAGTTTTTCGTGCTTTACGTTTTTCTCTAAAAAATTCCATAAACTTCTAAAGAGGAGCTAATATATGTTCGAGTTTTTTTTTTTTGAATAATAGGTGTACTATCCCAAGCTGCTTGTTGTATAATATTGTTAATTAGTTCTAATTGGTCGTACAATTGTGCCGAATTATTAAATGGCATTTGAAGATTGACATTGCTACTGACTAGTTTCTGGAACAGTTTCCAATTTGTTTTATTTTTTGTTAATTTGGGCAACGACTCTTTTTTAACAATCGTTGCACTGAGAGTCATGATTACAGGAGAGAAATCTGACGATAATCCTTCACTCCTTTCTTAGATCCATATAGACCAAAATACGCATTTTGTTGCTTGACCTGCGGTAAATAGACCCTTTATTTTGTGGGTTCTAAGTTTTAGTGTTTTTTGCGTTAAAATCACCGCCAATAATGAAAGTAAATAATGAGATGTAGTCCTCTTTATTTAGATTATGCCGAGGATGGCAATAGATTGAGGAAACGTTGTTTTCTTTTCTGTTATTTAGGTGAACATTAATAGTGGCCACTAGCATGATTTTTTCGTTACCTTTGTTGAAACTTTGCCGATAGAGACAAATTTTATGTTAATAAGATAAAGACACGTCTTTTTTATTCAAGTTGATTGACAGAAGTATTTATTTACAGTATGAAGTTATACATAATCACAAAACAATATAACCATGGTTACCAACTGATAAAATAAATCAAATCATAAACGGCAACAAATAGCATTTTACTTCCACTAGATGCACGGATCGACTTTGCACTTGGCTGAACCAGACTTTAAATTCGGCTTGCCTGTTTTAAGGCATACAATGATTTGTTAAGACTACACACTTTGTTGCGTTTTGTGTATCCTTCCGGAGGCGTCAAGTACATCTGCTCATTGAGATTCCCTTGTAAAAATGCCGTCACTCCAATTGACCTATATCAAGATGAAACTTCACGGCGGTTGCGATTAGCATCCTCATCGAGATATACCTAACCACCTATAAATAAGATTCTGGGGAAGTAAGTTTCTGCGTAATCAATGCCCTTCTCTTGACAACAACCCTTGATTACCAATCTCACTTTATACCTTACGATCTTTCCAGTTGTGTCCCTCTTGGTTTTGAAAACCCATTTACATAGTTTATCGGACTTCGATTCGGTGGAAGGTCAACAAACCTCTTTCTATTTTTCACTATTGGCACGATTCAACGCTTGGCTGACAGTGACTGGATAATTCATTTCAATTAGTTGCACATTGTAAGTCATATAGTAATTCCATTTTACTGACTTATGCAGTCTAGAAGAACGCTTAGCTTCGCCTTCATTAATATGAATCTTGACTGTTTCAGGAGACACATGGTCATCAGTCACTACTTAAAGTGTTTCATTCCCAGTTTATTGTTTGCTGGTCGTGTAGATGTATCGTCGTTGGTCACTTCATCAGATGATGCAGAGTTGTCATTATGATCTGGAGCATTGGTTGTGGTCTGTGACAAATCTTCGATGTCATCGTAATTGATTATCGATTCTTTCGGGAAAATCTAAATAAGAGGAACTGACTAATTCTGACAATAGCTGTTCTTCAACACGCTGGTTCTCGTGAAAAAGTACATCTCGACTAACTGTAATCCGCTTTATATCGGGGACATGCACCCTATAGGCCTTCGATACTTTGATATAACCAATGACTTTGCGTCGAATTTTTTTCGTTTTTGTTTTGAGATAAACATACGCAACCAAACACTACAAACCGCGACAAATCCGGTTTTCTCCCCGACCATGCTTTTTTTGGTGTCATTCCATTAATGACTCTACACGGTGAACGATTAATTGTATACGCCGCGGTAGACACTGCTTCTGCCTAAAATTGTTTACTTGAGTTCGCATCAAACATCATGCATCGCGCACCTTCTTCTATAGTTCGGTTCATGCGTCCTACAACTCCGTTCTGTTCTGGCGTATACGGTGCTGTTAATTGATGCTGAATACCCGACGTGCGTATGATTTTCGAAAATTGCTCGTTGCAATATTCACTACCATTATCGGTACGTAAAACTTTTATGGTCCTTCCAGTCTGGTTTCGAACAAAATTTTTAAATTTCCCAAAGGTATTTACAACTTCTGTTTTTGACTCAAGTATGTAGACAAAAGTGCGTCTTGAGAAATTGTCGAGGAACGCGCACCTCCAAGCGAAGCACATTCGATTGGGCCGCATAAATCAGAATGGATTAGATCCAGCCTTTGATTAAGCCCTAACTGCAACCTTTTTAAATGAGAGACGTGTTTGTTTATCTTTCAAACAAATAGAGCTGTTTGACTAAAATTCACACCTACTGCACGTTCTGATTTCAACTTCATCAAACTGTTGAAAATTAAATGTCCCATTCGCCGATGCCATAATATTTCATCTGAATTAGATGTTTTTATTTCATCTGAATTAGACTACTTTGTTGGATTGGTCATAAACATTCCACCCACTGCTGCCAAATACCACCTTTTTACCGCTTTTTACTATTTGGCTGACGGGTAAAACGTTTGCACACAGATCTGGAACAAACATCACCCTATTTTCATTTACAACACTTCCACCACTTCTTGTCCTGACTTTTTAATTTAACTTTCTTCGTAACCAATGCTGCATGATTTGTCATAGATTCACTTTTGACATCTTGCATTATTTACCGGAAGCCTCAATGCCCATAATCATCAGTCTTTACTCATCCGGTAGACTCCATAATATCAATATTCTAGTCCATACATCCGTCACGGCCAATCCGACTGGTCAAACCAGCGTCTTGGACAGTTGTCTCCAATTTATCAACGCTTCTTTAGCAGTGTTTGTACTCTGCACATGTGGGTCAAAATCAACTTTGCGCGTGCCTTTTTATATTTTTCTCGTCTTTGTCTTTACCTATTACTGCATCCCATAGGGGTTCCCTAAATACACTTGTACAGCGAACCTCCGCGAATCATAATTGTCACGCCCTTTTAATTTTTCTATTGATAGAAACGCCATTTCCGACATTTTAATTAACACAATTTTTCAGAAAAAAAAGACACTCGGCGAGTTCTTAACCGATTATGATGAAATTCGAAACGTAGGATGAAAATGTTGATAAAAATTAATTAATTTTTCTCACATAGATTCTCTAAAGTGAAGAAAAGTTATATTAAATAGAAGAATAAAAAATAGATGAAGATAAATTTTACTGACAGTAAACTCGATCAAGTCAATGATTATTTTAATAAGATGAGAAAAGCAGCAATTAAAAAAAAAACATTAAGTGAAGGAAAATTCTATTTCTCTCCTTAAAAATATTCAAGTATGGAACCTTACTGGCCTTATTCCAGAACTTTCCCAACAAATCCCATTTTCATCCTATATATCGAATTTCAACATAATCGGTTAAGAACTCGCCGAGTTCCTTGTTCCTTCTTAACTGGCCATATTCCAGAACTTTTCCAAAAAATTATTTTAAAATCCCATTTCTTCCTACGTATCGAATTTCGTCAAAATCGGTTAAGAACTCACCGAGTTCCTCCCTAATTGGCCATATTCCAGAACTTTCCTAAAAAATCATTTTAAGTTTAAATCACATGTCGAATTATCTTGTTTTGAAATATCCAGTGTTGTACCATATCTCGTTTTGTACCTTATCTCGTTTTGAAATATCCAATTTTGAAATATCCAGTTTTAAAATGTCCAGTTCTGAGCGGTGCCCATCATTTATATCCATATCTTTTCTGTATAAAAATATTTCTAGTTCTGGAAAATGCTCTATTAACCATTTGCATTCCAAATGATTATTTTAAATATTTGATTCATTCCCATATTTTAGCAAATCTATGATTTAGTGATTTCATTTACTGTATCTTTACTATGTAAGCGCCTATTTAGAGCTTCTATACTTGTTTTTTGTTTTTTTTCCTCGAAACTTTTCAAGAATTGGGGCATCGGTACCGTTTTTATTTCCCATCGCGTTGTTGCATACGATCTGTGAGTAAGTTTTTCTATTTTTATCGTGTTTGCTTGAGATTCACTTTTCTTTAAATTTCCTTTCAATAGGCTTTCTTTCAACAGGTATTCTATGATTTTGTTGTTTTTTTATTCGTTGTATTTCTTTGGCTACTTCACATCCTCTATAATTTGCTAGATGGTGCCCTTTGCAGTTTATGCATTTTACTGGAATGTTTTTACTTAAAGAATCTGCTTTGGCGATCCCTGCACATCTGACACATTTAAGCTATCGTACACAATATCTTTGGGTGTGATTAAAGCCTTATCATTTTTTACATTGAGGAGTTTGGTCACTGGTTTTTTCAACGGTTCTTTTCGAACTCTCATGCTGAGAATGCCTCTTATGTTGTGTATATTTTCTTTGTTATAAAATGTAAGCATAAATTAGGGGAACCCCCTTTTAGTGATTTGAACACCTTCTGAATTTTCTATTTTTTCTCTCTTGAGCATATTTAATGTATCTTCAATTTTTAATCGCTTGCCTATTAGGACTTCCATTATATCCTCCTTTGAACAAGTCGAATAGAGGCCCCTAACCCTTTAATTTGGGCGGTCATTCTTATCTTCATAAGTAAACCACTCATTTCAATCAATATTTAGCTTTGTAGCCAAAGCTCTATATAATAAAGCAATTCCGTATTCTTTATCGGTGACGGATTTCATTATTGTTTGCACGGAAGCATAATTGAATATGCCAATAATAGTAATCAATGGTGGCACCTTCTCTTTAGGTTTGCCTGGCTGTTTTACTTCGCCAAGCGTTTTTCGTTGTGTTCCAGCTACTTCGTCAGTGTTTAGGAAAAGTTTTGTTGAATCTCACCGCTTTCCGGAGACGACTCCACTTTTCATTTTCTTGCTTTTCTTTTTCCTTTTTTAAGACCCAATCTCTTACTACTTTCTTATACATCAGTATAACATCTTGCAATTGTCGCTACCTTATTGCTAGTTTAAGGAGGTTCCTCAGAGAGTCAGATTCCTTAGCTTGTTCAGCCTTTTTTAAATTATTATTTTTTAAGCAGCACCACTTCGTTCCCTAGCTGCGACGTTACCTTTTCAATTTCGCTTAGTTTTCTTCTAAGATCATAATTTTCGTTAACGTGTAAAAAAAATTTTTTTAGTTAAAGATGTTGTTGATCTTGTCTAAGAGCTTCTTGAAAATAGATTATTGTCAAGCAATAGTTGATCCACACCAGAATCCTTTGAGCCGATCTCTGAAGAGAGTGGATTTGCCAGCATTTCCTCTGATTTACCACCTGTAGTCTAAATTCCTTTTTTGTTGTATCCATTGCATTAATTCACTTATAATAATACATCTACCAACCGTTACCAGTACCAGTTTCTAGAGACTTTAAATGACTTATATTTACTAGATTTGGGGGGCTACTATTGTAACAATAATTACAATATTGATTTTTGTCAACTGCGAGTTTTAAGTTTATCTCCACTCGAATTAAAATAGAACTCAACTTTTTATCTGTAACCATAACAAGTTCTGGAATGGTTCTTGATAGTTTGTCGTCCATCTGTATCAGATTTTGCTTTATTTTTTCATTGTGCAAAATTCATTGTTTAAAATTGCTTAATAACTTGATGTCAATCGTCGTTAAACCATTAAAATAGCACAAACTCGTAAACAGCTCAATAAAACACATAATGGTAGTCCAATTATGATGACTGAAATTTGCTGGTATATTCATTGAAATCAAAAAAAAAAGACCAAACATCCCAAGGCTATACATTTCTTTACAGTGGAAAATTATACTTATTATTTGAAGTGCTGCTTTTTTCTTTGGATGCAGGTAAAAAGTTTGTCAAATGTGTAACTTCCGCTTAAGAATTCTGACTTTGTATCTAGATCCTATGAACATAAATGTTTCTATATATAGAGTTATAGACATATAAGATAATGATATCATTCGTATGCTTAGTGAAATACTTTTGAACCAATTTAAGCTTAACTTACATGACAAATATAATTGTTGCTGTATCTGCATGTGAAGTGATATTGCTTAAATTTTTTGCTGACTTATAAATACTTTTTTCCACCAAAAACTCTAAAATTTAGTTTAATTTAATTTAAACGGCATCCTAAACATTTAATTTGTGTGAATCGGTATATATTAAAAGATTTTTCTCCAGAATGACCATAGAGAACCATTAACCATGTTAGCATAGTATCATAATGCGAATGTAATAAAAACATTTTAATGAGAATTGCTAAGATTTTACAATTATCTATTTATATTTTTAGATCACTCGAGCTGTTCGACATAAAACCAATTTTAATGAATTGCAAGCAATCATACAGCTACAATCTGTACACATTAGCTAACGATACATTCGAATTTAATGATGAACTAGGGGAGTTCACGGAAGCATCACGTCCAGAAAAATCGACAAATTTCGATCGTATCGATGAAAATTGGATCGCATGCAAAGATAATGTATTGGAAACAGGACATTCAGGGATTATGATAATAAAACAAAACATAACTGATTTTCATCATCCAATAGCACATCAAACATTTTTATTGTATAAATTTAATCACGACGAGACAATTTATACGCAACAAATATACATCGGTACGATACATATCGATCCGAATATATTGTGTGACCAAAATTCAACCGTACAAATGGAAAGGAATGAACGTAAGTAAACCGTTTTTCTGTAAGGATATATGGTAAAGTACACTTAAGGATGATATTTTTTTTCGATAATTCTATTTTAGTTTACAAAGATTTTTTAACAATTGTCTCAACCTCAAATCAAAATTCGTTCGAAATTAAAATCGAGAAGGATCAGTTAATTAAATTTTTAACGAAAAATTTAAAATTCATAATGATATCTGATTGTGGAGTGTTCTATAAAAATGATGCATATTGGTCAAATACATTGGTGCGATATGATTCGAATATTGCGGCAATTCAAAACAGGTGTAATATGAAAATATACTCACGTAGTAAACATCAAAGTATTACATTTATTCAATGCATACGACACGAATTCGGTGACCAATTTGAAATAAAACCGGCAACCAATTTTGTTAAAAATTTTATGTTACATAAAAATCTGTTAATGGAAATCGGAATGAAAATTGAATATTTAAAAAATAAGGAACGATTGGATCGGCTATTGGAGCTGTACACGAGTGAAATGATCACAGAAATTAATTGTATATTGGAATGAAATAAATTTTGTAATGTTTATCAATACATGTGGTATTTTTTTATGTTGTTAAATTGTTCGAGTATTTGGATGCCCTGTTTCAGGTGCTGAGCATCTTGAAAAAAAAAATTGTCATTCTTCTTATGTAAGATTCTTTAAATTTTTACATCGTTGTAATTTTTGTAAAACGACATTAAACTAAAATAAAAGTGTCAGTGATTGAACTAGTAATGGACCGTGATTGAGAATCGTTATAGAAGTAGAGTTTAAATTTTCACAATTATCAAAAATTTTCTTAAATCACGACTATTACAAGTGAAGCAGTTAATGACTGTATCTACGGTAATTGAGAGTAAGACCGTCACAGTTTAATCTAACGAATTATCCAATTACGTTTATGAAGGCAACTGTTACACAGCTCAACAAGTGGATTCGATCGAAAGCAATAGTGTTGGGTTATGCATCTTCCGAAACGTCATCTGCCAAGCCTGCTTATCATCATTAGAAAATTAAGTTACTAAAAATTAACTATTAGCCATTCTCAGGTGACTAAACTGAATAGCATACCTTTAAGCGATATGATCGTAATCGATACAACATAAACTCGTTTATTCTCACTTATAACCGTAAACAAAATTCATTGACACGTCTAACGAAGTTACACGGTTTAAAATTATTAGAAAAAACTGCTAGAAATAAGGATACTTGGCTAATAGAAAAAATTAGATGACAAATCAAAAGTATTATGCGTCGAATCCACCTAACCAATCCTCCGTTTTTAAATTTTTTGGAATTTGTATTCCTCCGAATCGATACGCCAGAAACGGTCAACACAATTGATAGCTGTATATAACGCTTCCAACAACCCAAAGTTCCATATGCAAGGACCTTAGTCATTCGCTATATACGTATGCAAAAAATTTAAGTTAAAAGTAGCATTCATCAAATAAGCAACTGCTTCTCTAACCAAAGTTAGAAAAATTATATGTTGCTTCATAATGCATATGTGCCTGAATTCCTAGAAATGCCGAATCATTCATCAACTGCAACTGAGTCTCTGCAAACTTATCGTTCAGTGTCATTTGTACGGTACTTCCTACAGCTTAAATTTTATTTGTAATCTCTTCTGAAAGCACTTGTAACAATCTCACGATTCAGACTCACAATTTAGTTTCGTTACAGAAAGATGCTAGAACTACAGAGGAGACATGCAAAAATATCATTAGACCAGTTGTGCAAAAATCCTTCGCACGATGGTTAACCGTGTGTCCTTCGCACGATGGTTAACCGAAATTTTGAATTATCTAGTAACTTTTCTCTTACACAAGATGGTTATTACAAGTCATTTATGGCCCGTACCGCATCAACATTCTGGCTCTATCGGATTCGAGCTCGGGCTTGTTCTTCATATTGTTCTAGATAACCTGAAGAAGACACGTTGTTCTATACCCCGAGAAACTATCGTCGTGGACAGTGACCTCTGCACCTGCCAAATGGCGGCTTGCCTCTAAGAAACCGCGGAACCATTCATTTAGGATCGCCCCGCAGAAGGTGATCGAGTCAATGTACTCGTTTCCCTTTTATTTCTTGATAAAGATCAGTAATTTTCATTAAATTCCTGATCTCGTTGTGGTTGAATAAAGCTCAGTAAGTGTCGTGATCGTTACGTTTGGCGCCATAAATCAAGCGCATAATTCTTCTCTCGAATGTCATTAACCATCTCTCATACTCATCCGTCATACATGACAACGGGTCTGATCAACACCTTGTACTATTTCAGCTTGTCGGCATTTGCAAGGTATATTGACTTTAGCAGTGGACGTAAGGTATACAAAGCGCGGTTGCCAAAGACAAAACGCGCTTCCGCTGCCAAGTATGATATTTATGTCGTTGATCCAATAAACATTTAAATAGGTTTTGGATCCAACATCAGAATTACTCATACACATGTCTAAGTAACTAGATTGTAAATTGTTTACAAAAATAATGTTCGGCCCTCTTGGTTGGCTTACTCCCATCACTGTCGCAATTAAAATATACAAAAACTGGGGTCATGATTAGATTTTCAAGAAATAAAACATCAAAGTAACGTCAAACTATTCGCGCCTATTTGGTTACCCAATATGAATAGATGAATATAGCCGTTTGAAATCAAATTAAAATTAGCAATTCTTTCTCATGTTTTTCAAAGTATACAAGGCTAGGGACTGTATAAATTATGATTTTCCTAAAAAAAACTTAAAGATGCTTTTAATATAAATTTGGCCATCCAGGACACTCAAGCTATCCTAAAAATCCATAAAATCTTCTCTATACCCAATATGAATAAAAATACAGCCGTTAATGTGGCAGTTGATGTGCTTATGGTGCTGTTTTTTAAGAGTTAAACCAGCTACCAACGAGATTTTTATAAGCTTAATCTCAGCAAAAACAAAAACGGATCATTCAAGTTTCACTGTCCCAACTAAAACTCTAAACTGCGTGGGTACAAACAAACCTAACAAATTTAGTTTAACGCAAAGCACAACAACAAAACTCTAAAATCTACACTTGGGCCTACTCGTAAATTATGATAACGAGAAATATTAGATTCCATAACTCGTAAGCAATTGCGACATGTATCATCTTCAGAGAATCGCTAATGGCGTTTGACATTACCAAATATAAAATTGGCTGTCTGGATTACTGGAAAATCTAGACTTGATGGCATGTCGTGGTTAAAAATGATAGCACACAAGTTACCTCTCCACTTAGCTGTTGAAAGTGTAATAACCGATATAAAAGTATAAATCGATTAGGGAAGCACGAACGATCCAATTTGGTTGGTTGGGCGGTCGTTCGGATGTAAATTTCTCTCTAAGATGTTAGAAGAGAGGTAACAAATTTAACCAATTTTACGTCCGAAAATGTTTCAGAACCGACGACGGTTGAGAATTTTGCAAAATTATTATGTATTAGGGATATATTTTAAGAAGACCCATTTTATTATGGATCAAAACATTTTATTAATAAAAAATTCATTTTCAAATTGGTACCAGGCACAAAATAATAAAATAAAATAAAATAAAAATAAAAAAATTTAAATTCTTTTATAACCATCGCTGCCTTCAATGTTCCAGCTGTGTTTTAATGCTTTCTAGAGTTGTTGTTTCATCTGTTGATAACGTCTCGAATGCCAAAAATCGATTTATAATCTGCAAACTGGAAATTAAATTGGAAATTTATTTTTAGGCTAGCTAATTTTATTTCGATAAAACGTTACTTACATGCGATGATCTTGGTGTTGATTGACGCATTTAATATAGTCACGTAGATAACTGAACATAACTAAACGATTGGTTTTTTCTAAATTGACAGTTTTAAGCTGTTCTTCGATGCCGCCAAGTACAAAGATCAAAATGGAATTAAACAATTTGTGTACTATATCTTCCTCAATATTCGTTTTTCTTTGGTTAAAATATTTGTAAAGAGATTTTGTGTAGTTACTAGCCATTTTCTTATCAAACACGCGTAGATTTATAAATGATTGACCAATACTAGCGACTAGCAAACTATGATCAGCTGGGAAATGGTATAAACCCATCATCAAATTTTCTAGTAAATCGGATAACTCCTTAACATTTCCATACAGAACTAATATTTTATTAGCTTTCGGCCGATTTGGAATTTTTTGTACTTTATGCAAATTGACCCAGTATTCTAACAATATTTTCGTGACTCTCATATTAGTTTGAGATTCGTATACTGTAGCCGCTACTTCAAATATTGCAGTCCCTATATGTACGTATAAGTACGATGGAATATCTTTAATACGGTTGAAATTGTGTATTGCGTCAATGGGATGACTGGCTATTATAAAAAAAATACAAATTCCTGGTAAAATCGCGTGCTTTACCAAACTCGATGGGCAATGCATTGTAGATTCAGACAAAAGTGTAATCAAATGGTTCAAGAATGGAACTGTTTGTTGAACAAGTTCAACACAAGCGTGCTTTGCAAACGAAGCATTCACCAACGTAGTATACAAAACGATTTGATGTTCTCGAAACCCGTCGTCAAATTCATTCGACTTTATATCACTAAAGAGTGAATCTAAAATACTTTGTAAAGTTTCATTTAAATAGTCGTCAATGGATTTTATAAATTCAGCTGCCGCCCGAAATCGAATCAAACAGTTTTTATAAATAACGGGCTCTTCATGAAACTTGATTCGTGCCAAATTGTAATCGTTAAAAATCGTTTGTACAGTGCCAGCTAGTGAAGACTGACCTACACCTAAATTCTCAAGTTGATTATTCAAATTGTCTAGGACTACATTACCCGCACACAGGATATCATAATCCGAGTGAGTTACAACCAATTTGGCTAGATATTCGAAAATCGGACTAATAATCGACGCATCAGCGTTCGTTGTATCTGATATGATTTCGAGTAAATTTAACGTTAAGTGGGGTATATGTGACGTCGCTTCGAGTAGCTCGGGTATACGTCTTAATAAAGCTGAAGCGCTGTCTATTGTGTCCCGCAACATACTTTTATACAATTCTAGTAATATTTTTCCTCCGATAATTTTATGAGTATCGGAAATTTCATCTTTTTGAATAATGGCAATAATTTCATTAACGTGTATATCGATTTGGCTGACCATGCAGCATGCGTCCACCAAACGCGAAATATTTCTGTCATATTGATAATACTGCAAATAAAATGTGATCATCTTTTCAATGTTAATTTCATTCGGGTGTAATATATGAAATGTTGTACCGGCTAGTTTTCTTATAGCCGAATTCGTATCGTACATCCTTAGTAGTAATGACTGATAATTGTGTTGCTTTATCCGTCTTGTTTTGGAATTATTTAGTATGGTGTTAACAATTTGATGTGCTTCTACCGCAATACGCTTATTTTTATTGATTGCATCGGCTAACAGGACGACCATAATTTCTTTGGTTCCAAATAGATCGATCAAGTACAATTTATCGGCAACCGATTGTCTCGTTTCAAACACATTTTTTATGACTAGCATCACTTTTAAGGTGACGGTTGAATCGGCCATCTTCAGCATTACCATAAAAATATTTTTTAAAATTGTCGATTCGAAATTATCGTATTGTAATATTTCAAATGTACTAAGAAATGTTGGATACATAATGTACGCACAGTCATGAAATTGAAAGCTATCCACTACTCCTGTAAATATTGTGGGAGCATATTCGTATGCTACGACATTGACACAATTTTCAGGACAGTTTTGTCCAATATCTAGTAAGATCCAAATCATATTCATTAGAATGACTGATCCAGTTGTGTAAAATATTTCACCAGATTTTTTATTGAACTGAAGTAGAGATTCGATAGCCGGTTTAATGATATGTTCGAAGAAAGATTCAGTATCGCAATTCGCGGTGATAATTTCTCTGAGAAAAGTACTAATATTTTCGTTTAATTTTGATGAATTTAAAATGAATTTTTCGGTCGAAAAGTGCTGAAATTACAATTTTTAAATTTTTTTTTATAATTTAATTTAAATTATATATCTTACATTTTTTGGTAACCCTTTTAAGATAGTCATAAATTTTCTAGCAAAATTGTTAACCTTAAAATTTGTACTGGATTGATCTATTTTGATATTTAAGTATCCCGTGGAATCGACAAACAATTGGATTATGCTCCATAATGCTTCGTAAGGGACGTTATCATGTATTTGTTGCCAGTCGCGGACGACATCCTGTGAACGAGTTGTATTATTAGTTTATCGAGAAAAAATAGTTATCTGGATTTACCTTAACATTCCGATTGCTGATATGCATTAATTCGAAATGGAGTTCTATTTTGTTTAAACTGTTGGTTGACATTTTCACAATTTAATTCGCGAAACGGAACAATCTAGACACTGTAGAGATACCTTATAAAATATTTCCGTTTAACTGTTTAGACTAATCAAATAATCAATAGGGTGACACACAGTCAAAAATACTTTATGCATGGTCTAAAACCACGCCGGATAGAACACAATTCTCCAGTATAACAGTTTTGTTTATCCATAACAATTTTATGGGTGAAAATATTAAGATCTTAAAATGCCGCTAGCGGCGCTGTAATCCTATGAAGTTAAATGTGAAAAATTTCAAAAATCTAAATGTCGTTAAAACTTTTTATTTTTATTTGCATAACTATTGAAAATTTCTAATTTTTGCATTGTATTTTTACCTATTGGCGTATTTTAATTGAAATAATTCAACAGGAAATATGTATACGAAACGGGTAAAAAGTCTGCTCGAAAATATTATTTTACCTATAAATCTAGTCACAAATTCGTTAAAAGTCGAATATAAACATTTGTTTTATAAACCAATATTTTCGCGTGAAATATGAAGAAGAGGTTTCCAAACTAAAACAAATATCAACAGCAGGCGTTCGTCCAAGGTAGCGTCCAGGGACCAGTATTGTATTTACTTTATACAAGCGGTTTGCCTGGCACAAACGAGACTAGGAAACTGCAAGGAACTACAACCATTGAAGGTAACTGTATTAAAAAAATAGCGCATTAAGTTAAATGAAGCAAAATCAACTTACGTTAACTTTACAGCTTCAACTTTCGCAAATGCACCACCTTTTCATCTCGTGTTACTTCATCCATAATGCATCCGGTACTCGTGGTAAAGCCAAAACTTTTCAGATGGGTATACTGGATAACTACGCTATTACTGTAATCGGTGAAACGCGGCTCACTTTAAGAATGAATTCGGCAGAATATGTTCCACCTGATTACATGGTATATCGAAAGAATAGATACGACTTCGTCACTGACCTCAAAGATGGTGGCATATTGATAGCTGTAAAGAACAATACATATTCTCAGCGAATTGATCGCTCACCATCCTAATATCATTTTAATCACCGTATCCATAATGGTCAGCAGCATATATTTGTATTTATCGTCACAGTATATGTTCCACCTGATTTTTTTGCAGATTACATAAAATTCTTGCCCCGACTGCTACAGAGTGATTTGTCTAGGTTTTGTAAGTGATGCACCAGTAGCAAACTCTCTCTGAATGAGGATAAATATAATATTTTATCATATTTTCACATCTGTTCCCCGATAATATTTCATTATAGTCTTGACGTCGTTATTACAGGTACATTGATTTTGTTATCAAAAGAGCCAACACCATATTTCGCTTTATTAGCGTAATTATATTATGCTGACTTGTGTTACGCGATTACCCTTATGGCATTGTATGTGGCATTTGTACGATCTATCGTAGAATACGCTTCCCCTGTCTGATGTAAGGTTTGCATGTGCCACTCTGAACGTATTAAAAGTGTTCAAAGGCAGTTTGTCCTGTATGCACTTCGTCATTTAGCCAACTAGAACGATTGATGCTTTTGTTCTTCTGCCATATTAGGACCGTTGCGGTCTGCTTGGACTCCAGCGGCTTGACCACCGCCTTAATGTTGCTAAAAATCACTAAAGCTCTCACAGTAGGGTAAATATGGGTTGCGAATGCTTATTCTTTATAAATTGCTTATTTCATTTATCAAGAATTTTGAGCAACATTTGAGGTGGCATTTTAAGGAAGTTCCAAATGGATCTATCTATAAAGTGTTTTATTCGACGCCGTCACTATAACGAATATCGGTTCGAAATCGGGTTTTCACAGTAGAATTAGTAAAAAAAGGTAGCACAAAGTGTAACTTATGTTGAAGAATTCAAAATTTCCATTTTTAAGAGTGATGAAAGCTATTCCAACCGGAAACTTATGTTCATCCTGATTATAGACGAATTTGTTTATACCACTCTACATGTACAGTGATGCCATAATACATATAAATTCAGGTTTTCACCACAAACTTTAAAGTTTAATAAGTTATAAGTTTAATTTTTTGTTGGGTTCAAAAGGATACCAGTTTTTTTCTTCATTTTGTTTATAAATAATTGTGCCGAGTCGATATGTCCTCAACCTAAATGTTTATACTATGTTTTATATAAAATGAATTATCGATTGTTTCCGCCCGGGTTCGAACCGGGGACATTGTGCGTGTGAAGCACACGTGATAACCACTACACTACGGAAACGACATCCTTAATGTTTCTTATGTCAAAAAGACCAAAACTTTCTTTTTACCAATCGATAAATTAGATTTTTCACATCTTTTACGTAATATAAAATGACATGTCTACATAGTACATAGAAATACTGCCAAGGACTTTGCTAGTTGCGTTTTTAGATCTCTGGAGCTCTTCGACATAAAAACAATATTAATGCACTCCATAGTCCTTACAGTTAATGATATATTCAAACTAGAGGATTTTACGAAACCATCAACATGTCCAAAAATTTCGAAAAATTTCAATCATTTCGATGGCATGCCAAGATAATGTATTGGATACAGGATATTCTAGGATTATGGTAATAAAACAAAACTAAACTGATTTCCATCATTAAATAGCATATCAGACATTTTATTCTATAAATTTAATCCAGACGAGAAAATCGGTACGATTTCTATCGATCCGAATATATCCGTTCGTTCTTAAAATCGAGCAGGATCAGTTAGTTTTCATCGCAAAAGTTAAAACTTACAATGATAGCTGATTGTGTTCTATAAAAATGATTCAAATTGGTATTGTGGCAATACAAGACGAGCGTTACATGAAAATATACTCACGTGTGACCTAATTGTGACCGTTTTTAAGTAAAAATTTATGTTATGAAAAATATTGGAAGCTTAGATCGGTTATTGCAGTGGTATTCAAGTGGAATGATCACAGAAGTTAATTGTACATTGGGATGAAATAATTTTTGGAATGTTTACGAATATACTTTGACTTTTTTATTTATTTTGTTAAAATTGTGAGGTTGTTCGCTTGGCAGTATATTGTCCTTTAATCATCATATTGAATAAACGAATGGATATCGCAATCAAGTTTATCACGGCCTTTGAGTGCGGTTAATTCGAATATAGCCAGACATTCTAATACATTTCCACCGGCTTCACGTACTAGTTTAACGGCTGCATCGAATGAACCACCTGTTGCTAATAGATCGTCAATTATTAAAATTTTTTGTCCTGCTTTAATAACATCCTGCTGAATTTCAAAGGTATTACAACCGTATTCTAGTTGATAGTCTACTTGAATAGTTTTTCCAGGTAGTTTTCCTTGTTTACGTATTGGAATGCATGGTATATTTAATTCAGCAGCTATTAGTAATATAAATAAAAATCCTCGGGCATCCAAACCTACGACACCTTCGATATCGGGATGTTTTTCTTTAATATATGTTATCAATATTTCTTTTAATGCAACGCATACATCGCCGATAGCAAGTGCTGAAAATATATCTCTACAGGAATAGAAATAAAACTGAACTTTAGACCGTGTTATGTGTTTTGAAAATTCTAGTGTATACATACCGGAAGAGCACGCCTTTTGTTGGAAAGTCGGGAAATTCTTTAACATTTTTTTTTATTAATTCCAGTTTGGCTTCATTATTGGTTGTCATTTTTAATTTATACAATCTTATGTTGTGAATTGTATATAAAAAATATTTTTTTTACTTATCTCTAATTTAAATGCATAACATTGTAGCAATCTGTCAAAATTGTCAATACATAACAAATGTCACATGGTGCCTTTTTGAGTATTTCGGTATTTCGTTAAGTTTGTTCGGAGTGTGGACTCGCTCATACCTGCAAAATTTAAATTTTTAATTCAATATTTACTGCGTTCCTATAAAACAAGTTTGCTATATAACAAATTTGCTGGTTTGACTGACCGTATAAAATGTCAGCAAAAAATGTTTTTCACTTTTACGAAAAATAAATTCTTATTTATAATCTCCTCATCGTATATCGCATTAGTGAGTGCGTGAATATTATTTTACTTAACTGATCTCGTACTAATCGAAAAGTCAGTTCCACAATGTATCGCCTCCGCATATCGAGATGAATTCTTCATAGGACGGGGCTTCTATGCACTTTTCTTTAGTCTGTACATCATAATTGATAGATGATATCTAGTTCTGTGGTTGGGGGCACTTAGAATTCCGCAATAGCATCGTTTGCTGGTAGTAAGTGAAAAGGCGGCTAAACAAAGGTAGATTCTGGGCTGACAACTACCCTTAAAGAACTTCTCTATTAAAAAGATCAACAAAAGAAAATATAAATACCACTAAAATTTAAAAAGGCCCACGCTTATGTTAACGGACACGCTGTTCAGGATACGTGGAGCGTGCAGTCGCTAATAGAACTAGGCGCGTTTGATGGCAATATACCAATTAAAGAGTATCGCTAGCAACTCGTTGCTTTCCAAGAAACTAGATGGCTAAAAAGTTGAGACCATGTGTCTTAAAAGTAAAAGTTGACCCAAAGATGTTATTGAAAAGGGCTGTTTTGGATTTCTAAGCAGTTGTTAATCTTATGTAATCATTTTTGAGTTGGCTTACTACAGTGGGCGCATGACAACAATGTCATGTGCCCACTGTTGTACGCCAACCTTAACAACAAGTTGGATGACCTGATGGCAATATGGCTCCATATCGGAGCACGACGTCAGCATAGTGATTGGTGACTTTAATGCTAGGTGAGGAAAAAGTCAGACTGACTTATGTAAAAGTATAGGGCCTCTCGACACGATCTAGCGACTGATAATGGGGAAGAATGATGTACTTTGCTATTATTTTTTCATAATAATATTCACTTCGAAACATGGTCATCCCCTCCTAAGACGTCCCAAAGTCAAATTGACCGTGTGTATTAATTTCTAAAGGAAAATTCCGGGATATCCAAGATGTGAGATCGTATTGGTTGGCTGCTTAATTTGAAGGGAGTGATCATCAATTGGTCACTGCAAAACTAAGATGGCAGTTTTCGTAAGAGTCAGAGATCGCATGGAAACCAACCGCCATTCTGATGATGTGCACGCTCTGATGATTGGTTTTCTTGCTGTCGAGTAACTAAGTGATTTTGTAGACGGATATAGCGTGAATGGAGGAAAGCTGAAAAGTCTTAAGAGCACAATAATTCAATAAAGAGCACAGTTCTCGCAATTTCTCTAAAGAAGCCACCGGACTGCAAACCCTTAGTTTTAGCTCTATTGTCATTCGGGACCAGTTAAAACCTCTGTTAACATCGATGCGGTGCTCGACACTTGAAAGGAACATTTTATTTATTTACTCAATGTTCAACACGTTTCAAATGCTGTATTTGAAAGTTGGTCAAATATAGACTGCGGATATGTGCATAGAGGATCCATCCTACGAGGAATTTACACTGGCCATGCACAGACTAAAAAGAAACCGTTCAGCTGGTGTTGATTGCATTAATTTCGAGCTCTAGGTTTTCGGGGCGGATACTCTGTGGGACTATCTTTTCAACCTTATTAGATTAATATGGCAAAGCGAAGCTATGCCTAATGATTGGAAAGTGGCCGCATTATGCCCCATCCTTAAAAAAGAAGATAGCTCAAAATGTGAAATAATGAGAATCACTCCCCTCTCTCCTGGTGGAGGAAATTAGTAGGTGCCATTCAAGGCAAAATCGATCAATTACTGATCAAGTTTTTTCGTTGAAGATGATTCTGATTTCTGATCATTCTAATGATTTCTGTCTCGTAATATTACGAGACATCTCGTGACTGGCGTTCTTAGATTTTCAGTAAGGCTGTGGCTTAATCTATCGAGACAACTTATGGTTTGCGATGTCTGGGAATACCTTAAAAATACGTGAATTTATGTAACATGACAGTAATGCAATCACAATGCCGTGTCAACGTTGAGAACAAGCTATCAGGAATTCTTGCAATTAGCTCGGGTGTACGACAAGGAGATGCTCGATACTATTTAATCCAATGTTTAAATAATGTATCTTTCGTAAAAGTAACTAAAATGACTAAATGGAAACGGTGAAAAAGAATTAGTAAATTCACTTGTGTGATTTTCTGCTTCCGTTGGTTGTAAAATCAATAAGTTCATTAACTGAACTAATGATCACAGGTCTTCTAGAGAGATGTTTTTTAGTAGTGGCGACCACACATTTGAAGAAATAACAGGCGTGTAATACAGTTCGGATCACTAATCACTTTTGATAATTGTTCTGTTGTCATGTATGGATGTGGCAGTTGGTCATTCGAGAGAACACTTAAGTACTTTTCATACCGATGACCTCGACTTTGGACTTTCAAAATGATTTTTTTTTAAAAAGCATTTAAACTATCAAAATAAGGTTTATTCGATTAACAATGTCATGTTTTATTGAAATAAATCAAAATAGTTATAAAATTAGTCTTATGTGGTAAATATAAGCAAATAAAAATACAGTGCAATGTTTCCAAAGTCAAAGTCGAAGTCATTGGTATGAAAAGTACTTTAAGCGCATGATATATCAGCTGAAACGCGACATAGAAGACACCTACCGATTTCTATTCAACCACCATAAACATTTCCGGTGTCATTTAGGACGTAAACGAACAGCGAGTACGCTGACTCGGTCACGTTCTGCGAGCCGATACAGATACTGAATACCAAGAGTTAGCTTGCGATCAAAAACGAGCGGACCAGATTTTTTATACGGTATGGGCCAGCAAATGCCTGTAAAAAATGATTTTCGGTACCGCAATACGTGCATAGATTTTGAATTATATTTAAGTTAAAAATTTAAGTAGTTTACCATTTAAGTTGTGCTGGCAACCATGTGAACGAGCTAAATACAATTTCTTCGTTAAATTTTTAATTTTCATCTGGCAGCACCGAACCTATTTACGAAATTCCGTCATGTTTTTTCTTTAGTTTGACATTTACACTTCACAATAAAATATTATTTTCTTATTTTGGTTAAATATTTTTGATTATAATTTTTACTTACAAAAAAAAAAACGTGCCCAATTTTGGAATTACAACATTTTATTTTATTTTTTAAAATATATATATATACATATATTAATTTATTACTCATTGGATATTTAAATTATATTGTAGTGTTAAATTGTTTTTACTCGCAAATATGGGAAAAGATCTTGTGTGGCATCAAAAAAAATCGAGTGCAACGGTAACTGCGTTTTATCTTTCTTCCATACTCTCATTCATTTTTATAATTAATTCATGGTTTATACAAATTTTTACAGTTAATTGAGCATAATGCATTTCTTAAGCGTATTAAGAAAACATTGTATTATGGTACAATACCAAAATATGAATATATAAGTGGACCGATGGCCGAATATGCGGCCGAAATATTTAGTGAAACCCATCGTGGCCATTCGTTAAATCGTTTAAGTTTTGTTACCGCAGGAAATGTTAATGTTACCCCGTGTTCATTAATACTTGCAATTATATATTTGGATCGTCTAAAGGATACATATCCTGAATATGCTCGTAAAATTACACCCACTGAATTGTTTCTTGTTTCAGTGATGGTTTCGACAAAATTTTATTCTGGATACGATGAAGATGTTTACCTAAGTGAATGGGCTGAATATGGTAATATATCGATTGATACGTTAAAAAAATTAGAATTAGATTTCCTCACCGCCTTGGTAAGTCATTATGATAAATATAAGGTTACATTATTATAATCTATCACTGGGGGGTATTATTTTCTAGGATTGGAAAGCGTATGTATCGAATGAAGAATTTTTTGATAAACTGAAAACTATAGAACATTTACTAGCATTAAAAGAGTGTAATACACGCGGTTGGCTAACGTATACGGAAATGTTAACGCTTTTTCCATCGTTCGACATTCTTCGAGAATTTGTTTACTATTACATAGTACTGTTAATTAGTTATACATTTGGTTTTATAACAATAGCTAGCGCATTTTTACTAGCTAGTAATGTACCTGGAAATTCTTTATATACAAAAACGCTCGATACGTCTATATCGCAATCGACGACTACAACAGCAACAACAACCCATGTCATTAATAACAATCAAACTGATAATAATGCTGTCTTATCATCGTCGACCACATCGAGCAACGACGATGAATTAATTAATGAAATAATTATTGATATAAATAATTTTAATGATAAATTTAACGATGCTGATAATTACGATCAGTTTGATTTATTATGTGATAACCGACGAAATTTAACGCAACTAAATTATTTTGAAAAATTAAGTAAAGTTATATTTACAAAAGATGTTTTTAAGATTAATAACAAAAATAATAATGATTATTATGATTATAATACTAATGATTATAGTTATCATTATCCTTTAAATTTATGGTTGTTTAAAAAATATTTATGATAATTGGAATAAACTCAATAACTTTTACGATAATATTTAGAACCGAATATTATGTTAAAGAATTTTAATTTTTCTAAAAAAAATGTTTGTGGTTTTATTTATCAAATTAAAATAATCGATCTCTATTGACCTATTAACTTTCTGTTTTCCTTGTTGTGGATCATTCTAAAGACATATTTGCGACTGTATTTTATGTTTGTTCAGTGTGTGCGTCCCCACTTTAGCTTATGATCTTTATGTCAATAATAATAATAAACCGGGGTTTACTGGCTAATTTGGTAATTAACAATCCAGCTTTATTGGTTTCTGTACCGAGTTTGCTCTTCGTATTGTTATAGTCAATCAGAAGAAGCCAAATCGTTCTCTACTTCGAGAAATCATCATACCCGACGACGACTGGAGAGATCATTGCAGCATCCGTTTGGGATCGTCTCGCAGAAGGTGATCGAGCCAGCGTACTCGCTGAAATTTTCATCAAATCCCTGATCTCGTGCTTGAAGAGAACTCGGTAAGTGTTGTCACCGTCGCGTTTGGGGTCTCATATCAAGTGCATCTTCTATAAAATGTCATCAACCATTTGTCATAATCATTCGCAAGGGTTCAACTGATCGCAGTCGTAGACTTGTATAACTTCAGTATGTCAGCATTTGCAAGGTATAGTTAGACTTTAATAGTGGGCGTAGGGTATACAAAGCACGGTAACCAGGGAGTCGAGGTATCGGAAACCCGCCACTTCTCCAATTGTTGCTCAATTGCTTGTTCTCGACTTTAGCACGCTAAACTCATGTATTTTTAAGGTATTTGTAGATATCACAAAGGACTACAAGTTAACTTGATGGAATGAGTCAAAGGTTTGCTTGAAATCCAAGAACACCTGATGCACGTTACGGAAAGTTTCGTAATATTTAGAAAGAATCATCATCAGTGAAAAAACTTGATCGCAGTGACTGACCGATTGAAAGTAGTCATCTACAATTTCTTCCGCTAGATGAGCGTATGCAAGACAGTAATTTGTAAGCCTGAAAAATTAGAGCGATTTTATTTCTCCAGGATATGCCATAACACAGTCGCTTATTAATGGGGTATTTGCTGGACTTACCGAATAAGGTCGAAAATGCAGTTCCACTAAATACCGCCTTCAAATATCAAGATTTCGGAATTAACCAGGAGTACGGACCTATATTTTTTACACAAGCCGGTCTGATTTTTGCTAGCTCTACCATTAAAGACACCAATCACTATACTGACGTCGTGCTCTAGTCTCGCTCTCATCAGATCATCTAAAATAAATCTGTATCTTTCGGGTGGCTTACATCTGTGAGCGCATGAATATAAATACTTAACAGGTTGGCTAGTCACTTGCATAAACGAAGTTTACATATACGGTCAACCTATCGACCGCTTTGAAATCTAAAACAAAGTTTTTATCTATTCCCTTAGAAGAAATTCATTACCAAGATTTCCTAGGTCTTCTGCACTGTAAAGCAATCTATAGCCTTGGGACACATGATCCCCACATTTTGACTATGGAGTTTCCTGGAGAGCACCAAGTTTCAAACGTACCAAGTTTCAACGTGGGGAGAGTTTCATTCTATTCTTTGTGCTTTTACCGCTTGACGTTCCTTTTATGCTTTGATGATATTAAAGCGGTCCCCCAAATCTCACTTCTAGATCACTTCATCGGCCGAAATTGGGTTTTAACTGACAATAAATTATTTAAAAAAAAAAAAACAAAATAACACATGAATAAAAAAGTCAAGCTGGGGAGTGGAAAGTGGTTTGTAAATAAGTAGCTAATCTGCAGAGGGTTCATTCTATAACGCCAATGAAAGTCACCAATCTAATGTATTCCAGATTATTCTGAAATAAACTTTTATAGTTGGGTTGGCTAATTGACAATGATGCGAACATATACATTTTTTACAGATGTCAGGTTGGCTAGTCAAGTGCGTAAAGCTGAATAAAATTAGTAATAATCGGCTTAGTAATAATTCATTTACCAGATCAAAAAGCTGGTTTCGTATTGTTCTAGGTGTCCCATGAGAATCGCTGCATCATCCGTTTAGGATTGGCTTGCAGATAATGTAACTGAGTCAGCGTACTCGCTGTCTATTTACTTTTCATCAAATTCAGGATCAAAGCACGGTTTCCAGCGGAAATACACCTAAAATGTGTGTTTATCACTACTAAAATCCATTGGTCTCTAAAACCTGTGATCATATATTTTTTGTTAGACTAATTGAATTTGGGACCAACGGAAGCTGTGAATCGTACAATTGTAACCAGTAGTTCTTTTACACTTTTACCGGGCTGCACAATCGTACAGATATTATCTATATAAATGCTAAAACTTGTTGGACTGACGGTACAAGGGCTGACAACGTTGTCCTGAGGATTTTAACTTTTATGAAAGATAAACTCTAACATAAAATTCAAGAGTATCTGTGACAGAGCATCTCCTTGTCACACAACAGAGTTGTACTAATTTCCGATAGCTTGATCTGGAATTTAACACAGCATTGTGGTGGATTACTATCCGTTTGCTGTGGAAATTTAAGAAAATCAGATGTACTGATTTGGAGGAAACCCTCCTAGATATAGTCACCTATAATTTCCTCCGCTATAGATCACACCTCTATTATATTAGCAAAACATAGAAAAATCGCCAAGCGGTATAAATGCAAAGAATAATAGAACAAGACCTCCCCACGGTATTTCAGGATATATAACTATACCTTATCCGTCAGCGCTATAGAAACTGGCCTTTAAATACCCTTTTCAATACTATATCTAATACAGTAATTTGATGCATTGCAAAGGACAGATATTCCGCGATGATTTTTGCATTTGGAGCGATTTGCTTTCTTAACGATAGGACATGAAGCGCCCACTTTCTATTAATCGGGCGTAACTTCGTTTTGTCCTTCTAATCGAATAAAGTCGAAATGATTTCGTAGCATATAAAGAGCTCGTATTCAACCCTAGGAGAACGATATATTTTTAGTCTCTAGCATGGCCAGTTTGTAGATCCTTCGTAGAATGAGTCCTTTGTACACATCTCTAGAGTCTGTATCTGTCATTTTTCAAATAAACATTTGACATTAGTTGAACATTCAATAATTCAAAGAAATGCTCCTTTCAAGTGTTGTACTGCATCGATGTTGACACGAAAGCTTACATTCTGGTCTCAAATGGTAATAAACCTATTGGTCTTAGGACCGAATCGTCGTCTTCTATATGCGATAAGCAAGGATACCGTGTTTGAATTTTTTAAGGATTTCAGAGCTTGTTTATAAGGACAAGCATTTCTTAAAATCATCCAAAATGAAGCGGTGGTTGAGAGGAGGCAACAAAGTAGCGGTGACATCTTAACGATGAAATAAAAATCGACTGCATGGCGAAATTACAGAGCTGAGAAGGCATCTGCGTAGATAGAACGACGGGATGGGGATCGGAAGATTTTCACCTCAAGAATCTAAAGCACCTCAAGAATTAAAGCCCTTAAGGCTGGAATCTAATCATTAAGCAAAATCACCATTGCTAAACTAAATAGGCTATATACGGAGGTCTCTGTTCCTTCAAAGATGTTTTACTTGCACTAAACCTCGAAGTAGCTGGCATAAAAGGTCGATTACAGGAACGGGCAGAAATAGTGGAAGCACTTAAGAAACCGATTGAGCAACTTAAGAACGATAAGGTGTACTATGCTCAAGCACTGAAAAATGCTGTGATACTTGAGCCAAATATTCCTAACAAGAACAAAAGTAGTAAGAAAACTCAATTGAAACCATCTAAGGTTGTTAGAGTACAACCCTTTGTTGGCAGAGTCTTCCTTCGCTAATAGCGAGGAGGTAAACTCTAAAATTAGGGCTTTGGTAAATCCTGCGGCATTAGGATTAGCCATTAAAATGATCATCAATCTCAGTAATGTTATTATTATCGTTCTTATTGGCTATCAAGGAAAGCTTGAAAGAGGCTGGGCTAGTAGCTACGCTATCTGAAAAGAGATTTCCCTGAATCATTCAAACCAGCGATTGTTAGCAAAAATAGCGAAACCCCAGAAGAAGACATTAAACTTGGTTTAAAAACTGGCCCTAGAAACAGCAAGATCGTTTAGTAGGTAATTAAGGTGTCGCCAAAAGCCCAGAAAACTATTCGTTATAAACGCAGAGCAGGTACGACCTTTGTGCCGCGTTTCCGACTGTGTCAGGGTCTCAAGATGCTTTAGCAGTGTCATGCATTTAGACACTTTGCGGTATTTGTTATAGTTGTAAAAAAGCTAACAAATCCTTAGACTAATCAGAGAGCAGATTATTGCAACACATAAACAGCTGACTCTGAATTTAGGCGAAACTGTTTATGATGATTAACACCCACATAAACCGACAATTAAGTCAATCGTCGAAATGCAAAAATCGTTGAACTCTGTTGAAAATCAAATATACTCTGTATGCGAGAACCCTATATAGCTATGGTGGTGGTGATTACCGAAAGGCTACCATAGGCGTCTTTAATAATGACCTAGAGGTACTAAGTACCTCTAATAGAAAATAAAATCACTCAACAATCCGGTGTCTGTGACAAAATCATACCATGAAAACCATGCGCACAACGGGAAATTACATTGGTGGAACAATATAGGATAATATGTATAAATTCAGCATAGGTAAGGCTATAAAATACAGAAGTTCTGAACACCCAAACAAATAGAGATGGCCTGACATCTACGTGAAAGAAGGATACCACGAAGGTGTTTGTTAATTATACTGCTTCGTGATGACCGTTTGATAAGCGGTAGAGGAGCGCATAATTCAGCAATGTAGAATCCGTGGACGCGTAATAATGTCATTAAAAACTGGTAAAACTTTAGATTCAATATTATCAATATATAGTCAAACACGCAGAGCAAAAATACGTTTTTGGAATATTCTTTGGCGTATCTGGAGCTTTCGACAATCAAAGTTTTATTTCTCTGAAAAATTCGCAACTATATTGTCACGTAATTATATGGCACACATCAAAAGAGTGTGACCAAAGAGTACCCACAAGGGCTCGTTTTGGGCCCACACCTCTGGAACATCATCTTCAATAGTAGTATAAATTTCGCAATAACCAAGAAGTAGCATTCGTGGACGGACGTTAAGGCACTGGAAGCTCTATAGATAAAGCATCCGGAAATTAGCTCAGAGTGCTATAAACAAAATGACTGATTGGTGTTGCAGCTTCGATATGGAGATTTTGTGTGCCAATTCAATAATAATCCAACTTAAAGGATCACTCGATATCAGAATACCCATCTTTGATGTCTGTGAAAAGAGCCAGAATTAAGATGTCACGTCACATGTCAAATGGATTGCAGTATGCTGTATAAAAAAAGTCTTCTTCATGCTGAGACGAGTAGCAAATTGTGGCCTTAAACAAAGGATGCACAAGACTACATGCTTAGGCCTAGTGCGGTTGCAATATATACATTCCCTGTGTTAGTTGCGTATAATATCAATTAATTCATAATCGAATTATGTTGAGTTATTAAGTGTGAGAGAGCTGTTACTTTGTTTTGTTTTTAATACTAGCCGCTTGTGGCGTTCTATTTCCTTCTTGTACTTATTCTTTAAAATAAATACCTCGTGTATGGACGCTTGTCTTTTTTATTCGGATTATATTTCTTTTTATTCAAGTACATAATCACATCAGGTTATGGGCCCAGACCCACTTAAATAATAAAAAAAAAGAAGCTCAATTTGTTAAATTTCGTGGTTAACGAGTTTAGCGTAATTATTTTTTTTTGTAAAAAATTAATAAAAAAAAAAAAAATTCAAATGGCGGCAACGTTTGCGTCGAAGAATGACAAATATGCACAAGCACATCTTCAAATGAATGACCTTTGGAGTCATGTTGAGGGCACATGCAAGGAAAGCAACCCAGAAAAAACATTTGAAGATTCAAAAGCCAAGGCGTCGATTGTTTTATTAGTGGACAGTGTGAATTTTTCACATATTCAAAAAGCAAGTACGGCGAAGGATGTTTGGGACAGTCTGAAAGTGGCGTTTGAAGATTCCGGTCTACTTCGTCATATAGCATTATTGCGTGAACTATAGTTTCAACAAGACTAGTGGATTGCGCTACGATGGAATTTTTCATCAACAAAATTATTATGATCGCCCACAAGTTAAAAGGTGCCGGCGTGGAAATAGACTATGAGTGGATTGACACATTGTTGCTGGCCAGATTAAGCGACGAGTACAAGCCCATGATTATGGCGATAGAAAATTCTGGCACAAAAAATTTCGGCTGACTTAATAAAAACCAAACTACTTCAAGAAATTCGTTGGGATGATAGAGTTGAGGGCTCTGTCTCTGCATCAGCCATGTACGTGAAGCCAGCAAAGTCTAACAATTATAAGAAGAAGAAGAAACAAATAAGGACGGGAAATGTTTTGGATGTAGCATAGTTGATCTCTTCAAAAACAAATGTCCGAATACGAAGATGGCTAATCAATCGTCAGTTTTTTCGTGTTTGACGGCATGCAATATTAAATCGAATGAGTGGTATATAGACTCTGGTGCCTCTGCACACCTGACATGTGAATAACTTTGGATGGAAAATCTCAAACCAGTGCCAGAAACAGGGGAGGTCACGATTGCAAATCAATCAAAATTGAAGGCCGAATTGATTTGCAATGTTTTACTCCAGCTATGGGTGATTCATGATGTTCTATACGTGCCAGGACTTTGCACACACTTATTGTTAGTTGGTTAGTTAGTAGGCACAGGTTTAATTGTCAAGTTTAGTGCAAATGATTGCAAAGTTTTTGACAAAAACAAGAAATTACTGATTGAGGCAAAAGTAAATGCAGGGATGTTAAAAGTGACACACACGAGTGAAACATGTTTGAGGGTCAAAGTTGAGAATTCATGGGAATTATGGCATCAACGTCTAGGACATGTGGGTCACGATCGCTTGATGAGATTACGAAATGGATTTGTGGACGGGATGAGTTTTGTCGCAGGTCAACAGGACAAGTGTGAAACTTGTATAAAGGGGAAACAGAATCGCCTTCCGTTCAAGGACAGCAAATCTCAGGCTTCCAGAGTACTAGAACTGGTGCACACTGACTTGTGTGGTCTAATGCCAGTTGATTCATTTGGCGGCTAGCGATATTTTGTGGCTTTCTTGGATGATTTTAGCCGCAAGATTTCCGTGTTTTTCATAAAAAACAAACCAAACACCTTGAATGTTTTCAAGGAGTTCAAAGCTTTTGCGGAGAATCAAACGGGACCCAAAATCAGAACGTTGCAATCAGATAATGGAACAGAATACTGCAACAAGGTGTTTTCTAAATTCCTCTGAGATTCCGGGATACAGCATTAAACAACTGTACCCTATACGCCAGAACAAAATGGCAAGGCGGAAAGGATGAATCGTACATTGGTGGAGCGTGCGAGATGTATGCTTTTTGATGCAAAGCTTGACAACAGATTTTGGGGTGAAGCTTATCTTGTGAATCGTTTACCTTATCGTGGGGCTATCGATAAAACGCCCGAAAAAATTTTGTCCAATAAAAACCCAGGTTTATCCAACTTAAAAATTTTTGGATGCAGGGCAATGGTCCATATACCATATACAAGAAGAGTATCGCTCGTCAATTGAAAACGATACGTGGTCGTTTACTGACTTGCTACCTGATCGTAGAGAAATTCAAAGCAAATGGGTTTTTAAGACCAAGTACAACGGAAAAGGAGTCGTAGATCGGTACAAGGCTCGTTTGGTAGTGAAGGACTGTGTTCAGTGTAAGGGCATTGACTATGACAAGACATTCTCGCCCGTAGTTTGCTACTCGTCAATACGTTTTTGATTGCGGTAGCTGTGAGATACGATTTAAAGATCGATCAGATGGATGCGATTACTGCGTTTCTTCATGGCGAATTGAGCGAGAAAATCTATATGATTCAATCTGAAAAGTTTAGTGATGGAAGTCAACGTGTTTGTTGTTTGAAGAAGTCGTTACACGGACTCAAGCAGTCCAGTCGTGTATGGAATCAGCGTTTGGACACTACCTTGAAGATTTTTGGACATTACATGCTCAAATTACGATGCATGCATTTACTATTTAATGAATGGTAGTAAGATGTTGATTGTGGCAGTATATGTTGACGACTTGCTCATTTTTCCCAACGACAAAGTTTTGAAAGCTGAATTGAAGTTGTGTCTTCAAAAGCAATTTAAAATGAAGGACATTGGCGAAGTCAAATGTGTGTTGGGCATGCAAATTACGCGAGACCGCAAGACGGGAACGATTTCAATAAATCAAAGAAAGTATATTCAAAATATACTAGAACTTTTCCAAATGGCCGATTGTAATAGTGTAAGTGTTCCAGCTGATCCAAATCAGAAACTTATTTCAGAAATGTCGAATGAGTCAGATCGTGCATCCTTGAAGGATGTGCCATATCAAGAAGCAGTATGGAGCTTGTTGTTTGCTGCCCAGGTATCACGACCAGATATACAGTTCGCAGAAGGAGCTGTCAGCAGATTTAATAACAATTGCTCATTGGTTGGCAGTAAAGCGGATCATGCGATATTTGAAATGTATAAAATCGAGATAAAACTGACTTATTCAAAAAATGGAAATGAAGTAGTGCAAGGTTATTGCGATTCAGATTGGGCAAGTGATTCAGTAGATCGACGTTCGACAACAGGCTATGTATTCAAACTGCGAGGTGGAGCAATTTCATGGGCGTCAAAGAAGCAACCAACAGTTGCTTTGTCTACAACAGAGTCCGAATACATGGCTATGTCTTTGGCAACCCAAGAGGCTATTTGGTGGCGGGGTATATGTCAGGAATTGCTAGATGAAAATAAATGTTCAATCATCATACAATGCGACAGAACAAAGCATATAGATGTATGTTATCATTTTCTGCGCGAGAAGGTTAATGACAAGGTGGTTAAATTTGTTTACGTCAACACAAACAATATGTTAGCAGACAGCCTTACCAAACCGGTGACAGCAGAAAAACACAGGTTCTGTTCAATGGGAGTAAATCTTGTAAAGAGTTGAGTGCTGGAAAATAAGGCTCTAGTGGAGGTGTGAGAGAGCCTTTATTTTGTTTTGTTTTAATACTAGCCGCTTGTGGCATTCTATTTCCTTCTTGTACTTATTCTTTAAAATAAATACCTCGTGTATGGATGCTTGTCTTGTTTATTCGGATTATATTTTATTTTATTTAAGCACATAATCACATCAAATTAAGTATACTTTAACCACACTGGTCGCGTTAAAATATTATATAGTTATTGAATTATTTATCAATTTTATACTAGTGGCAGACATTTATAGTTAAAAATAAATTAAATTCCAACAAAATTATACAAAAGTCAAAGAAAAAATTTTTTTTATAAAAGACTTCAACGTAAAACGCGAAACCCTAAAACGTACACAACACCACTGCACACATTTATTATATCCATCTAAGTATTGGAATTCGTCTACAACATTTTTTTTTGTATTGAATATAGCATATAGTTTTACTATATTTTTTTACCATTTGTAAGTCAACTATCGTGTTGTCATGTTCTAATTTTGACATTAAAAAACAAAAAAAAAAAAAAAAAAACAAAAATACAAAAGAACAAAGTACACGATTTTCCAAAGATTTTTGAAAACATACTACATAAAATAAAAATATTTAATTAAAAACATAAAATTAGTTTTAATTATTAATTAAAATGTTAAACGTATGTTTACGTGAATAAAAGTGTTAAAAATTTAAAGTGACGTGAAAAGTATTTATAGTTAACTCAACAAGTTTGCTTTCTTAAGAATTTCATAAGTATATTACTCGGTCAACAGCTAAAGAAAGGCAATGATTGTGTTAATTTAATTATATATTTACAAACATATATATGAATATATCCTATAACCAAAAGTGACTTATAAAAGAGATAAATCTTAAATTATTTTGTTTGATTGTGGTAAGAAAATTGTCCGTTCAAAATTATATTATGTGCATTAAAAAATATGTAGTTTTTTGTTTTTATTCCATTGTGAGAATTTAAGAAATGATATACTCGGCTAAGTGTTACGGCAGTAGAAATGTATAAATTATATTTACGACATACCTTAACATTTTTTTTTACCACTGTGCTGTGTATTTTTTCTATTATTCTTTTCTTTTTTGTTTGTCGTTTGGTTGTCAAAAGTTTTGGGTTGTTGTACAATTTATGTCAGATTACAGTGTTTATCCAAATTATTTGATTAAACTGAATTATTATGAATTTGGTTTAAGTGTATAAGTTTAAGTTTCGTCATAACCAAACAATTGGAATGATGGATTAAAGTTTAGTTTATGAGATAGATTTTGCCTAATTTATTTATGATGTGGTGATTAAGAATAAAGGGTTGTGATCGGTAATGACGATGACCCCACAGAATCCATGGACCAAACCATTGTCCGCGCTAATTAGCAGCAAATATAAGAAGAAATAAAAAAGTTAAAATTAAATTTAAATTTCGTTTTTAACGAAAAAGTTAAAATTTTTCTTAAATGGTTTTTTAATGGTAGTATTACAAAAACAATTAGTGAATTTTATATGTTTTATTGTATATATATCCGAGTGTCCTATACGCGATGAGTTTGGCCTTTATTATAGAAAGTTTTGGTATTTGTCAAAAACTATCATATGCTAACTGACCGTGCTTATTTGAGTGTCTTCAATTTTATCAAGTAAATGTCCAAAATTTGTATTCACAAACATGTATAATGGGTTTTGGACACAGTCTTAGTGTGAAAAATAATACCCATTAAATGAGTTCCATTTTCTTGTGGCTCTTTTTAAGGTAATTTGCTTTACAGTCCGCAACGTTTTTGGCTTCAAATTGGCACTTTCTGTTCGAATATTCTGCTTTTGTTTTAGAATTTTTTGTTTATCCAATATCAAGGACCGTCAAATTTGAAGAGCATAAGGTTGTCAAGCGATCATTCAGAACTGCCGATCATAAAAACATTCTAATATCTGTAGAATACTGGTTGCTGAATGAATGACGGGTAGACTAAGATGAATCATCGTAGATACCTTCGCGTACAATCTATATAGCTTATTTATAGAGCAAACAGAATGATCATTATGCGTTCCCTTCTCATCAAATACTAAACCCCTTTTCTAAATCGGGTAACTATTAAGTTTATTCTCATGTTTGCACTGATATATGTAGTGGCAGTATTAAAATTCTGATGGTATTTTTTTGTCTTGTCTTATATTCAAGTTAATAGAATTATTTACTAGTTTTACAAAAGACGATTACTATAAAGTAGTTTGCATGCTTTTTTTACATTTTTTTAATCTGTTGCAACCTATTTTAATCGTTTTTTTTAAATAACTCAAATTTTCACAAAAGCTGAATTCATAACATCGGATGAATATCCGATGATTTTGTTATCCTCTCTTTATTTTTGTTTTACATCTTCGGGTGATTTTCACAAAGATAAATAATAAGCGGCAAGGCTCGACTTCATATGATTTGATTGAGTAAAAAGCACGGATTGACATCCTAGGATACTCATCAGATGTTATGAACGCAGCTTAAAAGCCCGCCCAAATTAATTTAACACATTAAACGTAATTACTACAACTACTATCTAATAGAGGCGGTAGTATCACCCAAAATTGAATTTGATATTGTGGCAGATGATAATAGAACAAATTTGTAGAGTCGAGTTATCCCAATTCTAAATCAAATGCACTATATACGGAGTCGAGTCGACTTTTATCAAATTTATTGTGGTTCGAATCACCCGAGTCAGCCTCCTTTTTTGGTCAGTATATTTTTGAGATTTTCCTCGATTCTATTTGTATTGACATTTATCTTAACTGAATATAACTGAACTCTTTAGCATGGCTATGCAAGATAACTCTACGGTGACCTAAAGTTAACTACAAGATGACTCGACTCTTAAACGTATAACTGTTATTTAGTTATTGCCGAATTTCGATGTTTCAATCAAATGAAGCAGAAAAAGTAAATTGGTTTAATTTCACTTGCTCCTAGGTTAGGAAAACAGTTAATATTCGACCGAATTTCTCAAGAAAACTTTTCCCTCCAATTATCTAAATTGACTTTACGCTTGTTTATGAACTTTTGTCACCTAAATTTTGTCACCTAATCCCTGGAGCTAGGAATATTACAAATGAATATTACTTAGACAAACAGCAATTACAAAATAAATTATTTGAAAGGTGAAGGCTCGAATTGAACGATATTCTCGTCACAGTGGTAAAAAAAGCTCAGCTTTTATTTCAGCTGAGCTGAACATATTCAGAGAAAGGATATGCAACATAATCTGAAAAATGATCTTTGATTGATTGAAGCCTTTAAAATTCTTAAAATTTAGATAAACAAAATGGCAGAGTTTATTTGTCAGAGAGATTATACGAAAATTTCCGGCCACCAGAAAAAGCAGGCACCAGCAATTGTAATGGTTTGGGCCGCTATTATTTTCGGTTGTCACTTTTCACTCGCTTTTTCACCGGCGTGAAGATAAAAGCAACTGTTTATACTTTTTTAAAAGCTGCGTGCTTAAGTTTGGGCTTGCAAACATTTCGGCTTCATACCCTGGAGATTTCTACGGGAAATGATTCTGCACCATCGCATAAAGCACGCATCAAATATTTAATGATTATCTGCATGAACTTTACTCTTCAAGAAACTCCTTAAAAACAAGTTCTATGGCGCTAAATCGCATGATCTTGGTGTCCAATTCATGTCTGTTCTTCAAAAAATTATTCGATTATGAAACTTTTCTTTCAAAAGATGGATTAATTCCATCGCTGTGTGGCATGTTGCACTGTCCTGTTGGAACCTGAAGATCTTTGAGTAAAATATTGAACAAAAATGTTGGTTTGAGGTTTAATTGCTGTGAACGATGATGAATTGATGTCCTGGCTTGTGCTAACATCTGCAATATTTCCACTTGAACAATTACTACGATGATAAATTCTGTTTCTCTGATCTTGAACTAAACCAGTTTCTTCAAATTTATTAATGAAAAGTTTAATAGCACGGATTGTCGAAGCATTTTCTCTACTGTATTTGAATAGCTGTCTCATATTTAAAATAAGTTTTAATAATGAAAATACGTTATTCACTTGTGTAGCGACCTATTTTAATTCTAGTACAAAAAATATAGATGGTGCAATATTTAAAAAGACACTAGAAATTTGAACACCCTTTATATTTAATTGCTGTCTACGAAGGTGTTTATATCGTTCTTTGACAGGAGTGTGCTTTGGTTCGAGAATAGTTTGCAGATAATACAAAGATTTTATAGACCGAGTGATATTTACCTATAATAAATTACCTTAATACTGATAAATCAATGAACATATACAAAAACAACCAAACATCACTTAAGGAGATTAGATCTGCTTTTTTATATAAAAAAACTGAACATTAAAAAAACCAAAATATTAATTTCACCGAAAATAACATTTTTTTATGTTTTAATCCATGCAATCATTTCTGGGACCAAAGCTCTTTCAACTCTTTGGTGGTTAGTTAATCGTCCTATTATACGCCGTCGTCAGCTCGTCGAAGATGAATAAGTTCGCTTTAAATATCCATCTGCACATCGTATTCTTCCAGCCATTCTGTACTCGTTATAGGATTCTGAACTCCAACCGAGGGTCATAGTTGTGTTCGTCATGATCACCTATTGAAATCAAATGATGAAAATTCTTTTTACATAACTCCCTCGTTGGGATTCGAATCACTGAGTTAATTGTTTGGTAGCTTAACTTGCAATATTTTTTTTATATTTACCGTATTATTTAGTTTTGGACATCGTTTGATTTATGTTTTCATACAATTAACATAAAGCTCGTAAGTGGCATTATTAACCGTGACCATGCACTGCATACATATATACAAATCGAAATAACAAAAAAAAATGTTAAATATCAACTTTAATGATTTCATCACACAATTTAACTATTTTTCCCTATTGAAATAGTTTAAATTACAGTATGATCCGTAGAACACTTATCTAACGACTTTGTATTCTATAAAAATCGATCGATAGATCAATCTTATTACAGTAATTATAAGAGATAATATGCTCGAAGAACACAAAAGTCAAAGGGTAATAGACCTTTATCCTTATATCTAAAATTAAACGTAAAACGGCAGGTACAATGTTGCTCCTATCCTTTTAACTTAAAGGAGTTAAAATACGGCTAACTTACAAGTGTATGTGGCTCATAATTTATTTTAAACGTGTTTTTTATTGTATAACTAAGTTTAATAGCGGAAATGACGCCTAAATTGATAAATTAAAAATAAAATGGCAGGATTATTACTCTACATTTTTTATGGTTTTTTTTTAGATTTTTTTTATAAAGTAGCATTACACAAAATCAACTTTTAGGGGTTACCATTACTAAAAATTTCTGTGTTCTCTTTTTCACTTAGGTACATTTAACATCAGATGAGAAAGTTGCACTAGTTAAATCCTCTCACTTTTCCTATTTTACTGGAAATAAAAATATTTGGAATATGTTAGCGTTTAAAGTCGTTTGACATTTTTATGGCACTATCCTAACAAAATGTGACTTTGAAAATAACAATTCGTATGTGTAAACTATGTGTTGGTTTTCCAAAACTAAATATATATCAATAATCATTTTGTGAAGTGTTCTAATGATCATACTGTAATTTGAAAAAAAATAGACAACTGCTTATATGCTTTGCTAGCACAAATCTTAAAAACTAAATACATACATATATAAATTACCCATACCAAATAGTGCAAGATGCAATCAATTAATTATTTTTATTTTTCTAACGTTGATGGAAATGATCAAACTGGATCACAATTTTTTTTATGTACGGATAAATGAAATTAGCTCACTTTCTAATCAATATATTGTATAGCCATTTATATCGATGTAATTATTTATAGAAAATGTGATAAAAAATGATTGAGAAATTTAATTATTCGATGTGCAAACATCGCCGGTGGAAATGCAGAATTAATAAAAAAAAATACATATTTGTGTGGCGGAGCTAAGGGGGTCTTATGATAAATATATGGCATCAGCCAAAAGTATTGCCATTCTTATCGTCTAAATGACAATATACGATAAAAATTATTGAAATCATCGGAAATATTGGTATGAAAGTTCCTTCTGGTTGGAGGTACTTGTATGTCTCGTAAATTACTTATAAACATGCTATCCTGAGACTTCTATCATAGTATTCTTTGCTTGTAGTAAAATGTGGCAAAACGGTTAGATCAATGGGCATTTTTATATGTCTTGACCTAGGTTAGTTTAGGTTAGGTTAGAGTGGCTGCTATACCACACATCTAGACCGATCTCTATCCATTGTGATACCACAAGATGGTGGTTACTTCCCTATTATCCTTTTTGGAATTATCATAAGCTACTGCTGTAACGTAAAATGCTCCTCTTGGTCCATCCAGCTTCTGCAGAAGTAATTTTTTTCCAGAACCAGCCTTTTTACGTGTTCACCGTAAAGACAGTGATCTGTCAGTAGCCCTACGAAGGTTTTTAATTCACTTCTATGTAGAGAGTTTTTCCGGTTACCATTATTTACCCATTCTCCCAAGACTCTCTTGACAGGAATAAGGTTTCAAAATCTCCTGGGCACGCGTAGTTGTTGTCTCCATTCTTTTGCACGCCCTCTATCCTCTTTTTGTGCCTTGTCTTGTCCAGTGCTGGTAAGCTCAAACGCTCACGCCGTACATAAGATCTATACAGGCGGTATAGAGTGGAGTCTCCAGCTCCGGTTTGATACCTGATCTATTACCAATTGCGTTCATGCATGAGGACATCACCATATTAGCTTTATTTACTTTTTCTATGATGTTAGTTAGGCTTATAACTGACTGAGTTGACTATCTAAGATTACACCCAGAAATCTCACTCTATATCAGTAAAGGGTAGTCTAATGTCATTTACGGTAGGTGAGGCAACTACCGAGATTTTGTATTTCTTAGTGAAGAGTACCAGGCCTGTCTTAATGTGAGCAGATGTATTGGGTCCTAGTCTACATTTGCTGGTACATTTTGTAATAACTATAGGACATTTTACATTACCTCTTTAATTGTGAATGCAGGTTTATCAAAGACTAAGGTTGCCACGTCATCAGCATACGCGATCAATCCTGTACCTTCCAGTTCCAGAAATAATCTTGTCCTAGGAATATAGCCCAGTTTTAAATATGTTATTTGTGTAATTCGATCCGAACAACCCGGCCTCGGGTGGTAAGAAGTTCAGATTTAAAAATTTAATAAAACAAAAACGGCTTAATATATTTCCAAATTTATTTTTTTGTTTGAAAGTACAATCCTCCTGGTTATTTATGGAAAATGATTTCTTGGAGCCGCGGCTGGCTTTGGCATACTCCATTTGGTCGGTTTAATTTCTGATCACATTTTGGATTGTGTGCAGATCTATTTCGGCAATGGTTGCTTCAATATTGACTTTCAGATAGTAGATTTCTGTTCATGATATTTATTTCCCCATTTAAGTTGTTGGGTCGTCAAAAGCCTCGTGATATGACTCTATTGTGCTTATCCAATACTGCTTCTATTAGTTTATCTTGAATTTCCTTGAAAGCATTCATGCGTAACATTGTATGAATTGATAGAGCTACAAAGTTGCCTTTTTCAACGTTGTTCTCCAATGTCTCCTCAAACTGATTCTTGAATACCAGCCAATGCAAAATAGTTGTTGTTCAGTTTAAGTTTTTATATTTCTTCCTCATAACGCCCCGCGGCTCTGACATCTAGCACTCCGAATAGTTCATTGGCTATGTTTCCTCCTAAGTTAAAAACTCCCCGTTTACTTCTTCTAAAACTCACCTTATGGTGGTGAAGAAATTTATCCTTGTGCTCCATTTCTTATAAGTATTGTTCGAATGATGTTTTTTTTAGTCCACATGTATATTCTCTTGATCTTCTAGCGATCCTCGAATTTGTGGAGTTGTCGCTAGGAACAATATTTAGTCTGTCTATGGAGTGCTTATAGGCAGCTAGTTTTGAGCTCGCCAATGGATTCAAAATAGATTCCACGTTATCACGTTGTGATAATGTATGGTAGTGTGCTCGAAAACTGAACTCGTGGTGCATAGATCATTTTGATGAGCTTGGCAACTGGAGACCTGCAAACCTTGAGTTGTCATACTTTGTTGTCGCCGTCTTTTTTTACTTCTTTATCTGATTTGCTTGTGTGAACTTGATTATCCTCAATTCGAAGGTGACAGCTTTCCAACTGGTCCCTTGAAAGTGGTGTTTTTGGATCTTTTTGTTGATACCACTCTGGTTAGACTACCTGACCCTGAATGAGTATCTGTTATCCTTCCCATTGCCGATTTCGTAGGTGGAAGTTGTTCATATTTTATTAGAACTAGCTGACCAATTCTGTAGTTTGATTTTGATTCTTTTCATTTGTACGTTTGTTGTAGACTGTTTAAGTACTCCTTGGACTATATTTTCCAAAATCCTTGAATTATTTTTGAAAGCAGAGTTCACCTCTGTTTTGGACTTATGTTGATTTTGTCTGATCCCGGGGGAGTTTTTGCTTCAATTTGTGCTAGCACGGTGCTAAAATCCGCGTAGGTTAGTGCGTTGTTTAACCGATAATTTTTTTTATGTTTGTTGTATAGCCCACCTGTAAGCTCCTTGCTTAATGGATTGCGAGCTCTAACGAAATTGGTACCGTTGTCACTGCATATGTTTAAAAGTGTTTCCCTTCTTGTGGCAAATATTCTAAATGCTGCCAGAAACGCTACTGTTGATAGCTCACTCACCAGTTCCAAGTGAACAGCTTTAGTAGAGAAACAAATGAATAACGCGTTATATCCCTTATAGGACTTGTTTCCTCTTCCTTTGGATACACGGATTGAAAATGGACCTGCGTGTAATTAATGCCCATATTTGAGAAAGGTGATGATATTCTGTTTTTTATATGAGCGACCTTGGTTTTTGCTGCAATTAGATAGCAGCATGCTACAGTCCTGTAGTATACCACAGCTGCTAATGCCTTTTCTGATGCATCGCTGAATCTGTTGTCTTGTTGGTTGGAAATATTCTTCCTAAAATGACCCATCCAAATTCTGTGATCTATTCTGCTGCTGGTTCGTTTTTACTTCCTGTTATGCACTGTGGTTTCATGATCTGCGTGTAGTAATCTGTCAATAGCAGCTTATCCAAATATTTCCATTTTTCAAGCTTAAATTTTGTTTCTGGAAGATTTGTACTTATTTTTGCTATCACCGGAGCTTTAATTTCTATTAAAAATATTGACGGATATCTGGGTTGTAGGTTGATATTTACAATACTATTGACTCTGCCAGCAACCTGTCCGCCTACACTATGGACCTCTGCACTGATTTTATGACCTAATCTAAAGTTAAACGTTGTTTGGCTTCTGTTGTTATGAATGACGTTTGTGAGCCGGTGTCGATCAGCAATCTTAAAAGCTCTTCCGTTCCATCAAACCTTGTGGTCTTGATAAAGGCGGTTGCCAAAAGTGTAGTCTCATGCGTTTCCATTGCACTGGTGGTTGAAATGCTTCTTGAATTTGTTGTTGTAGGCTGCTTTTTATGAAGTAGATTGTGATGCTTGGCATTCTTGATAAGCACTTGATAACGTTGTTTCAAAAACTTGTGAAGTCCGTTGGTGGATTGAAGCTCCCTTCGATTTTTTAATAACATCTCATATGATTTGAAAGTTTCGCTGTCTAATTTTTTTGTTAAAAATAGCGCTAACCAAACACCGCAGTTCGCAATGTCGACTGCTAAATCCTTTATTGCATGTAGGTTTCCCTGACGGTGTCATACAATATCCTAATTGCAGATGCTGCTTCTTGTTGTGTATTGTGTAGGGCAAAAATAGCGTTTATATGATGTTTACTAGTAACCTTTTGTTTTTATATTTGTTCCATCGCGCTTTTATAATTGTCTCCTATTGGCTTCAAATGTTGGATAACATTGCACGCCGCTTCCTCCATATGCGTTTTTAGATACCTGATGGCCATCGAATGTTTGACTCAGTTTCACTATTTTAACGCCCAATGTTTGGCATGGCGCACCATTTTGCTGGAACCAAAGGTCGTCCAAACCAATATCTTTAAGATCAGCGACTGTGGCGAAATTTTCGGCTGAACGAACACGACGAGCACGGGTACGTGTTGGATTGTCGACTAGGTAGACCGTATCACGCACTTTATCCACAAACTTCTTGATGCCGTTGGGTGTGAGTCCCATGTTTTGATCAAATTGTGTACGACATTTTCTTGGAACCAATTGTCTTTGTTGTGGAAGTAAATTTCTCACTTTTGTTGAAGCGTTAAGCGACTCATTTCGTCATCTAGAAATATTATACTGAGTTTCTGTCAAAGAAAAAAATGACATTAGTGTTGTCAGAGCCAAAATAACTGATATGTAAAATCTGAACCGGTTATTGGGACACCCTATATACAGAATATGTTTTTTACTTACAACATCCTGCTGTGCATATCGAATTTGATACTCTTTGCGTTCTAAACTCTGCAAAGTTTGCTTGGAAGTGGGTTTCAATGGGAATTTTTTAAAGTTATATAGCTATGCAAAAGCTGTATATGAACTGTCAGATTTAATTAATTGACTTACACTAGTTGGATTGAAGGATACAATCTTCTTTAGACGAGCAGTCTCTGATACCTCTTTTATTTTCTCACAGAAAAGTATCCAAGAATTCCTTTGTGCCCTCCTCAATTCCCCCTTGTAAGGTTTTAACCTATGTTAATACTAATTATTAGTGTGCACAGTTTCCTAAATTTATCAATTCATTATCTCTTCATATTTGCTATATATCGGCTGTTTTCAACTGTTCCAGGCCAATGCATGGGGATGCCTCGACTTATGCACAATATTTTGTGCTATATAGGCTATAATTGATTTTTAATGATTTTTATAATTGATTTGAGGCGCTGGGTGATACCTAAATACTATATGTACTATATGTCCTTATGGGCATAAGTATCGCTTTGTAAAGTCAGGTTTGGTTGTCGACTGAAAGTCAGTGGTTGCTAAATTTATCAACAGCGCTTTCGGCATCCTGTGATATATAGAGCCTTTTGTTATATGAAGTATCCATCAAACAGAAGAACAGATGAAACAGAGGTTTGTGTTTTCACGCGAATCCGTTGGCACTCACACAATAAGAAAGTTTTACCATTCACGAGTGTCAGGTTGGCACATTTAACGAGATCTTTTATAAGTATACTTGACTCAGTATAGCAGAAGCGGTAAGTCAAAGTGGCACTTAGCAGAGTTTACAGACTACACAATTTGTTAATAGTCACCGAAAATAATGTCCCATTCAAATTCTTGCATGGGAGAAGGGGAAGCGACGTGTTGCCAATGCAAGAGATCTACAATGGCGTTAAGCTTGTGCAAAAAACAGCCGCCTGTCGTAGTGTATTCAACCATAAAGTGCAGAGTCTCATGGCTCACGCAGGAGACATTTGAACACACTCATTTATTCAGCTAAGCACGTCTGCCTGGCATTAAGTTGTGTGATAACGAGGAATGCATTCCCATTAATAACTACGAGTGCGTTACTCGAATAAATAGCCACACCTCAACGACCACTAATGCACCTAGTGGAGGGGCCATATACAAACACATCTGTGCCAAAATAATTTGCAGGAGGCTTTATTTCTCCATGCTTATGTACTAGGCGCTCCTCCTCCCGTAGATAAAAAACCGCAAGTACTTAACGTGACACATTTCGACATATCTCTAAGCGCTCAGCGGCGACTTCAACAACGATGTCATTACTAAGCCCTAGTTCATGCGCTTCATCATTAACCTTCAATTTAAATTGCATCTCTAACACAAAACAACTTTGACGACTTCGGGGGGCACTTGGCTTGATCTTACATTCACAAAGAATATCTCCTTATCCTGCCCTTCGTATTGTAGTACGATACATTCGACAAATACTTAATCGTTCGCATACCGCCGATGGCCCGGATGCTCGGAATAAGTAAATTGATTTTAACAAACTCATACAGTTTATCATTTCTGACACTTGAACTATATAGGCTTAAAATACAAATCATTCGCAGTTTGGTTTGGTATAGTATTTGGTGTTGCCATGCTGTTATCGATTGTTTCCTTTTTCTCGAATTAATATTTTTGGTTGGATATTTTCAGGAAGGCTATTCTCTTTTTCAAAACACCATGCTTTGAGGAACTTATCAATCGACCACCGTATATCCGCTTCAAATATTTTTAGTTGTCTCACGATATTTACCATAGTATCACAGTCTAGTGAATGGTTTCTCTTTTTTTGTTGTACTTCTCATAATAAATTAATACTGAACTCCATGGTCACTGTAAATGTATTTGTAGAGTATACGTATATGTAATAGATGTATATATATATATAGTGAGCGAGTCATGCTGAAAGTGAAAGATCATATTTTACATAAATACATACAGATCAACACAAAATAAAATTTTACGTTCATATATCACTTTGTTGTTATTTTTATCATTCGAAATCTTGTTTGTTTCTTAAATTCTATAATCTTATATCGATCTATTCGTATACTTCCTTAAACGATATTTAAATACGTAACATTTTGTGCAAAACAATTCAAGTATGGTGAACGTCAATGGTTTGACCCAAATTTTAAGTTTTTTTCGGTTGATTTGTAATTCCCAACTGGAATACTTTAGTTGTACAGTTTATGAATTATTTTGTAACTAATATAGAAGCAATTTTATACCTAGTCAAGGTTATAATCTTAACGGTGTAATTTTTTTTATGCTGATTTAGTAATTATGTCGCACATTTTACGAATACATACATTATAATTATTAAAGGTGAAGTCATACTGCAATCCCATGGGCTTACCTTATGCACATATACTACATAATATAGTCTATACTATACGGTTTAAATACTTATTTTGAAATGTAAATGTCAAATGATTAGGAGTGGAATTCTAATGTGCAAAATTAATTTTGAATTTGTATTAAGATTAATTGTTGCAAGCTATACGAATATTATTTATTATGATTTATTGATACAGTGTGTATCTTTATTATTCGGACTATTTTCAATTAGGTTGTATATAGACAATTCTCGCATCACTTCTATTGAAAATCTATTCCATTTTATAAATGTATTTTGTACCTGTCATTTTAAATTTGACGATATGCAACGATAAAATTTTCATACGAGTAAGAGAATACCACTTCTGACGATTGTCGCTTCAATCGACTAAGAAAATATCAAAATTTAACTGTCACCTCGAGAATCACGTGACACGACTAAGCGAATAGTGGATTTTTTAAGCAACTATACAACTATTTCTTAAGAATAATTAAGAAAATGCCAAGTTGATTCAGGCAGGATATGTCACGTCAAAAATGGTCAAAATTTTCGATGAAACAAAATATTACTCCGACTGCTTAGAAAAACTACAAAATAGTAAAAAAAAGTGAATTGTAATTCCAATATTCCGGGTGTTTTTTTTAGCTGAAACTTTCAAATATCTCGGAAAATAAGCACTCTACGAAAAAAATGTCCTAGATCAAAATTGTATCATTCCGCGGGAAAAATACATTAGTGCTAAAATTAGTACTTCCGCCTTCTCGTAAGTGGGGTGGGGGTAACTTTAAAATTTAAATAAGAACCCCTATTTTTTATTGCAGATTCGGGTCCAAAGTCTAAAAAAAATAGGTAGGATTTGTCTGAAACATTGATTTATAATATAGATGGCGCTGTAATAGACGATATTAAATTTTTTTCAGTTTCTCCTACTGAGAACCTATCTTTCAATTAAATTAATTGCTCAAAATGATGGCCTTCGATTTCAATGCACTTATTAATCTACATTTCAAATGAATGTACACAACTGCAAGAAGTGTGTCTGCTTGAATTTTGGTACAAGCATTTCTGATTCGCTCAATCTTATTCTCACGTGTGGTTGGTGTTTGTTTGTAAACTTTGTAAAGAAATCTGGCGAAGTAAGATCCGGTGATCTAGCAGGCCAATTTACCAGACCAGCTCTACCGATATATCGAGCATTGAAATCCCGATCAAGTACTTCACGTAGTGCTACTAACGAATAGTGTGCTGAGCAACCATTATATATATTGAAACCATATGTTATGTCTCAATTATTCAAATAATGTTGCCAGTTCATTTTCCAAAATGTCTCGGAACCTTTAAGCATTCAAGTTGCCTTCAGTAATGTGAGGGCCGATGAGTTTGGTGCCAATTATTCCACACCACACGTTGACATTCCAAGGCCTCTGGATTTTTAACACTACAGTAGTGCATGTTATGATTAACCGTTCCATGGTTTGTAAAAGACGACTCGCCAGAGGACAATACATAACGAAAAAATTGGGTTTAAAAAAAGCCAATTTTACTTTTCAAGTAAAAAGTTACTCGATTTTGGAAATCAACGCTATATGAAGATCTTGGCGTAAAGACACATGATACGGATGATACTTATGCCGTTTTAAAATTTTCCAAACACTGGTATGGGGCAACCCGGAATCACTAGCTATTTTTCGTGTACTAATATAAGGATTATGAGCCAATACAGCAATTTCATTGTTTTCTTCAGTGTCAAAATTCTATTCGGAAAGTGGCAGCTTAGAGAGTGACAGAGTTATCAAGACTCCGGCCAGCTGCTTCCTAAACCAGGACCATTTAAATTTTCTCTTGTACAGTTAAATACTCCATTCTGAAGTGTATTGATGGCCTAACGGAAACAGGTCTTTTTGCTTTCGAAATAATCTTCGAACTGAATCGATATTTTTAAAATAAAATACAAAAAATTCATTAATTTGAAAGCAGATTTAATGGTTACGATAATAGTAGTTTCTTGTCAAGTCATTTTTCAGTAATTGAAAATTTAAGAAATTCACGTTGTTTAGGACTAATTTTTATTGCAAACCTATTTCAGAATCGTATGCATAGGTTCTCAGTAGGAGAAATCGAAAATAATTTAATATTGTCTATTACAGTGCCATCTATATCATGAATCAATGTTTCAGACAAGTCCTACGTACTTGTTTATAGCCTTAGAATTCGAATCAGCATTAAAAAATAGGGGTTCCTATTTAAAAAATCAAAGTGACCCCCCACGCCACCCACAAGGAGAAGGGGGTACTAATTTTAACAGTTTTATTTCCCCCGCGGAGTGATTAAATTTTAATTCAGGATATTTTTTTTGTAGATTCCTTATTTTCCGAGATATTTGAAAGTTTCAGCTAAAAAAACACCCGGTATTATATGAATTAAGAATTTAACACAAGGAAACGGATCGGAATTGTTGAATTTAAAAAATCAAATAATTAAAAAAATTCTTTTAAAAAGTGTATTTGGGAAGTGTTCGGCATACATTACTAATTTCATTAAGGTGATTGGCCATCTGGTTGATTGATTCCTTCTTTCCATACTCTGTTTGATGGTTTTCTATAGCTGTTTAAATAGGTAGCCGCAATGAAATATTTTCTAGGATATACGGTGAGTGTAACATTAGCTGCATTAGCTACATTTCTTGACGAAATGTAATCCAGATCAGATCACGAATTACATAAAAAGCAAAGACGCAAATTGAACCAAACTCGTTTTTGGATCACAAATGGTGAACTAAAAATTGTTCTGCTATTAAAATGTAGGTGCACAATAATTTTGTATTTAGTGGTTGGTAGGAGTCAAATAATCAAATACCGAACTCATTAAAAACCAAAATAAAACAAATAATTTATGTTTTTTGTATTTGAATCTAGTCGCCGTTTGTTAAAACTTAAAATGACATAAAACTGGGGTTTCAATAAGCACTGCGTCGATGAAAGTTTTTTGACAGATAAATCCATAACAACATGGAATTTTTTTTTGACAAAAAAAAAGAATTTAATTTTGAGTAGTTCCATATCAATTTTTAATGTAATTTTGAATAGTTCCTTTAGCCAGCGGTAATACCGCCCTCAAGAATTTATTTTGTAAATGTTTGTGTCGTTTTAGACACAATCTCTTCATTGAGGCACCTATAATTGTTACTACGATTATTCATGGTTACGATTTGGAATTATAACAGCGACCAGCATAAGACTAAAGACGTAAAATATATTCGTGGTACGGTATACTACTGTCATAGTTCCAGTCGTGTTTTCTAGCAAAATAAAGCAACAATTGTTTTTGCACACTTTCATTGCACTTACTTGGGTCTAGATAGTGGAGAAACCATACAGGAACAGCACACTCAAGTTGAGTTCGAACATAGACGAAAAAAATTGTAAATAAATATTTAATGTATTTTATTTCCCACGACTACCCTTTCATAAACAAATATAACTCCCAGGTCCCGAATTTGGGCTGTTCTTTTAAGATAGGTTTTGTTAATGTGATACTGATAGTGGTTTGTTTTTACAATGGAACTACTGGCTTGCATGCTACTCCTTACTGGTTGTTCTGATGATGTTTGACTACCTCCTCTAAACTGGCCGTATGTGTTGTCTATATTCTGAGTGTATTTCTTTTTGACAGCACTCCAATGGCACATGTTGAAAAGAATAAATTGGGATCTCCTACTATGACTCTTTTACTATGACTGTCACAAATTAAAGTATATTTATCTTCGGTTCAATGTCTGTAGTAATTTCTGGCCAGAAAACTGTTTTAAAACATTTTTCTCTATATGCATGATTGTATTTCAGTAAGGTCAAGATGTTTAATGCCTAAATATTAATTTTGTAGTCAGTACGCTGTTACAAACATGTCATTTTTCAGCAACATACTAGATTAAACTATAGAAGTACTTTTTTTAGTGACTGAAATATTCTGACTTCTTGTTGTTTGAATTTACTCTTGCAATCATTACGTACTTCTACTTTCACTTTCATTAGAACTAGGTCGTTCTGGGTTTTTTCTCAAATTTCCCATATTTATCGGTGATCACCTACACTGACATGTTAATTTTGCCAATACATAGTTTTACACAAACCATCTCAAAAGATGATCGAAAAATTTAAAAAGATCGGAGCTCAAGATTAAAGTTAGTCTTACAGGAGTTACAGATGATGCAACTGTAAGTATCAAAATTATTCGTTTCCACAAAGTCATAAAAATGTGCAGCCTTAGATGATATTCTGTTTATGATAGCCGACCACTTTCGGCTTTACCCAAATTTTAGAGCTTTATCTGAGAGTTTTATTTGTAGTTTAAAAAAGTCTTCGAATTTTTGTTTTGCCAAACATGCAATTCTACTGCTATCGCCGAGGTCCTACGCGGGTTTAATTTCATAAAAGATATATAGGGAAATGAATTAATAGACCTAGGAATGGGATTAGGGAACAATTTGCAGATTTAGTGGTAATTTAATTTAGTCAAAATTAAATCTTATGTCAACAATTAGATACGTGTATCTGTAATACAAGAACTAGGGGTTATTACAGCGACTGTTATATTTAGAAAAAGTAAAAAAAATGCCCGATGAACTCTATAACGCAGATCCCACGAAGCAATAGGAAATTTTTTAGATTTATTGAGTATTAAACTTAATTCTTTATGTAAAATATTGTCAAAATCTTGGTATAAACTAATTACTAATTACAACTATTAAACTAATTAAAATTAATATAATATTTAAACGGTCAAATTTACGACTTAACATCATTTAGTGTGAGTTTGCCAGCAAAGAAATGTTTCATTGTATTGCATTTAAGTAAGTTCCAATCATACATTAGCTCGAAGAATTGCCGGATCATTTGCGTCGCGAAGTAAATTTTCTATTTGATGAATTTTCACTCCCATGTCATTAACACATTTTGATTGTGTCGTTGGTGTCTCAGTTAAGAGGAAGCTTACCCTATTAATAATTATGAAGAAAATGCTTCAGTTAGATGAGTACAGTTATAAACAAGTATGTGTATAGTTAAGTATATTGACACATTTTTACTTGTATTTATTATTTATTTAACCCAGTTCTGGAAACATTGAAAATTACACAAAAAAGCAAAAGTAGAAACTGGTCAACCTACATTTTCCGGAAGTAGGTTAAATAATGAAAAGTAAAAAGTTTAAACAAGTTAAGATGTTTGCAAGTATTTTAACTATCACTTAAAACTAGTGATATTAAAAATAGTATGGATTCTAAAATAAATCATTGAGATGCAACACAATATACTTGACCGGTCAAACGGAATGTGTCAACGCTGCCAAATATTTAGAATTTGGATCAATTCAACGTTTAGATTAACATTTGATGTAGATTTTCAAAGATGATTTGGAACTGAGATTAGTGCGGGAAAAGGAAACATAGATATTGTTCTATTATTATTTATTTTTCATGCTGTAAAGCATTTTTCTTTTTTTCGGAAATAGTCAAGATTTTCATAATTCTTGAGTTGTCTTTGATTAAATTGTTTTGCTCAGATTGAGTTGCTTTTTAATTGTGGTTTAATGTAATCTGTTTTGGGGCCGTATATTTAACGTCCTACGCCACCGGCTATTTAACGCCACCGAATACAGATTTGCTTATATATTGCTTTTATATATTATATCCATCTGTATATTGCATAACTGTAGCCAGCCTGTACTGGCATGGATGATATTTCGACCCATTCTGCTTTCTAACTGGGGATAATAGTTGTTTTCATCATCATCACCGATCGTAATCAAGTGATAAAAATCCCTTTTTTCAACCCTCCCCCGTTGGGATTCGAACCCGATACCTCCCAACCCAAACATCAGAAATTTAACCACTGCAACAATTGCTCGGTAAAATCAACAGAAAACTAAATGTTCGCTCAAATGGAACCTTTGCTTCTGGCCAATTTGCGTAAGGTATACGTGGCGAAACTTATTTTGTTACGCCGGCATATTTCACAACAATGTATTTAAATCCGATTTAAATTTTTAGCCACTGCTTCTTCAATTCTACTCGGCATAGTCGTGTAAAAAGTCTAACACATAACCAGTAAACCTTCAATTGACATTTTTGTGATTGACATTTTTACCAATTATTTTTGGGTACATTTGGCTGACTTTAAATTGTGTGCCTATAAGTAGTTCTAAAGATTTCTGGCTTTAGAGTCTTCTTACTGTATTAGAGGTTTCCAATAAACGACGTATATCCATATATTTGGTGCCAAGATATTCGCTGAATGTGTTTGTTTGCATGAGTTTGGTTTTCTTCGATGAAATGCGGTTCTGCGATTTTGAATGAATTGGCTCATCTGTTGTATATAGGGTTCACCAGAATATAAATTGAGATATTTTCTATGATGTATGGCGAGTCAATACGGCTAAGTAGGTCGTTACCAATAAAAAGTCTATCCAAAAGAATTCGTCGACTTTTAGGATGCAAATTTTATAACCTTGTCATCTGGTTTTATATAACGGTGAACGAGTCACATTTTCATGAAATGGTATACCGTCGTCATACCTCCAATTGAATTGGTTTGGACTGAATAGTATATGCGGATGAATTCTAGACAGTTGACGCGAAAATGTAAATAATCTTGATAAATCTTTAAATTCACCTGTCACACCTTTTGACAAAACAACGAGTTATCTTTGGCAATAACTATGTCTATATGCATATGTTAAAGGATACGTTTTCGATGACTGTGACCTTCAAATTGATAGTTTTGATATTTTAAGCATTTCATTAAAGGTTTTCTTTTCCTCCAATGAATTTCAGTCACACCACTCACTAAGGTGATTGATTGGTGTCTAAATTTTTAATAACCTGTGTGATACGGTTAATTAAGGCAAGAAATAATCCATAGGTCCAATGTTTGAGGAACTCCAGAGGTAATTTTGATTGCTTTAGATTTCTTTCAGAGTAACTTTGAAAGTGTCGCAGGCAAGAAACTTAAATGGTTGTGAAATGGATAATGTTGTCGAAATCCCTCATTTATCAAGAAATATACCGGTTGCATGAAAGTGGCTTGGTCGGATACCCTTGAATTACTCGTCTTGTCCTGAAATATTTCCAGAAATGTTTTTGTCCTTTTTAATGGTTTCTTCGAGTCCAGCTAAATAAGATGTATATTTTATTTTAAAAAAGGTGTTACATTCCCTACTGTATTGTTGAAAATTGGTATCATCCGCTTTAAGCCCATTTTTCAGCATAATTCCATAAGCTTAAGATTTACGGAGATTAACGAGTCAATCATAAAACCAAGGCGGATGAGAATTGTTTTTTTGATGCTTGACGGTAAGATGATTTACAAAACCACGAGACACTATCTCATAAAATCTATATGTTCACTTTGTCGTTTAAGTCGCCGGTATTTAGTAAATCATTCCATTTAATTTCTTCCGCATTTAGTTTAAATTGGCACTCACAGTGTTATCGAAAATACACTCTGTTGAGTAAAATAAACATGTTGAGATCTGAACCCATGCGATTAAAAAAAAATATATGCAAACTAGTTGGTTTTTATGTTATTTTTTCCCATCAATACAGATTAGTGACGACATCATGTTGGAGGAACTGAAAGCGCCTATTGTAATGGAAGGAAAGCGTTCATTACTTTGTCAAATTTCCAGTACACAACCGGCAAGTTGAAGTCATTATAAGCGCTAGTAAATCGTATTTAAGATTTAGTTTTATTGGCATTACTACATATTGCATAAACATCACATAAAATGGGGTATAACATGGGATTAATGTCGATTTATACTCCTACTTAATACGCAATAATTGAGGAAGTAAACTTATTGGCGAACTAAAGCGTAAAAGAAGAGTAATAAGAAGACAATCAACAGATTGTTTTGAACTGATCAAAGTCACATCTAGTCGATAGTACACATTCTTGTCAACAAATTCCAAATGCCAGAGTTAAGGGCTGATTCGCCATTGCAAAACGCAAAATCTTTCAAAGATTTTTTGTTTGCATTTTGGGAGTAAATAGGATAGAACCTACTTTTTTTGATTTAAAACATCGCTTTCCGAGGTCTTTTATCAAGAAAGAAGAACTAGTCAAGTCGTCATTTATAAGCCCGTTTTCAATAGTTATCTTGGTGGAAGGCGCAGTCTTGTCTCTTATGTTTATTATATTGTTACTTAGGTTGGCCATGTATTCCGTAAAAGATATTTTTTTTATTTATACTGCAGGATTCCCTGATACAAATTTCCAGTGGCTAAAATTTGGAGTTATATATTGACGAGAAGCACTTATTATCAACACATTGATATTACAATTTTCCAGCAATGATGGTGCATTACGATATGATGGTAATCGTTGCAGGTTTTCATGGTACGGTAATTTATTATCACACTCCTAACCGTCTTTCCAAGTTATGTGGCGGGCAAGTTTTTTCTGAATGCTCCCTAACTTACAAATGTTTGCATCATAAAACGGACACCAAACCATAACCGCATACTGCAGTTGTAACCGGACATAGGCGTACCGTTTTTCTGTATCACTTAGGTTTTTCACATGTCTGTATATTTTTAGATCGTCAGCAAACATTAAGATTTTTGAATGTTGTATGACTTCAGTAATTTCGTTAATGAAAATTGTAAAAATCCATGGGCCAACATGGGAACTTTGTGGAACACCAGAAGTAGCTTGTACTGACTTGGACCTAATATATCTAATTTCAATGTATTGGATACGGGTTTTCAAGTAAGACTTAAACCATGCAACAAAGTTATTTGAGAACCCAAATGAGTATAACCGTTCAAGTGCTTTACAGTGACTAATGGAGTCAAACACTTTGGCAAAGTCAGTGTACACCACATCAACTTGTTTGTGGCTTTCAACAACTGAAAGCCACTTTGGCATGAATCTATGATCACTTTGGCATGAATCCATGTTGGTATGGCGAAACATGACGAGGAACCACTTCTTTGAATTAATTACAGATTACAAGTTGATTTCAAGTGTGATCTTTCAAAAAGAAGCAGGAATTTGGTCCAGACCGCAACCATCTCCGAATGTTTCTATAGCCTTATGTATATCTTGTATTGTTATATTCGGTATTGCAATAGATATATTGGCTTTAATAGCGAGGTGTGAGTCTTTAAACTTATCATCGTCTTCTGGTTTATATAGACAGATTGAGAAAATTCAGCGAACATGTTTGTTATGGCTTGCGGGTCGGATAATTTTTTACCGTTAAATTTCATATACGCAGGAAAACAGGTAACTTCACGTTTTGACTTAAAAAAGTTCCAAAAATGTTTTGGATCATTTCTAATGTTGCTTTTAATACAAGTTATTTATAAGTCTTGTATTTAAGGAGGATAATTGTGTTGCTATTATCTGTGAAGTTCGTTTATCCAGTCGATCCGACTGGAAATGATAAAGATTTATGTCCGCCTTCTTAAAATTGAAATAAGGCTTTTGGCTCCTATGACTAATCTTTTCGTTGATATTCTCCCTCTCCAATATTATTTCAGTCGATTGATGATGATCGTTAGTAAAAAATGGCGTTGATGATTCGTTTATCTTGAATACACCAGGTTCGTTGGTAAAAATTAAGTCAAGTGTTCTATCTAAGCCATTGCGTATTTGACGGATTTGGCTAATATTTGAGTCGTAGATAGTATCTGTGAACAGATATTTCTTATTCGATGTCACATTCCAAGGCAGAATTTCATCTAATTTATCGGAAGTTGTAGTCCCCCGTAATTAACAGAATGTCGGATTGGTTAGCCATAATGATTATTACTACAATTGAGCATAATATAAATACACATAGTACTACCAATGTATGTTAGCTCGATGACGTGCTAGATGTCGCTACTGGTCTCGTTTGAAAATAATCAAAATATTTGTTTATGTATAATCACCTAAATGTCATATATTTATACTAAATGTTGACGATATTCTATCGACCCGACATCTGGAACATTAATGGGTAAACTGTTTTTGTCTTATGATGGTAGTACTATGTGTACTTATATTATGAATTGAGCTACAGCATATCGCACACGTTGAAATCGATGTGTCAGGTGGAATATATACAACGTAGTTTTATTAATCGACATTTTAACGCATAATAGTTTACCAGACACGCTTTTTAATTCATCAAGCACACTGGGAATAGTTGTGTCAACACCTATTAGTACTCCACCATACTAATAGGTGTTGACACATATAAGTTGTTTATGATTGTTTTGTATAGGAGTACTAGTTCTCTTCCTAGTTTTATGAGCTCTTCTTTTTCGTTAACCAGCCCTCTCACTTTAACTTGATAGTTTATGCTTTTTTGTAATATTCCTTGCTGAATAGGAGTCACTTCCCAGGCCGTTTTTTATACACTTCCAAGGAGGTTTTCCAGCTCTTCTTCTATTATGTATAAGTTTTTTTCTACTAGATGCTGACAGTATTCCCAGTTTGTTTTGTTATTTGGTAGTCTTGAAGGGTTCGTCACGGTAGTAATAGTGGCACTTGTTATCAATAAAACTGGAGAATGGTTTGGTGATAGCCTTCTTCATTTTCATCTGCTAAATAATTTTCGGAGATATATAGAAGTTCAGAATGTCAAGAGTTGTATTTGGGTCCGTAGGCAAGTAGATTGGCTTTCTACTGTAGTGAAACTCTACTGTAGAACATTTTAATGTTCTGCCTGCTTAAAATAGCTCTCTTTCTTTGGGAGTAGATCTATTTGATTCCCAGAATATGTTTTTGTATTAAAGTCGCCTCCAATAACAAGGCGAAATGCTGGTAAATCTAGGATTGCTGATATACTAAATATCTTGTTATTTTTGGTCTCAATAGAAGCAGTAGCTGTACATGGCTTTCTTCACTATTTTTAATCCATAATAATGTTTATTATTATCCTTAATAAAGATTACTGCCCGCCCCTTTAGCTCTTGCTGATGGATGAAGAGATTAATAGCACTGGGAACCACGTATTTTGGTATACAAGGTTCTAGTCAAGTGATTTGTTGAGATTACGCATTTATCAATTTATTGTGTGTTTAAAATTCGTCTAATTCTGAAATGAGTAGAGCGAGGCCATTTGCATTCCATTCAAGTAATTCTTATTCTTAAATAACATTACTCGTCGATGTATTATCCGATGTTTTTGTAGTTTTTTTCAGTAGTTCGCACACAGATTCTAATTTTTGGTCCTGCTCAACCCGATGTGAAGGTTGTGCTTTCTTTTAGTTTGGCGCTATTTAGAAGGATTGGTTTTGGGTAGGATCCTTGGTTGAGAACTCTTACTTCTTTGATGCCTTTTTTGGCTCTCATTCTTTGCAGCTCTTTGACTACCTCGAAGCCTCTGTAATTTGCTGGGTAATGATTACCACAGTCTATATATTTTACTGGTTCGTTTTTACTTTTGTTGCAGTCTTTTGATAGATATTTACCAGCGCGCTTTACGCATCTGGGCTCCTATTACCGTATTTGCGTTTGTGGGGTTATATGCCTGACAGTTTTTAATGCCTAATCTTTAATTTGTTTTTAAGGATTGCTTTAATTTCATAGACCTTATCAATGCTCTCAGCGTTGCCAAATATTAGCAAGAAAAGGGAGAGGCCAACTTTAGTTGTTTCTCTTTCACCGTTCGCGTTTTTAGCGACCTTTTTCTTTAGTATGTTTACAGCTTTTAGGGTTATAAAAGCTCCGAAATATCTTGAAAATTATAATGTAATGGTGCGTACATGTACGTCATCAAAAAATTGATTCGCGAATCAAGGGGAAATTTGTATATTTTTCATACGAAAAATATATAAATTTCCCCTCCTGAGTTGAAATAATTTTAACTTTTAGCACATTTTTCATCGCAAGCATCCAACATAATAAAAAAAAAAATAAAAATTATAAGCAATAATTGTGCTCATTATATATAATTTTGCTATTTTTTGACGTTTCTTATTTTGTTTTTCAAACTTTTTGTGCGAACTAACAACAAACATCATTTTTTAAAAATCGTAAATAAAATAGCAATAAAAAATTAAATTTATTATACAGGGTGTCCGCCGGGAAGGTATACTACTTTGTTTGTTTATAATTTTTGATTAAATGAAAGAGAATGGATGTTATATTGATAAATGTTTTATTTAATGTCGGCAATTATGTATGGAATACAATATCAGATAAATGTCCGCCTCTGTTAGCCTCACAAATGCGAGCCCTTTTAAGTATATTTTTCATTACATTCTCACACATTTCACGCGGTATTTCATTAATTTCATCACGAATATTTTGTTTGAGTTGCTCAAGCTTTTCTGGTTTGTTTACATAAGCCTTGCTTTGTACATACCCCCACAAAAAGAAGTCCGGAGCAGTCAAATCAGGTGACCGTGGAGGCCAATCAACATCACCATTTTTTGAAATAACTTGTTGTGGAAAGAGGTCTCGCAGTAATTCCATTGTAATCCTGGCTGTATGCGATGTGGCATCGTCTTGTTGATAACACATGTTAATCAAGCCCAAAGCATGCAGTTGTGGCGTTAAAAAGTTTTCAATCATATCACGATATCGCTCCCCATTCACAGTTACCGTTACGCCGTTTTGATTTTCAAAGAAGTAAGGTCCAATGATTCCTCCTGACCAAATTGCACACCAGACTGTCACTTTTAATGGATGTAAAGGTGACTGATGAATAATTTGAGGGTTTTCCATTGCCCAGAACCGACTATTCTGTTTATTCACATATTCATTGAAATAAAAATGTGCCTCGTCACTCATTATGATTTTTTCATGAAAATCGGAGTTGTCATGGGCGAGCTGTAACATCCTATTGGCATATGTACGGTGGCGTAAATGGTCTTGTGGAAGAAGCTCTTGTGTCAACAAGCCGATCTTGCCGATCTTTCAGCCGATCTTGCAGTACGTTCTGGCCCATGCTTGGGCCTATTACTTACAGACCCTCTTTCTTCGAAATCATTCACTACACGATAAATAGTGCGTTTTGTTGCCACGTCGTTTACCCCAAAAATTTCACGTAACTTTCTCATCGTCGCAGTAATCGATGATTGATTTTGATAAAATGTTTTAACAATTAGAACACATTGGTTTATCGAATATTTTTCCATAATAAATTTGCCACGTGTCTACTTCACGACTGCCAAATATGAACTGTCAATACTAACGTTTACCAAAATGGCGGCAAAACAAAGTAGTATACCTTCCCGGCGGACACCCTGTATTTGAATAACATAAATTTTTATTTTAAAATAACGAATTATTCTGCCAATGTAGAATATCCACTTTATTATCATTCGATGATAATTTGTAAATGTTTAATCATGCAGCCTCATCTCGGCGACAAGATTTGCGTAGAATCCTTGTTGGAGTCTATTGTGGTTCACCGGATTTACTCTAAACCTCCTACCACTTCTAAGTGTCCGATTTTCGTTTTTATATATACTGTTGTCAATTCACTGACAATATTTAAGTACCGCGCCAAAATTTCAATAGCGGTTTGTCGTGATAAAGAAATTTTGGGTATTATTACGAATTAATTATATTCAAAAAATTAAATTACACGAAGATTTAAAATCACCAAAAACAAACAGCAAGAATTTAAAATCACCGATAAAAAATTAAAAATGGAAATTTAATCACAAAAAATCACACAAATATTTCGTACACCACAGCCAACAACGATACACAATTAATAATTACATATGTTTCATATGTGTAAAAAGGTAATAATTTTGAGCAAAAGCTTTTGTTACTAACTTCATCCTGTGATGAAATTTTTTAATCACGTATATGTACGCACCATAAATTATTATATAAATATATGTGAGTAGGCCGATAGAGAATATGTTGTATAGTTTGTGTGTTTGACATAAGATGTCCCTGTAATGTGGCACTGTGTTGAATGAGCAGCAATATTTTTGTTTGGCTCTCCCCAGAATCCATGGAACCAATCTCGTAGTAGGATGGATTAGCTAACTGGACAGGTGGTCTTCTTAATTTTATATTCGTTGCATTACTTTTTAAGATGGGTTTTTGATTGAGGTATTTAAACTGTCAAATTCGAAGTCAGTATAGCAATAACGCTGTATGAAACCTCCCGGCTATTTTCAAACGTTACACACACTTTATGGAATTAGAATTGGCATCGTCTTTAAAGAAGTATGATGTAACATTAACACAAATTAAATGACCTTGAATCAAATTTGTATCGTTCCGCAAAAACAAATACCTAAAATTTTCCATTTATGGTAGGTAGATTACCATACTACGGTTCATCACAATATTTTTTTTTTTTTAACTTACATTTTTATCTTAATTTTTATCTCCAAAATGAAAATATACATTTTTCCAGCTTTCACCATTTTTGTGATTTTGCATTTTTGCATAAAACATAAAGCCATAAACATTGTCTTGTTTATATTTTTTTTGTAGCAGACACACGAGTAGATCGGTATAGTGCAAGAAGAAATATAAATAAGAGAACGGTGATGCATAGTTTTACATGTTTAGCTAACCGTTTACGTTGTATGATTGACTCATTCTTGATCTTTATGGTTGTAAGGTGTGAATATATGGTGGTCATTAAGACGATCGTTAATCGATTTTTTTTTTATATTTTTACAGATACCAGTGACACCCAGAAATACACCAAAATCGATACGATATGGGTACTAAAGTAGAGTATGTCGATTCGACTCACATGTATGTGACAAATTATATACGAAATTCTAAAGCAATTGCGGTACTATGGGGAATATTTACGATATGCTATGCCATTATTGCTTTGGTTGCATTTTTTACGCCAGGTACGACCGAAATATTGTAACAAATTTTTTTTTTTTTTTTACGATTTATTTTTAATTTATTTGTGTATATAGAATGGGTTGGTGATTTGGATTCAGAAAATACAGGACGATTTGGCTTATGGCAATCATGTCAGCGTGATGATGTGGCAGAAAAGTGTTATGGTAATTTATGGAATATACTAAGGATGGAATCGATAGCACATCAGGTTGCAACAATTTTTGTCGGCATTTCAGTGATAACTGCATTAATTACTATCGTTTCGCTCGTGCTAATGCTTTTCATGAAATCGACAACAGTTTTTCATATTTGTGGATGGTTACAAGTGCTTTCAGGTAAATATATATATGTTTACGCATGTAATTAATGATTTCAAAAATTTTATAATTTTACCTGACTATCGTCATTTAACAAATGGTTGTCACTTCCGTATTCTTGTGTTTTGAAAGACAAAAAAAAATTCGTTTCAGTAAACAAGCCACCGAAAATTTGTAATTCGTGGTTATATACATTTAAGTGTACTATATATATACCATTATACGAGGTAATTATTTTCACTTTCAATTATACAAAATTGTTTTTGGTGTTTTTAGCGTGTACACTCGTATTATGTTATACAAATTTTTATAAATTATATGTATATATAAGTAGTTCTTGGAGTCCAATGATTAAACAGTGGTGGCGTGACAAAATGTTTCGTAGCTTAATTGCGATTGCATTGTGTACTGTATAATATTTTTTGTAACGGATTATTATTTTTGGCCAAGTAAATTGGGAAATCTATAATAACGACTGTTAATTTTCAATTGTTTTGTAAAATAAAAAAAAAAACTATAAAACTTCCGGCGGTTATGAAAGTTTAATCTATACAATATCGATCTAATTCTTACATATTTAGCAAAAACTTTCAATTTGTACCATTACAATATTAATGTATAGTTTCCTAATGCCCAGAAGTGTATTCGATCAATTAATCATGAAATTTTCTTACCATCACAAATACGTATCTTGGAAAGTAAAATGATCTGTACTTTTTTTAAAATATCGATACGAGTTGGAAAATAAATCACTTAATTTAATTTCTTTACTTTCATTATAATTGCGTGACTCTGATAAATAAACCGCAGGCAAATAAGTTATGTACAAATAAGTTAACTTCACAGCGCAAAGAGCATTACAAGCCAAGGAAACAGTGAGAAACCTGCTCAGACTAGGAATAAGATATAGACACAATTAACGAAGGAAAAAGGAAAAGCAAGAAAAAGAAGCCGAGCCTTCTCCGGAATGTGATGACACTCAATAGAACTTTTGCTCAGGCACTGAAGAACTATAGTAGAACCATACTAAGTATGGAAAATAATGGCTCCAAAGCTAAATATATATAAGTGGTTTACTTATAAAGATAAAGAATGATGTCCCATTAAAAATTAAAGCTAAAGGCCTTCATCTAATTTATTCTAAACAGGATATAATAGAAGACCTAACAACCGGCAATAGATTAACAATTGAAGATTCAGCAAAAATGTTTTAAGAGGAAAAAGAAGATAATAGCTGAAGGACGTGACAAAAGACGACATGTAATAAAAAAAGTAGAAAATATATAAACAACAAATCCTTTACATGAGAGTTAGGATAGAATCGTTGAGAAAAACAACCGGTCTAATACCTCAATGAAAAAATTCCGACGCTATCACCACGCCCAAAAAAAAAATTGTGGAAGAGAATCTAAATGTGTTGTGATGATGAGATATTATTCTATTTTAAAGACAGTAGGTGTTTTGTGTTACAAGCAGTGATGACAGATCTAAAATTAATAATTCCCTACAAACCTAAACAAAAATTCCCTACTCTTTCCCTACAGACCACTTTTTCACAATTGAGTGTATTGGTGCTATGAAAATCCATACCAAAAAATGTATAATTTTCTCATTCCTACTACCACTATTTAACATTTTTATCTCTAAGTTACGCATACTATTTAATGTGTATGAATAAATGAGAATTTTTTCGTCTCTTTTTTTGTTATTTGTGTTTTGTATAGGAAAGAGATAACAATAATTTTGCCTTTTAAATATTTTTTTTGACAATTTTTACTGTCTTTTGTTTTATAGTAATTTTTGCACGTCAGAAAACTGATTCGGAAATATTCGCCACTCAACCAAAAGTTTGTTTTGCTCAACTTTAATCTTCTCGCAAATTTTTCCAAAACCAAACGTTGCGGTTTCTGGCCTAATACTATCCATTCCTAGCGAAAAAACATTTCTTTAAAAATGGAATCATCATAAATAGGTAGGCGCTTTTGTATTTGTTCCAACGCTACTATGTACAATTTTATTTGATTCTGTTTGTGGAATTTGCCTCATAAATTCTGTACATTCTGGTCCTAGATAAATTATTTCTAATCGTAAACATATGTGAGGCGACCTGACATTTATATTAGTTTGGAGCTGGTCCCTTTTAATAAAATTTTGGCCAATATTCATGAATATTTTCACGGATTCCGAATGAAGTTGATGAATTAAAGCTTTTTTGGATTGAAACATAGCGTTTAGTAAATTGAAAAAGTATAGCACATATTTTTAAAATAACAGATATGATTTAGTACACAAATTATGTAATTCTTGTAAAATTGTTTCTGTTGATTTCAATTTATCAACTTTCATGGTTGCTTTAAAAAACGCCTGCAGAACCTGCCAACTATCTAATATTCGCTCCACACATTTTTGTAGGGAGAGCCTCCGCGTTGCAGACGTCCTAATTATTTTATGTTGCTCCGCACCGAGAAGATCTTGAATTTTTTACAGCTGCGAGCAACGCTTTGAACTACTGGAAATATACACCCCGATTTGCCTCATCAAATCTTTGGCGCTCTAGGTAGAGCAAGACATGCTTTATTAACCAAAATAGCAGCACTATGACAAATGCACTTAATGTCCTCTGTACGCCTTGAGCTAAAGGAGTTTTTAGCACTCATCATTCCATTGGCTTCGTCGCTGCAGAAACCAAATAAGTTTTTAACGGAATACCTGTTAAAAGTTTTGTAATGCTTAAATGAAACTAAAAAATTACCGAGCAATTAGCGCAGTGGTTAAAGCGGGGGTGTTTGGGAAGGGAGGTACCGGTTTCGAATCTCAACAGGGGAGGGTTGTAAAAGGGATTTTTCATCACCTGATTACGATCGGTGATGACGATGATCGGTGATGAACTATGGCCTCTATGTTTGGGACGTGAGGTACCGGGTTCTCATCACAACGAGGGGAGGGTTGCACAAGGGATGTTTCATCACCTGATTACGATCGGTGATGACTATGAACACAACTATGACCTCTGTTGGAGTGCAGTATCCTTGGGCTGAACCATCGTTCATGTCAGTGCAGGCTGGCTGGAGCAATGCAATGTGCAGATGGATTTAAAATAGAACCTGTATTCGTGCGTCTTCGATTTGGCTGGTGACGGCGTAAGGTAGGACGTTAAAAATTAACCGCGAAAGAGTTGAGAGAGCTTTGGCCCCAAAACAGATTGCTGAATCAGAATCAGAATGATGTGATGTGTCATTTGGCGATATCACATGATACAACGTTAGTACAAATACCTTCCACCACCATTCAATGTACATGTGAATCACATTGATAATCACATGTCATTGTTACATGTGTCAGCGATACCCCGTGAAAAGATTCTAAGAAGCAAAGAAGCCTTAAACATTCGGCTTTTGCAACAATAAAAAATTGGAAGTTCTAAATAGGCGTCTGAATAATCAAGAGGCAGTGAGTCACTTGGAGTGCAAATGAGCTAATCCAACATATTCCAGCACCTAGATTCCGGTTCTATTTTTTATTTTTTAAATACCTTTATTGGTACTACAATCTTAAACATTATTAACATTAGTACTTATGAGATAAGCATAATCTTGTTTGGGTCTGCTGGACCAGTGTCCAGTTCCCTTGAGATATAATATTTATACGGTTAGTTTCATGTGGTTTGATTTGTTTAAGCCGCCTTACTTCGTTTGTATTGTCCAGTAGTTGTACGGCTTCAACGTTGGTGTGGGTAAGAAGTCTCTTCTCATGTTTTATGGCACATCCCCTGATAACGTTGTTTAACAATTGTATTTCTATAGATCATTGTGTGTTTCCCTGTTAGTCACAAATCGGTAGGCGTTGATGATCATTCGCAGAAATTTGCTTTGACTACGTTGTATAATGTCTTTATTGGATTTATGAGTACAACCCATAGCTGAGCACCATACATCTTTATTGGTTTGAAGATAGTCTGGTAGACTAGTTTTTTGCAATACAGGTTCATTTTGGAATAATGCCCAATTAATCAGTACATTTGACGTTGTTTTAATCGTATCTGTTCAGATTTTTGTCTCACGTGCGATGTTTCCAGTATTTTGCCGATTCAGCCTGCGGCACTTGCATTCCATTGAGGCATATGTGTAGACTGTTATTTTTGTGTCGAAGTGTAAATGTCACAAAGGTTGTTTTGAGCTCATTAAGGATGATTTTCCAATTAATTGTCCATTTAGTAACATTGTTCATTGCTCGTTGAAGATTTTCCACTGCAACAAAATTACAGTGTCGTCATCGACAAGTTTTATTCGTTGTAGGTATATCCGCAGTGTAGAGAAGGTATAGGCTGGGTCCCAATATGGTTTCCTGCGGAACTCCCGCTAGCGTTTGATAAAAGTCAGAGCATGTTTTTTCATGAATGACTCTGAATTGGCGATCAGAGAGGTATGATTCAAGCAGCTGGCAATAGTTTTGTGGTAGCATTTAGCTCATCTTGAATGGCAATCCCTTGTGCCAAACCCTATCAAAGGCCTGGAATACATCCAGAAATTCGGTGGGGCAGTATTTCATTTCTTCAATTCTTGTAAACGGCGTGGCATCGTTTGATTTGGCTCATTTTGAACTGAAGCAAAAGTGATTATTTTATTTACTATAGAATGCACGCAGCCTGTCTCCTACTCAAAATGGCAGTTGTAATTTTAAATAATTTTTAAGTGTTGCCCGTTCGTGAACTTTTCACGAATTTTCTGTCGATAATAGCACTTTCCGCTAGATTTTCTTCGGATTTTACGTAACGATATCGTAATGGAGGTAATAAGGATTAAATTTCAACAATCTTGCTTGTGACGAATGTTTTAAATCTATATTGGGCTGTAGTATCTGAACTGGTTCCTCTGTAGTGAAAGTGGCTTGAGATCATGGATCACGCTTAATGTGACACAGCTTTCATTTGAATTAGTATATTTGGCCATTGCTGTTGCCAACACCCCGAGTTCTTTGTAAATAGTTACACTTTAGTATTTGCTGTATGTAAAATGGTGTGATATTAATCTCATTACATATCGAGCATCTTTATTTTTGGATACCAGCGATACGTTTGACGTTATGATGATAAACATCTTCTGCATATAGCTGGTGTATGGTAATGCTAAAAAAATTTTATTTTAGTATTTTACTTAAAAATATTTTGTTTTTTTTTAAACATAAGTTACGATCGAACATAAAATGACGCAGATCAAAACCAAATTTAACACTTAGAAAGTGTCTCGGCTAAAATTCTTTACCAAAAAACACTTTTACTATTATTTAATACGTTAAAAACCGCAAATTTCGAAATTCAATTACTAAACAATTGACAGCATCGCATAATTATACGATGTATTATCTTAATTACCATTTCGGTCTGTAAACAATTTACAACATTTTAACTGCCATTCACTTCTAATCATGCTTAACGTGTGTGTCTTAAAAAACCCGTTCTAATTTGATTTATATTCGCACATTTGATTTAATGCCCATTGCTTTATATTACTATTATTAATGGTTCGATAATTTCAGTGAATTTGAAGTAATTTTATGTATTTTAAAATTTATTTTTAGCCATTTGTATCATGGTCGGCTGCATTTCGTATCCATTTGGATGGAATTCGGATGAATATCGTAAAGTTTGTGGTCCAGAATCGAATCGTTTCGAATTAGGATTGTGCGGTATACGATGGGCATATCCACTAGCAATTATAGCGTGTATCGATGGTAGTATTTTAGCAACTTTAGCGTTTATTTTAGCTACACGACACGTTCGATTACAACCCGAACCACCGTATCCCGGATCAATGTATAAAGGTGAAATTAATAATGCATATATAACGGATGCAGTAAGCATAGCAGGATCACGAAAATCATTAAATTTACAACCGGTTATGCTTGTTGCACCGCCACATCACATGGCAATTGGGGACGACACAATATCACAATTTTCGAGTCGGACCGCATCACATTATAATCGGCCAGATTTTCATAATTCGATGCATCAATTTCAATTGTAGTTAAATTTTATATATACATTAATATTATATTATATTATATAGGCTAGGCCTGAACAATATTTTAATTATTTTTTTTTAAATTTTGTGTACAGACATTTTTAAGAATATTATTTATGAATAAAAAAAAATAATCGATGTGATCAATGTTTGGTTTCACTAGCGATCACGAGATGGTAGTATTTAGTCAAGACATTTAATTTAATATTTGTTTATTCAATACACAATAGATGGTGCAAAATTATTCGAAAATTAATTTCGCCTGAATGTATATAATATAATATATTTTATATCTACTAGTTGGTAGCACACTGTCTAACAAAATCTTTAAGATCGGGACATACCGAATTCGCGTTCGGATTAAAAACTGAATCTGGAGTGTTAATAAACAGTTGCGTGTATAGACACGATATTAAAACAGCTGATTGGGGATGACAAAAGGGAGTACTCGAACTAGTTATCATTCCATTGATTGTTTCTTCTTGAGTCGCTAACAATGAGTAACATGTGTCAAGTGCAGCGGCTGCAACATCGGTCCAATCTCCAACACTTGTGGCATTGATCAAGTTCGTGAATAGTGTTTGATTTACTTTAGCGGTAGCGTTTACAATAACATTTGTCGCATTAAGCAGACATTGAGCAGTACACACGCCAATGGGTAAATCACCGGTGTTTGGAAAATCATTATTACATTTGGTCATGACCGCGCCATCTATAAAAACAGGAAATTGACTACATGCATCAATGTCAACGGTACCATTGCCTGGAACCACGGTACAATCATAATCGGCACGACTGTACCCGATCTATAATTCAAATACGCAAAATAATATTATTGTGTAACAGAACTTTAGGGAAACTATTTATTTTATACTTACCAAAGCCACCAAAACCACAGACACTAAATAAATGTTCATCTCGATCGTTTCAACGTTACTCGATTGAGTGATTAATACGAAATTGAATAATTTTGAAATGTGTCAACTTATATTGGCGGCTATTCGTTAATTAGGAGCGAAATTTTTTTGTTTATTGTCTATGACCAAGGTTCAGTGAGTTTTAAATTGAATTAACTTTATTTAAATTTATCAAAGCATTAAATTACATTTTAATAGGTTAATGTTATAAACGACGTGGAATACCCGGTATAAGGGAACATCTATCGTCATACGTTTTTACTTTTGCACATCGATCCGCTGAAACGGTAAGTAAAAATAAAAAATAATTTGGTTTCGCACAAAATATAGCATATTTACATATAACCCAAAATGGCACTGGACAGTTCTGTAATATACAACATGTTATGTTTGGTTATGATAATAAACGGTAATTACCGACTTTACTGTTATATATAGTGTACTCACCCGAAATATTTGTAGATTTAGACACGCAAATGTTAAAATCGGCATAAAATCACACGGTCCACCAGCCGATGTAAACATATTTTCGGTATTTTCCCTTAGTTCATCCTCCTTTTCGATCACTTCTTTGATACAAATTGGCAACACCGTATCTAATACCGGTTCCCATATTGGCGAATGAAAATGTCGCGTCAACGTTTTATTAATATTGTCGACATTAATTGTGCCGTTTATATAAAAATTCGTTTTATTAAAAATACATTCGGACATGCACGAAACTCCGACCACAAGACTTTTGTATTCGCTCATTTTTTTCGTTACGTGAGTGTCACGACAAGTGTTTAGTATGTCCTCGTCGAAGTAAGCGGGCGAATCACAACATTTTCGAAATATCCAATAGCTTGTCGGATTCGAACAATTAAATTTTTGACATTGGCGACCAACGACAAAATAGGCCACGATTAGTGCAAGTGTTTTAATGTTGAGTAACATTTTGTAACTGATTTCTGTTTGCTTTGTCAAACGACTGGTTGCAGGCGATGGGATGCGAAATTAACACATATAATTTAGTAAATTATATGCTTGAATGGCCATGGTAAATTGATGCTAATTTGATGATAATGATTGTATATCTGTAATATAATACACCACTTGTCGCTATAATGAGAACAATATTGCATGAAATATGTTGCATGCAACATATAGTACTTTATTAAAAGTTTTAGAATAATGTTGCCACTATGATAGGAAATCGTTTCTTTGTAGAAAAACGCAGATAAAAAAAGTAGTAAAATGGATTGAATTCAAGAACTGGAAGAAGGGAAGAGGAAATATTCAAGAAACTTACAAGAGACCATCACAATCTTGCAAGAGTGTCGGATTCTTGCCGACTACACCTTAAATCCTAACTTCATTTGCCATTTAGCCTCTACTGATCAGCATTATACGACACGAAGCCGGTTCAGCTCAAGCTCTCATCATATTTGCTTATATTAACGTTCCTGCCTAATCCTCTCTAAGTATTGTAGTTTTTTTAAAATAATTTTTGCAGTCATACTATCTATATCCATTCTCAGTTTTGCCCTCACACTCATGTCCGTATGGACATTGTATCACGATTTTTCGATTCTCACGGATAATGCATAGTTAGACGTTCGTTAAACCACTCTTGAGGCGCGTAACTTATAAACAATGTCTCTTGCTGCTTATATGTGCACTTTTGAATAGCACTCACCCAAATCGGTGCCCCATTGATCAGAATAAATGTATCCACGTCACTTTCTTAGACACAGGGCCCAAACGGGCTTTAAATGTTAGTCAAGCATCGAACATCACTCTGAGGTACTTAATAAACAGTTAAGACACAATCTGTTTTCAATCCACTTGAACTTTTATGCTTTCCATCATTTACCTACTAGAGATCAGTTCTATTTTCGACTTCTGCTCCGCCAGCTGCAAAGTGCAAACCCATAAACGATAATCAATCCTGAATGACTCTTTTACATCCAATGCGATCACCGCGTCTTATGGAATTCATATTGATTTTCAGACAGGCCCCTTTTGTTTTTATAATGACCTCTTTTAGTCTTTTGCACATGACCCTCTCTAATATTTTACCAGCCGTATTCAGCAAGCAGATTTAACGGTATGATAATTTTTTGTAATGCCTTCGTTCTTTTTGGCAGAAATACTAGCCGTTGAACTTTTCACTGCATATAGGGATTAATCTTTCCTCTAGACAAGTATTATCAAGCTAACAAACCGCTTTGGATATGCACGGGCCGCAAACGAGTGTTTTGATTAGTTGGTATGCAGCTGATATGCGACGCGCACGAGTCGCATACGTGCAGCCACCTTTAAATTAAATTAAAGAATTTTTTTCTTGTGCGAATGGTGCAGTGCAACTTGCAAGTCATTAATGGTTGCTTAAACACTGATCGCCTGATAAGAATTTTTTCCTCAATGTGGTCAATGACTAACTTTTATATTCCGGCGATGTACTAATTCAAACTTGTACCATTAACCGAATTATTCCAGAAGGAACTTAACTAATCCCAACTGTAGCTAATTCATAATTAAAGATCTTTTTGTTTTGGAATTGGGCACACTTCTTAGTCTGCAGACCGATTTTTTAAGATTCCTCTATGGTCCTAACCTAACCTAAAACTGTTGATTAACCCAATTTGATCAGTTAGCACACAACCAATCAAGCTTAAAGTAGTAGGTGATATGCGTGTTGCGTAATTCAAGTTTGTTTTGTTAGCCACTATAAAACTTATCAGCGCATTTACCTTTGACTTCCAACCCTTGATATTAAAGTATAAAATATTCATCTCTCCCGTTTCCAATCGATCATCAGTATGTGTGTGTGTGTGATCATCTGTCATAAGTCAGTTGTTTATTGTTTATTTATCTAAAAGAAATTTGCTATTACAAATGATAATTGAAAGGGAAAGTGAAATGAAAAGTGAAAATTGAATAAATAAAAATGAAAAATAAAAAAAAATAAATTAAATTAAAAATTGTGGAAAAGATGTCAGACAGGAAAACTGTTACAAAACCTGTAAGTAGTTCTAATATTTTAGCTTTTATATTTTCATAAAATTTCTAATGCGAATTATTGTAGTCCACAGGTGTTGTAGTCCACAGGGATTAAAACTTGTTCTCGTTGAAAATTGTTACCAATTTGGTCGGAAAATAGATTTTTGAACATTTTTCATCTCTAGTATTTGTTGTTTGGCTTTATTTGACATGAGATTTACAAGAATTTTACTGGTGGCTCAAGGTTATGTTGTTTTGTTATGACAGTGGAATTACTTTAGAATAAATATCGTAGTTATGTTGATTGTGGTGTTACCAGTGGTGATGTAAATGAGGCAGATATACACTCCGACTATTAGGTGTGTTTTGTTTAAGGATTGTTAGTGTTGAGCTGGATTGGTATCAATGCCAAATTATTGACCATTATAAAATTTCCTGCCGATCTTTAATTCCTCTACATCTGGGATGGTATGTTTTCAAAAACTTCACGCCATCACTTGATGAATTTCAGTAGTGCTTAATTTACATGTTTCACATTTAACGGAAATCAGGATTTAGTTAAAATGGAATTATTTGCAATTTACAGTATTGTTTGGTGAGTATTTTATTTATCTATATACAATTCTTCGATGTCCGTCACGCTACAAAGCTTGACAATATATTCGAATTTACATCACAATTTGTTGTAATTAAGTAGCCCGATTAATAGAGGTGTTAGCAACTGTTCTCACCAACTGTTTTTCATTTTTCATTCTGTCATACATTTTTTTTCGTGGCAATGCTTGATTGAAAAATTAAAAATTTTGGCATGTATAATTTGTAAACCACATTTAGGCTCATATATAGGCAAAAACCTGTTTTATATCTATTCGCAGTCGCATCACATCACATGAAGTGACAATTACTGTCGCATCACTTTAAGTGATAATCGGTACTCCCTTAGTCGATCGAAGTGACATATGTCCATTTTATTTGTGTTTTGGGACTGTCACTTCAGATTATTTCATTTTATGCGTCGGTAAACTTGCCATACGACTATATGAGAATACCATTTCTGTCACTTGTTGGCTTTAAAATGCAAGACCGTTTCTGATGTTTTTATACTGGCTATACATTTAGAACAGCAGCAACAGGAATATTTCCAAAATAATGCAACAAATAATCAATTACAAAGTTTAAATACGGCATCCACTTTGACCATGTGGTTTTCCGGGAAGGTAGTTAACCCGCGTAAATTTACATATTTGGACTTTGTATACACCATAACGTTTGGTATAACCAAAAGTAGAAAAAATGATTGAGGGGTTCGAATAATATAATTGCCCGAACAAGGTCAGCTCGGATAATCTCGGTAATACGGTAAACTTTACGTTGCCGACAGTACACAGGCTACGAAAATTCGAGTGCAACATCTTTGCACGTTCTTTGCGGATTCTCGATGAAATCGACAGCTTTTTTAGAAAGCACACTGCTTGCCAGTACTGCATGTTCTGTGAAGTAAAAGACCCACTTTACAAATGAAATCGCAATAATATTCATAAACAATGATGAAAAGCCTTCGAACGTGACATTCATGTTTATCCAAAATATTCAGGCAACTCGTAAAAATCGTTCGTTAATATGAATATTAATCTTACATCTTACATTAGCAGCTCGTTTCTATATAGCTGTTGCCCAATTCTTACCATCAAACTTCCGGCATTGTTCGCAAACGAAGACCAAGAAGAATCAGTGGGAGCTGTTCACTCCAGTTCAGTGTATTTTGAGAGGAATATAGTGCTGATTTCAAAGTACGGTGTAATCTTTCTACCGTACCATTCGAAATTGGATGATAACTAGTTGTCCGTATTCTGTGAGATCCCAGTAACTTACTAAATTCTGAAAATAAATGACTCTTAAATTGACCGCCTTGGTCGGTCGTTATCTCTTGTGGAACACCATATCTAGAGATGTACTGGTCAATAAAAGTACGCACTACCGTGGATGTTTTCATGCCCAGAAGTGGAATAGCCTCGGGCCACCGTATGAACCTATCAATTATCGTTAGAATGTATAAGTTTCCATTTGACGGAGGCAGTGGTCCCACTAGGTCCATGTGAATATTTTCGAAACGCCCAGAAGGAAGGTTGAATCTCCCATATTGTGTTCGAGTATGCCTATTTACTTTAGCTTTCTGGCATTGAACACAAGTTTTACACCAATTTCCCGTATCCAGGTTAATACTGGACCAAAAGTATTTCGACGTCAATAACTTTCGTGTTGCTTTAGGATGAGACAAACCATGTAATTTTTCAAAAACCGTTCTGCGCTTTTCACTTGGAATGTAGGGCCTATTTTTACCAGTCGAAATTTCACACCAAATCGTTTTCTCCGATAGTTCTGTTGGAATAAATTTTAATTGGTAACAGGAACCATTCTGTTTCTTCGTATTTTCTACCAGACTCTTAAGCTTAGGGTCAGACTCTTGCAGGCTAATTAAGTTTTCTATGCCGATAGCAGTATGGTATATTGGGGATACTTGATTTTCTTCTGGCCGTGACAATGTATCTGCGACCACGTTACTAGATCCTTTTATGTGTTAAATTCGTGAAACGCGGGATGCACGATAACCGACGAGCTTGCATAAAATCTCTTGAAGTTTCAGATTTTATAAAATCTCTTGAAGTTTAATCTTTGTATTTGTTTAATGGACGTTGGTATGTAGGGAAATCGCGTATTGCTGCAATTCTATCCTCGGATGGCCTAGTACCGTCTTTTGTAATTTCATGACTAAGAAATTTCAGTCCTGGTACACCAAATTCACACTTCGATGGTTTTATCCTCAGATCATATTCACTAAGTCTTTGGAATATAATGCGAAGATGTTCGTAATGTTCCTTTTCATTTCGACTTGCCACCAATATATCGTCGACATACACTAAGACGAAATCTAGTTTGCAAGTAACTTCGTTCATAAAACGTTGGACGATCTGGGCCGCATTCCTCAAACCGTAAGGTATTCTCGTAAACTCAAAAAGTCCAAATGGAACAGTGACTGCAGTTTTGTGTATACCTTCGGTGGCAACTGGTATGTGGTGGTAAGCTTTTATTATATGGAAATTCATATTAAAATTATGAATATGCGGTAAAGGATATCGGTCCGGAACAGTGATGGCATTGAGTCTACGATAATCACCGCAAGGACGCCAATCGCTACTTTCGCGTTTTGGAACGAGGTGTAATGGAGATGCGGCTGACGAAGATGAAGGACGACAAAGTCCCAAGCTGGCAATGTGTTTGAAAAGATCTTTTGTGATTTTGTGTTTTTCAGAACTGAGTCTGCTCGGACGAACTGAAACTGTAAGAGACGTATTTGTGTCGAGAAGTCGTTTGTACTTTATCAACTAAAATTCCATATTTTGTCAGAAAATCGGCTCCTAAACTTGGACGTTGAAGCTCACCTATTATGAACCCATGCGTGAATGTTCTGTGGAATCTTAAATCAACTTGCAACAATTTAATGCCAAAAGTTTTTATTGGTGTACCATTGGCAGCAACCAAAATATCTCAAAAGCATGACTTCGGGACGACTGACACATCCGCTCCCGATTCTACTAGAAAACAAAGTCTAGTTTTGGGGCATTTAATGATGAGGCGGCGATTGTAAACCGTCCCAATGTCGGCCGTTACAACATTGGGTTGCTCAAGTTTCCCGAACTCGTATCTGAAGATTTTTCATTGCGCATATATGTGCATCCATTATCTTTACATTTACGCGCACGTATGCCAAATGTACAGTGGTACCAGCACTTGCCATTTATAATACGATTATTAGAACGTGAACGATTTGACCTAAATCTACTGAAGTTCGAGCTAGAACGACCACGCCAATGTGGTTTGTTATTTGAATCTGATGTTGAGGATGTAAATTTGCCAAATCGCGATCTCAATGAATCAACTGAATGCATTAAAGTATGCATGTTTAAATTGTCATTAGAAGTTGACGATGCTGATACAGCATTAATAAACGGATTAGTGACGTTCATGATGTTGAAAACCTTATCCGCTTTGTCGCATTGTATTGTAATTAGACTTCCTTCGCTTGCCACCTGTACTGTTTGAATTTGTTGAGGTAGACGTTTGAGCCAGAGAGTTCTTAACAGGTCATCGTTTGCTATGTTTGAATTCCATATCTCTGCACCGTAATTTAATCGTGGCTTTTCTTTATTTTTGGGTTTTTATGGGGTGCCTTTCTCTAGTATTTTATACCTACTACCAGGTTTTGTTTCAGCGGCCTCTAGCATGAGGAAGGCACATCTCCTGATAACGCACCCAATGACTTCCAGCTCCACATGGCCTTCTAATGTGTGCGATCCTATTCGTTAGGTATCATAGCGCTAACTAGTGAGGATTCAAACCACTTCAACTTGATGAGAATAAAAACTCTAAGTTGCTCAGTACTAAACCGATAGAGCCCGTTTTTTTTATGGATCGGGCCAACAATAGCTTGCAAAAATACAATTATTTCATACACAACTTGTTATTCTGGTTATTCTATTTACCAAAAATTAACAGTGTTGTGGAAGGTTGACTCACATGCTTTTAATTAGGTTACTATACTTTTACGAATCAAACGTGCGATCAAGATGCTAAAAAACATTAAGAATTGTAAATGTACATAGGTACATTTTATTTATGTGTATTGTTGTAAGCTTGTTGTTGATCTTTTCAATTTTTTTAATAAAGAATTCGTGATGTGATTATAGCAAGTGGGAATTTTTAATTTTTGTATTTGCATTATCACAGAATGTAGTGGCGCGATAATTAGCTTATACAACAATATAAGTATTTACGATTTACGATATAAGAATTATGGTATATAGGTGTGGTTGAACGTGGTTTAAATGTTAATATTGATACTGAGTTCAACTTGTCTATAATAAGACGTTAGAAGTAAAACGAGAAAAGAATATGGATAAAATAGTTTCTTATCGACGTCATAGACTCAGAAACAACAGGTATATTGGGGTTAACTCTATTCAGAGTAAGATTATATTTACCGCAGCTACTCATATATACTTCAAACCAGGTTTAATCAAAGTGTGATGTGATCAAAGTAAAGTAGACAGGAAATACTTAAAAAATATATTTAGGTGACAAATCAAGTGAATCTTCAACACAAAAGATATCTCCTCATCATCAAAGATTATGCTTAACTTTAACAATGAACTTTATTTAACATGTTTTTTTACAAATACTCCATTCAATTGGTTAATTTGAAGATCACTTAAGTTATAATTCTCTGGTATCCGAAAAAAAAACACAATTGTATGATTAATACGATGACCATGAATATATGCATTTATGCATTTAAGAAAGATTACGCGATTTGGTAAACTAAAAAACAAAATTAAGATTTTGTTCCTATACTGTCGCTTCTTCTTGAAAGAAATTGACTGACGACCTTGCTTAATTTTACAGTGTGGTCTTAAGTATTATTTAGTAAAAAAAAGTCCTGTTTGCTATTATAGCTCCGTATCAGTTGATAAAAGAAATTTATTCTGATTTGTTTAATTGTGGCTAGCGAATATTTCGTGCCGCCACAGGACTCTTCTGCAAGTAAATTCCCCCTCTATAAAAGTTAACATTTATCTAAATTACTCAGCTATACGAACAGATCTAGTTGATCTAACATCCATGGATGCATCTTGTAAACCGTAAGCTGGCTTCAATCTGTCGATTGAAATAGTCTGTTGTCTGTCGTTTTTAAGTATTACAAACGATTTACGTAGGCGGCGCACAATTTTGTATGGCCCCTCGTATGGAGATAATAATCCAATGCGCATCTTATCATCTCGTACAAAAACGTAATCACACGTATCCAATAGTTTTGGAACAAATATATCAGTCTGATTTGACTTACGTGTCGATGATGGGATCAAATTTTGTATGGTGGTGCGAAGTTGGTCGATTACTGTATTATAATCGGGTAAATTGTTTATGGGATTTTCTATGAAAAACCCTCCGGACAGTTTAATCGTTTGCCCGTACACTATTTCAGCCGGTGTACATCTCAAATCCTCTTTTACGGTAGCTCGAATTCCTAATAAAATAATTGGGATTTCAGAGCTCCAGTGGATTGTGTTTTCTCTGACCATGAGCACAGCTTTTAACTGTCTATGGAACCGTTCGACCATGCCATTTGCTTTCGGATTGTAAGCAGTGGTGCGTATTCGGTGTGATCCCAGAAGTTTAATTAACTCTGTAAATAATTTGGATTCAAATTGGGACCCCTGATCAGTTGTAATATGAAGAGGTACACCAAACCGAGAAACGTAATTTGTTACCAATTTTACGGCAATGGTCGCTGTGGACATGTTTTTCATGCAGTATGCTTCTGGCCATCGAGTAAAACGACCAACACAGGTTAATAAGTATGTATATCCATTCGATGGTGGTAGTGGTCCTACAATATCGATATGAATATGTTTGAATCTACCTGGCGGAATTTCGAATAGACCGTGTGGTGATTTTGTATGGCGCTGAACTTTCGCTTTTTGGCAAGCTATGCCAGGATGGGATAAGTTGTTCAACATTTTAAATTCTGCGATATATGGGCGATTTATTCCCGTTGATGTTTCCCACACTACCTCTAGTCCGGGTAGTTTCAAAAATTCAAGTCTCATTACGGACTGATGGCGTCTAGAACCAGATAATAAAATCTGAAGTTCCCTGCCTTTCTTTAGCTCTTCGATTATCGTGTTGTAATCAAGAAGGATTATTTCGGAAGTTTCCGAAATTGTTGCTCGTATTCGCGCTACATTATGTTAATAGCGTATTCGCTGCTACATTATCTTGGCCGTAAATACGCCCCGACTCCGATCGGTCATGATGCTTAGTTTAGCTTCACTCAATGGATGGTGCAATAATGTTGTTCTCGCTAATTCAGTTTTTAGTGACGTGATTGCTAGTTGACATTCGTTTGTCCAAGAGTAATTCTCTTGTGTCTTAGGCTTCGTTCTGTAGACGGTAGTATTCCATCGGGTGTTACTATGTGGCTGAGGAAATCTAATGTGGTAGCTCCAAAAACGCATTTGGATGCTTTAATATGAACATCAAACTGAACTAAACGTCGAAACAATTGTTCAAGGTGTAGCTTGTGTTCTTCCTCAGTTTTCGAAGCGGCGAGTATGTCGTCGATGTAAACAAAGACAAAGTCTAAGCCTCGAACGACCTCGTTCATAAATCGCTGGAAGGTCTAAACCGCATTATGAAGTCCAAATGGCATTCGGGTAAATTCGAATAGCCCAAAGGGAGTCGTAATTGCTGTTTTATGGACATCTTCCGGTGCGATTGGGGTTATGTGATATATGCTCTTACGAGATCTATTTTTTTGAAAATCTCACTACTGCTCAATTGCATGTTAAAATTTTGTATGTGGGGATCGGGTATTGTTCCGGTATCGTAATGGTGTTTAACCTACGATAATCTCCACATGGTCACCAATCGTTGTCTTTTTTCTTCACCAAGTGAAGAGGGCTCGACACGGGGGATGCCGATGTTCGACAAATTCCCAATTCCACCATATGTTGGAGTTCTGTGTGCGCGGCTTTATGCCGTAATTGATCTAACCGACGTGGTCTTGATACTGGTAAGTGTCCATCAGTAACAATATGCTGAACCACGTTATGTTTAATTGGTAGATTATAATTTGGCTCTGCTGTAAGTGAAGGAAATTTCTTCAATAAATGGCCATAGCCATTGTCAATGACAAAGTGAAGTGGTAGCGGTGTAGTAACCGAAATTGTCATGGCTTTGACTGACAGTGTAGTAACTGAATCAATCAACCGTTTTTGTTTTAAATCTACCAGCAGACCAGATTTGCTAAGAAAATCTGCACCGATAATTGGACGGTTCACTGCAGCCAAAATAAACGCATGCGTAAATGAACGTCTTAGTCCAATATCGAGTTTAAGTAACTTCATGTAAAGGATGAACGTTAAGTCAGCGCCCGTGTCTATTAAAAAATTGAGGTGGTTGTTTGTATCCAATACAAATAGTCTTTGCGAACCATACTTCATGTTGGTCGCAGACTCCTCCTTTGATGTAATAGATAAATTTCGATTTCTAGATAAATTTGTTGTTGTAAAGGGAAGACTATGATATATCTTGTTTTGTTTTTCAATTCGATTGTTTCGATTTATAGTTTGTGAGTGCAGGTGATAATAGTCGGTTGTTTGAAACGATACGATGTCGACATGGAATTACGATAGTTCAGTTTTGTAATTTTTTGATTCCGACCAACCATTTTTTGAAAATGAATTGCTACGATTTTGGCATTGACCTACCGTTGAAACTCTTAGTTTATCCGGTAGATTTTTTACACCGGAAAAAGTCAAATGAGCCATTAACTCCTTCAGCCGTTTATGGCTCCAGGTGGGGATGGAATCTTCCCAGCCCTTCTTCAAAGGGGCTTGGGCTTGAAGACCCTTAGTGTGGTAGTCTTATTTAGAACTAGCTGTAATTTGGGTTACATACCATAGGCTTGGAGATATTTCAATGTAGTTTTTGTCTCAAAACTTGGCCAAGTGAAGTCCTTTCGACCTATCAGTCTTACATCGTTTATTCTAAAAACTATGGAACGACTGATAGATCTTCATTTTTGAGACTGGTTAACTGTAACCGGACCTCTGAATCCTAATCAGTCCGCCTACAGAAGAGGTAAATTCACAGAGGGGCGTTGCATCTACTTGTTACTAGGATTGAAGCGGCCTACCGCTCCAAATAAATTGCGCTGTGTGCTTTTTTGGATATTGAGAGAGCTTTAGATAATACTGGATACGACTCAATTACTAGAGCAATCAGGCGTAGCGAAGGGCATCTCTGGTGGGCATGAATGTACGATGTCTACCAGCATAAAACATGCCTTGCTTGTTTTTTAGAATTGGTGTACTAAATAGGGCCTTTCGAGTGTGATGGCCCAAAGTACAGCAAAAATTTATTATGAACAAGCTAACCTCATTGTAGAGGCTAGCATGTCTCGAAATCAGAGGTGCATCTGTTCTACGGTGGCAATGGAAGCACTCATCGGACTCTGTCCACTTCATATCTACTTCAAAAAATGAGCAGCTATTTGTGCAACTAGATTACAGCTACACTGGCTTCTAACTGCTTGGATTCTAAGCCGGTTAAAAGTTGTTATAAATGGCTACAATCTCTCTCTTGCCATAATAACGGTAGGTTATTAGGTGAGTTTCTGGTCGCAAGGGCATCACTGGAAAACGAGATAGCCGACGAGCTAGCACGGACAGGCTCGTTGACTACACTGATTGGCTCTGATCCTTTTTTTGGTATTCCGCCTCTGTCTGCAGCCTACACAATTAGTAAATGGGAAGGAATCCAGTGCTTGACCCATTGGAACTGTATTCCCAGCCTCAGACGAGCCACATCTTTGATCAGACCAATTTCAGTAAAGGAAATATTAGGAAATCAGTGAGTTTTCTTTCAGGTTACTGTAACCTGAGATATCATTTGAATAAAATAAATCTGTCCACAGAGACGAAGTGCCGACTCTGTTTGGAAGAGATAGAAATTGCAGACCATATACTATATGTGAGTGTGTTGTTTTGTGTACACTGAGGTGGCTTCATTTTGAAGAGATGTATTTGATCCCGGAGAATTTGGAAGATTGTGAAGCTTTTAGACTAATAAATCCCAAAAGCACAAAATATGTTTTAGGTCGCAGTGCTGGCCCTTTGGGCAGAGGGAAAAATACTACAGCCCATCTGAATCAATTATACAAATCCCAAAAACTTAATACTATTTTGGAAAAATGTCCATTTTGAAAATTTAGCAGAGAAACTAATTCTAATTTTAACGGGTTTCTCAGTTTGTTAAAAACTGCTGATAAATTTTGCAAGTGCTTCTCCTTGGTTGTTCTTATGACCTGTTTGTCGTACACAAACAGAACTGTGCTTTGCACAACTGTACTTAGTCAGATATATTTTTAATACAATCACATTTGGTGCAAGCCAAAAATGATCAATATGAAGAACGATTAGATTTCCTGTTCATTCCAGAAATAACTGATCATTTGCCAAAGAAGTTCGTTGACGCAACAACATGGCCATGAGCCATAACATAATACAAACTATTTTTAACTATATAGGGAGCTCAGTAAGTCGAAGCAATGTATAAAATCTTCTATACATTTTAAAAACTTTTGCGATTTCCTAGTATATTTTTGTTTATAACTAAGTGTATTTCGTAAAAAAAGGTTCATGGCTTCGCCAAGTTACGTTACAACCATCAAAGGTCAACTTCATACTAATGAAGTTTGTCTCACTAAAGTTTCTGGGGTTATAACGACTATGTATTCTTTCGTTTCGTCTTCAACTTTACACATCGATCAAACCATTAATCCCAAATCTGTGTGCTTTGTTCAGGAAATCAACAATTTATAGGGACCCCGTCAACTAAAATTCCGATGAATTTGAGAGCCGATACTTATAATAATAAAAAACTCCAAAGACATACGGCATAGTAGAATTAAAGCATTTCGGCTAGGTTCATAAAATTTTTGCACTGCCATCAATAAATTTAATTGTATCTCCAATAAAATGTTTCGTTCGCACAGTCATGGAAGTACCTTACTGCCTACTTAGATGAAGGACGTGTTCGATTCAAAGCGCATAATCACTCTTTTTCCAATCAAATTGGCAGTGAATACAAATTACGACGAATTTATGTTACCTTACCAGTGTTCCGAGTCTATTAACATTGGATTAGTCAGCAAACCAACTTATTTTACCGTACCTGCAATATTTAGAAAATGGCGGAAAAGTAAATTGGTTTGATGTGTATATGCAGGGGATAAACACAAGGCTTGCTTGTTGTGCCGTATCTGCATACAACTTCACCAAGTACTCACACCACCTCTTCGTAGTGGCCGGTATCAACTGCTCCGTTAAAAGAGTAGGCTAAAATGTGAGGGCTGTGGTCCTCTTACAGGAGATAGGCGTAAAATCTTATTGTTACGAAACCACAACAAAAGCCTCGGATAAATTTGAATTCACAACTTCGACCTCAGACACGATATAAGGACAACGATTTAAAATTTGGAGCCTCCATCAACTCTTCGAACAAGCATCTAAGTATAAGCTCGACCTCATAAGCTCGAATTTGTTCTCGGTTTCCGATTGACATCCGATGTAGTCCATTCGTGACTAACTTCAAACCTGTCAATAATAGGATTTACACCCTCAGGTTTCATGGACGTTACTTTAATACTACGTTTGTGAACGTTCATGCCCCACAGAGGAGAAACCAGATCAAATCAAGTATAGTTTCTATATGACGAACTTGAAGCTGTCTTCAGCGAAATACCGCAATATGACGTTAAAATGGTATTAGACGGTTTCAATGATCAAATTGATAGTACTAGCAGCATATATCATAGCACATTTGGCCAAAATTCCTTTCGCACCCTACATCAAACAACAAAGGGGCACATCCCACTGAGCTAGCATTACTGTACAACTTGGTGGTTGTCATTTCGCCTGTCAACCACATATAATCAACGTTTTCAGCGTATCACTCGTTGGAACACATCTTGAATCTTGAAGGGCAAACCAGTTCCTGACTCCATTCAAGAACTATGGGACATAAATTAAATAGCGATGATTGTTTAAGGGCTATTCAGAAGAAAGATCGCGTACACCAACAAAATGTATCACAAAAAACAAGGCAATCTCACGATGACTACATAACCGCGAGGAAATCATCTTATTGGCTATGCAGGCTAAAGAAAACGGATTGACATGAACAACAGCCACATAACATCCAAAATTCAGGCTTAAGGGATAGATACCGATACATAACAGCTACATTCCAGAAATAGCTATATTCCATCCACGTGTAGTAGATGGTGATCGGCTGTTATCTGCGCACTTTATAATAACAACTATAACTAAGCTATACAACTACTGAGGTATAGCTTTGCTGCATACAGACTACAAAGTTCTAGTCAACGTAGTCGCGACAAAGTAATCAAAATCCAGTGAGAGAATCTTGAGTGATTACCAATGCAGTTTTCGTCCAAACAGATCATCGACTGATCAAACTTTCACTCTAATTATGGTCCTAGAGAACTGCTATGAAAAGGATATCCCTGTGCATAGTCTTCCAGCATTAAAAGGAACGGGTTATGGGGCGTATTGCCCTATCTAGGCACACCGTCAAAATTGGTATATATGTGCAAACTTTTAATGAATAAGTCGAAGTGTAAGGTGGTCATTGAAGGTAAAATTTCTGATGCATTCGGGATAACATCTAGAGTGCGGCAAGGTGACCCAATAGCTCAAATTCTCTTCAACCTATATCATTAGAATATGTCAGCCATCAGCTCAATATAACGCAGCGCAGCTGTCTATATTACAAATCAACTTGCAGCTATATTGGCATACGCTCAACGAAGCGAAGGCCAAATTTATGGGTCACCGTGAGAAAGCAGATACGCAGAGGCTTCATTTCAGGGAAAACACAATATGAGAGGGTGAATGAGTTCAAATATCTAGAACCATTGATCACCGAGCAAAACTCCGTTTCTGTAGATATGTCATCGAGGATCGCAGCAAAGCTATCGAGAATTTTACGCCAGTATTAAAGTTTTCAAGTATCGCAGTAATCACCTTTGGTTGTGAGTCTTGGACATTGATAACACTAAACGTCCAAAAACTTGCTGTAACGGAACGTAAGATTATTTCAATTTGTTGAGATTAGAATTGATCTTGATTTATAAAATCATCAAGGTTAAGATGACTTGGACACGTTCTTCGTCCACAAAATCGAACCACAAGACATGCTTTGGAGTCAGCATCAAGGAAAGTAGTTCCTCGTGGGAGACCTCCTACTCGGATGACGTCGAGAAAGATCTGAACGCACTCGGTCACCGTATCTGGCGTTCTCTTGTGACGGATCGCAAAATTTGGAGAATCATCGTTGAGGATGCCAAATCCCTTCATGGTATGTAGAGCCAGTGGAAAGGAAAAGAAAAAAGTAAATTACATTCAGAATTTGACACGCGCAAATTCACCCGAAAGGAGATATTGTTTGGGACGAAAACGACATCGATTTTGGGAGTTACTTCATATTTAAATATTTATTAGCAGCAAAATTCCGGAATCGCAAATTAATCATTACGATATTAATGAAAGTGTACTTCATATATATTTTTAAAAATTAAGAAATTACGCAAGCGCAATAAACTGCTCGCAAAAAGTTTAATAATTTTTTTAAGTATAAACAAATAATACAAATACTTGTTTCTTTACTTTGATTTAAGCGACATTACATTACAAGTGGCAAGCACTGGTACTGAGCCATTCAAAAAAAAAAAAAATGTGAGCTGTTACAGTTTTAATTTAACTATTCGGTTAGTATTATTATCAATTGCACCAAACTTTTTTCAATAAAAAAAAGAGTGAACAATTATACGCGAAACTTCAAAACACTCGCATTCATCGCATATCGATGCCACTTTGTGCCCGTTTACTATCCAAACACTTAATAAATTTAATCCAATTTGTTGATTTTCTGAATTCTTTTGTGTTTACATATTTTTTATACCTTTTACCACTTTAACTTGTATAATCGCGAAACGAACAAAATAAAATCTGTTCGAATTTTTGTTATGCTTTCAATTTTTTTTTATTTATTTTATTAAAAATTTAGTTGCTATTTATCGGTGATAGTGAACACTGCTTAAAAATAAAAATTAAATTAAAAATATTTTAAAATTATATTTTGCCTAAAAAGAAAATTTATTAATTTTCATCCAAAATTGGAATCGAACTAAAAAAAAAAAAAATTTTGTTTATGGTTTTGTTATGTTTAATTACTGTGATTGAATAAATAAATTATATGGTTAGTGTGCAGAATAATTGATTTATGCATTAAGTGAATTAATTTGGAAAAATATAGTTTCCCGAATATGTGTGTTGGAATTTAAAATAACAAAAGTGGTTACCAGAGTTAACTTTACTTTCACCCAAATTTGTTTATAGTTGAATTATTTTAGAGCAAGATTATTATTTTGTGTGCTACGATAAGACCAATTACGACTTATATATATGTGTACGCATAGTTGGAGGAGAAAGATAGTTGGTTGTGAAATGTAAATTCATAAAATTAGAATAATTTGATTTCTTCAAAATCGTCAAGAATTTTATGATGCCCTAGATTAAGTTTGTGTGCAGATTACTTTCACATATAATATTATATACCATGCGTGTACACTGTACACAATTATTAGACGTATATATTCGTTAAGTGAAATTGATATACGATTAAGAAAATAATTTCTAATATTTTTATTTTTTTTTGTCATTTATGTTTTGCACTTAAAGTCACATTATACATTTGAAATATGTCATTGATTCAAGTATAATGTAAAGCTCGTAATTTTTTTTTTTTTTTTAGATGCATCGAACAACAAATTTACACTTAGTTAAAACGTTAACTAATTTAAATGTACGACAATATGCTTCGTGTCCGCACACAATGGGCATTGAGGCGACCGCAAATGGTATTGCCGACCATGGAATTGGCACACAAATCAATTCGTCGACCAGTACTGAAATGTTAGAAAATGCACGACCATATAGTGAAGTACCGGGACCAAAACCATTACCAATAGTGGGAAATACTTGGCGGTAAGTAATATAAATTCATATATACGTTCAACCTTGATCCAAATAAAAGTATAATTTTGGTTTATAAAATGTACAAGAAAATTATTATTTTCATCATAATGTACATAAATAAAATAATTGAAAGTTGCTTTTCCAATTGTAAAAAGTTAAGAAACGATAAAGAAAAGGCATTTCGTGTTATTATCTACCGAAGGTTATCTCGTCATGTAAACATTGTTTTAAAATGTAAGAATTTATTTTTTTCGTACCATCGATTGTCTTTAATACATAACCGTGACATCGTTGACATAAGTCAAATATATCTTACAATCTTTTGATCATCCATCCGTTAAGTATACATAGTAACATAATTAATGTATACATTAAATGTTTATCTCATAATATGGTCTATGATTTTAATTTAAATTTAGTTGGAAACCGGTAGATAAGATCAGCTTTTTTGTTTAATGAAAAGTAGTTAGAAATTTAAATTTAATTTTTTATGTTGTTTATGTTAACTGGCACAGTTATCTCGTTAATCGTCTAAGCCTAATTTAATTATAAGTTAAATTAAGTTAATTTAACGTATATAAACATTTATGTAGTGGTTTTCCAAATTGTTAGGATCAAATCTCGATGTTCTCTTTCTTGAAATATTTTTTTGAAATCACCTTTTCGAAAGCTTTCATACGACGCACACTTTGGAGACCCTCTATCTAAACGCACAGTGATATTGTTCGAAGTTCATAGTACATAATAACGATGACCATCCGTTATTTTCTCTTAATTGTTTATGTTTTTGTGTGTTTTAAGTATATCGAACTTATGTTAATTATGATTAAAAATGTAAATTATTAATCGAAATCGTTAACAGTAAAATTAAGAAAATGTATAAATTTTTGGCGGCAATTTCGATTGTAACGTATAAGAGCTATACATGCATTCAACGTCATTAAAACCAATGAAAATAAAAGTTGTAGAATGTATAAAATTTACAGTCATCACAAAGCGTTGAGAAATGATACGACCTTGATCTTCGTAAATTCATATTTAAGCTGTCTAAATTGACGGACATTAGATAGTTTAAATTTTTAAATAATCGAAATAAAGTTTTTCAAGGTCTGGAAAAATTAGAAAAATTCACATAATTATTTGTTACCTTGAGCTTATGGTCATACGCAAAAACCTCGAAAATGAAAAATGAAGAATGTCATCGTGTATACTCGATTTTTTACTGGTTCATTGGATTCTTCTAAAACATTATCTACGATCATATGTTAGATTACCATAAAAATATATTATTGCGTTTTCGTAAACCTGCTGATGGATTTCTCTTAGACCAAACAGTGCCCTTTCGTATATAGTGAAATTTGTTTTTATGAATATTCACCATTTGGTCATGAAAGTTAAAATATTGAAACGAGATTTTTTATAATTTATGTTTTACTGCTGATAGGCTCATATAATTTTTTTTTCGTTTAAAAACTATAAATATATGAATTTGAAATTAAAATATTTTAATTGTTAAATATTTATTACTATCAGCCTTACCATAACTGCAGGGAAGATAATTAGAAATTGGTTTCAGAATATAAATTGAATTTCTCTTCATATTAAAAATAATGTTCACGTTATATTAAATTTGCAACATTTTATTAAATAAATTGCAAAATGGTTTAATTATATAAATTAAATTAAATTTAATTATAAAAATGTTTACACAACTGACATATTAAGAGTTTTTGTTTTTATATTCATTTGAAACAAAGTATGCGAATTTTCGTTATCTAAGACACATTTTTATGTCGATTATGCAGTGCCATAAGGAAATTTTATATCAAAGACAAACAACGAGGAAATTTGTAAATCGCATTGATCGGCTTCACCCTTTTTCTATTAGAGTGGAATAGCTAATCAGTCATTATATTAATTTTTTTCAATGTACGCTATTAGTTATTCCACAACATTATTCACTATATAATGTCATTTCAACAGGTCGTGTCCACATTCCACAGTTACACGTGCATGCATCAATTAATGTTAATTATTTATGTAAGTGTTTATCGCGAACTGAACTTAAATTTATTTTTTCTGTCATCGCTAAAATCTTGGTGAAAATTTAAAAACCCAAATTTCCCTTCGTGTGGAATAGCTGGGCTCATTTGATGGCTTCATTTGGAATATTTAATTTACGAGAGGTACACATGACTATCTGCTGCAGACTGCTAAGGTCATCATCCTAAGTTTTTCTATCTACCTTTATCTACCGTATAAAGATTGTCGAAACGGACTTATTATGAAAATATCGTACTTTCCGTTAGCTCTCGACGTCGATGTTGCATTAAGCTCTGGTTGTGTCGAGGTATCTTTTAAAGCCTTCATCACCACCTATTTAGCAAAAAACCATCTACCATCCATATCAGAATTAAATAATTATTTTTCGATTTACTTTTCGGCAATAGCCTGTGATAGTCCAAATGTACGGTATGGAATAGTCCGGAAAATCCTTACGATAAAATGCAATTCTCCCTCCGAATGGCCTTCAATTTTTTTTGCTAATTTTTACTACTTTCTGCAACGCTCTATCCACTCTGCCGTGACCAACACCATCATTTATCATCTTTACCACACGTCATCTAATTTGTTTATGTAAACCCATCTTCTATTAACCAAGCGGAACATACATTCATCATATACTTCGTAGTTTTTGTGCAACTGCCTTTCGTCAGCTGACGTAAGTTTAAGTTTTAAAAGTTCGATTATTCTTAACGACTCTTCCATCGAGATGTTGCATTTAAATTAACCAATTGCTCTTACACTGGGATATTTGGAAAAGCAACCTTCGACGGTGGCTCCGGCTTTATGTTCTAACACGAAATAAAATGCATCTAAGTTTAATCATCATCTCTATGTTAGGAATCAGAGCCTTTTTCGAGGTACGCGTCCGCAAAGAAGCACAATCGGTCAGTTTATTTTTTAAACCGACTGCCGATTAAATAATACGGAACCGTTCGAACATCTCAACCACTGCGAGGGTTTAAGGTCATTTTTACTCAAACACAAAACAGGCCTTGTTTCTTTCTTATCGTCTTGGAGGTTCACACCAGCAAGCTCTCTTGAACTTGCGTCCCTATAAGAACCTAGTGTTCTTCCTCTGAGAATCCCAATTCCGAATAATATACATTTCTGTTTCAAGAGCTCATCAACCATCATCTTTAGATTTTTTTTATAACCCACTGAACCAAGATTCGTTAGTTCTATCTTCATTTCAACAGACTCTGTTCTCCCCCAACTCTAATTCGAATTGTTCGGTTTTGTTTCTTCATGTGGCAATGCTTTTAGTCGGCCATTTTATCTTCCGAACTTACATCAGTTTTATATCAGTTTTATACATTGTGTTACCCATTACTCGGTTTTGTTTTTTTAACTCATGCTATCGTTGGTTTTGCTCAACCGGAACGCCGAGTAGCTATGAAGTTACATAATGGGTACAAAATGATGTCCACCATTATTACGAATATCAATTGTGACAAGGTGGATATTCACGTACAATTAATTTGCGCAATATACTTTTGTGACGTCATGTTTTGCGCAATATATTGTGTTTTATTTTTCAGTTTGTGGAATTATTACATTAGTGGTATGTTATTTGCCAAATTACACTAACAATGCTGTATATCCAATTCCAATGTGGAAATTGGAATTCACCCAATATACCAAATAATTTGTTGGTATTGAAATCCAATTACAATTTTTTAGTGTTAGTGTTTGTTCCTAGATGTCACATAATTAATAATTAGTGTTCTAAATGTTGTCACATTCCAAATTTTAACAACTTTTAATAACTTTATTAACTTTTATTTTTTAATTTAAAATTGAATTTGAAAATACACTACCAACCTTTAAAAACAATACTCTGGAATTGGTTGGTTATATTATTTGACCAGGAACTGAATTCCAATTTGGTATAACGAGAGATTTACGGAAAATTTGGAAAATAATTGTGCAATTTAATTTGTGCAATAAAAATGCACGTGGAAACCTACCTTTAGATAATCATTACTATATTCGCAATGAATAAAATCATTTTGACATGTACTAAAGTAATAAATAAAAGCTAAAACAAAGCAAATAAAAAAAGTTTGCCATGCTTTCTTCAAATACATTGATGTACATTGATGGACATAAATTAAACGTAGAATATTTGGGATTTAATTATTTAAAATGAGATGTCGCAAGTGGTGGCAATTTTCTGCTATTTTCCAAAACATTTTCCATAACCTTTCCCAAATTTGTAGGTGGTATGACTTCTGTATTAATATCTTTAATACAGAGTTCAAGATCTCTATTATCATGGGTTATCTCATTAAATTCAATCTTTTATTTATAAATGAAACTGTTCAAGTATGAATGGAACTGTTTATGAATGAACAGTGTCCGTCGTTATTAACGAACACCGGTTCCACATTTTTCACACCTTAAATAAATGTACCCTTAACAATTATTGTTTTTGTCAAGGAATAGGAGAGCTCGTTGCCATTTTTCTTTTTTGCTCCTACCCCGTAGTCTCATTCGATGGTCATCCACAAATTATTTTTTACTGATATTTGCATAAAATCTCCCTTACCTATAGTTGCAATCGAAAATCAGCTGTCAAGAATTAACAGCCGATATATCTAATAAATGGAAAAAAATTTGCTTGTACCAAATTTTTGATCTGAGTAATACTTTATACTTATTTATTTTTATCAAACCTTTCAAAAACCTTTGCAGGATCGCGACCAACAAAGTTTAATATAAAAGTTGCCAAATCTTTCCCAACAATTGTCGTTAACCATCAACATCTTCGTCTTTAGCGGTATATTCAACTGATGTTCCTATTTTATTATTTTTGATTTCTTTGTCATTGGGCAAATTGGAGTTTGATGAATTGGAGTTTGATGAAATTTGATTATGCCACTGCACAATATTCCTGCTTAAGACAATTATTCCATCATTCGACTACGTTGCCAAAGAATAGCTATATAGTCGAAGTAAATTGGATAATTTAAATTTCTTGGTACATATTATGTTTTGAGCTAGATACTCCTGATAGTACAAAAAATTAAAACTCACTTTTATGAGGCTATATAGTTTGGTCAATACTATTTAATTGAGCCTTTGCATTTGCATCGAACAAAACTGTGCATCAACAGATAGGGCACATTATGAAAAATGTCAATGGTATTTTACGAAAAATTTTCTGGTGTGACTCGATTTTATCTAATCGGTCAAAATTGTGATGATTAGTAGTAGCATATTATTATTATCATTGAAATATAACATTGACTTGATTTTGTCAAAATTCGGTAACGACATAGTGGATTAACTTGGATTAACTGGATACCTGCAGTAGGAGCCTAGTATAGTGGTGATAACTAGGAATTTGTATCACAAATACATATTAGCAGTGCCGGAAACCGAACAATTTCGTTGTTCAAAACAAATTGAATATTTATTCCCAATATATGTCTATTCAATCTTGTGGCACAGTCTATTTTGATTGAAAAAATTTTCCCTTTAATTTCATTGGCTATATTACCACGTATTTCCGGTGCCTTAGATCTAACACTCTCTACTATGTTGTGCCTATTTGTGAATTCATTATAGGTTCTATTTACATTTGCAATCCCTCATTTTCGCAACATTTCAACGGCAACCCGTCCGACGTCACCAATTTAATGCAACCATCAATAAAATTTTATTTATTTGAGTATTTTGTGATTGAGAAGTAGATAGTTTACTAAAATAATTTGTTGTTTGATTAGCTTCAGTTTTATTTTCTGACAGTTTAGCAATTTTTGTTTGAATAATATTTTCATAGTCTTCTACGTGCTTTCTTTTAATATGTTTTTTTAAGTTCTCTGCATGTTCACCTTTTAATTTCATTTTACAATTTGAACATAGACTAAAATCGTCTATTTTATTATATTTAAAATAATTTTGCACTTCATTATATTATATTCTTTCTTTTTGAATTAAACTACGAAATACGAATAAACAAAAAACTGTTGACGAGTTGACATAAACTGTTTACGAGTGAAGTTGGCTAGAATTATTCATGAATTAGTTGTAATGCTAAATAATAGAGGTAATCATTGCAGGAAACCAAATATAACTTGTGCTGAATGCTGAATAATAGAAAAATTAAATAAATATGAACAAAATATTGAAATTTTTTACCGAGCAGTGGTTAGCGCTGTGCAGCTTGGAGCGGGAGATTACGATCGGTAATTAACCCTCTATTGGTGTGCAGAACTCATAAAAAAAATGTAACGAATTTTTATTTTTTTTTTTATTTTTTTTTAGCAAAATGTATTGTACCAAAAATGTATGATATTTATTCGTATGGTAACGGTATTTTTACATATTCAAAAATTGGTATTGGTTATGGTATTTAGTACATAGAAATTAGATTGGTACGGGAAAATACCGGTATTGGTATTTCCCGTTTTCCAGTACTTAGTGTCTGACTTTCGTACATAACTAATCCTATACGAATAGAATTGAAATTTAGTCGAAAGTAAGAGCTAAGAAGAGTTTTTTTTTTCTCTATCAGTTGGCAATATTGAAATTTGAAACTTAGACATTGCAGTTGTCTGAGTAACTGACAATAAATTTTTTTTCATATATTGCTAAAATTATATAATATATTTACATTGCAAACATGTAAACACTGCAACTTTGCGAGAAATAGGATTAATTTTATACCAACTAGTTGTTGGAATGAAACTATTCAATCCGGAATGAAAATACATGCAATTTGTTGTTGTAATTTCTATTCCGGTGATGAAAATAAGACACCTTTATGCATGCAAATTCCTAAAAATTTTCATAGCCACATTTCCAAATTTTGTTGGAATCACAGGGTTGAGATATTGATATTATTATTTAAAATATCAGCAATCTTAAGTTTTGACAATAGTACAATATGTTTCGCCACGAATTGTAAAGCGTGTGGCCGAGTCAAATTAAGAATAAATTAAGTGGAAAAATACTCTAAACATGGGCCCGGCTCATATGATATTTCATTTCCACTCCTCATTATAATAATAAATTCCATCTTGACTAATGTCCAACAAAGTGCATAATATTTCCGTAAGATGACTCAATTTTAACTTTGGTAGTCGAAACCTTAGAAACTTTAGCTTGTAAATTGAAAAGGTAACTAATAAAGTTAATCGACTTTATCAATTATATATAGCTTATATTATATTAATCTTTTTTTCTGCAAGCAAGTAATTAATTGCTTATTTTGTTATTGACGTTTGATGACGCTTATCATTATACATATATATATATATATATATATATATATATCCTTCTATCTTTAATTGTATATAGCTTATATGATCGTTAAAACCCATTAACTTTTTAATTAATTGTACAGTTATAAATGTTCACTGGTGGATTAATTGTGACAAATTGTTTGAATTAGTATACATACTTCGAAAGTTTTGTATTATGGTTTAGTCTAGAGCTTAATTTTATGATGTTTAATAAATTCGCCTGCTTGATCTCTCAACTATTAAAACATTAACCAGTTGTGGGGTTTTGACAATATAAATTTAATATTAGAAAAAAATTGAAGTTCAGTGGTTAAAGCAGCGGTGTGATTTTTATCACTTGATTGTAATCGATGATGATGATGAACACAACTATGACCCTATGTTGGAGTGCAGAATCCATAAATCAAACCATTGCCCATGCTAATACAGGCTGACTGGAGCAATTTAATGTGCAGATGGATATTCAATACGAAATCTATTCATGCGTCTTTGATTTGGCTGATAACGGCGTAAAGAACGTCGTTAAATTAACCGCGAAATAGTTGGGAGAGCTTCGGTTGCACAACAGATGTGATGAACTTAAACATAAAAAAAATGTGTATATTTGTGTAAGATTGTGTCTTATACCCTGACAAAGATTCTACAAATCAATAATAAATGCATCGAAGATGTTTCTTTCAATATTTCTGCTTCCGTGATGATTTCTTGATGTTCGAACTAGAAGTGTTGACTAAAGGAACAAAATGCTTGAGAGCCTATGAAATGTTCGTTTTCTTTTTATCAATGTCACAGCAATTCAATGTTTTATAGAGATATGTGTTTGCCAGAACGTCCTGGATCATTATAAGATCGAACCAATATCATTAGTAAGAATTGCGTTGATATTGTGAAGAGCGAAATTTTAAATTGTGGTCGAAAAATCAAAGCTTAGAAACTTTCTCCACATATTTAATTGACTATATAGCCATCGACATTACTTCGATAAGCTATAATAGAAATCGAAGAGGGATAAGATACCCGATTGTTCAAATGAGCGCTGAACATGCTTTACCATCCTAAATTCAGCTTCAAGTTTTTATGGAGATTGCTGTTTGTAATATACCATGGCTTTTTCTGCAAAATAATTTGCAGAACTTTATTTTGTAAACTTTGCATTAAGTCGATGTTGCTATGTTTGGAGTAGCCGTAAATATTGGAAATTCTCTACAACTTTGTTTCCTGTTGTTGTTTCCCTGGCTTGAGAAAATGATGACTTATTGGGAGTTCTTTTTAATACCTCTCCTGTTATTAAGTCGAATCTCAGAGAGTTTCTACTCGTTGACTATCCAGTGATTTAAATATACCTTCCAGATGATCAGCAAACCTATCGGCTTTCTCTTTCTCTTTTCTTGTTCAATTTTTATTTATAACTTTCTATATTTTGGTTGTCTTCCATAATAATTATTCAGATAAGTGGCGGTTTGACAGTTTTCAAAGGAATGTATTAAATATTTATTTATAAATGTATATATCTCGCTTTATATAATGGGAAGCTCCGTTTTTCATCGATTTAATATTAATTTCTTGAATCTCTTAATCTGGGGTGAACGAATTTCTGAAGGTATCTCCATGAAAATAGCAAACTAGCTCTTGAATATTTACCAGTTCTAATTCAACGTTAATTTTGCAAGCCAATTGGGTCCTTGCCACTATAACTCGTTTTCTGATAATAATTCAAGACAAAGTCTTTGCGATACAATATCGGCCGGGCTCTGACTAGAGGACTCATGGGACTGTTTTGATCTGGGGATGGCATTTACTATGCTTACAACTCAGTTAGCCACGAAACACTACCGCTGTCGAGATAAAGAGGGGATAGGCTAATATAATAGTTGAAGTAGTCCACCAGCAAACATTGATTTAATTGTATTGATGAGTCCGGTTTAATCCGTCGCGCAGTTTAGTCGTTAAATCGATGTACGCAGAAATAAATTAAAAAATAAAATAATAAAAAGTTCAGCGGTAGTTTATTTTTTTTACTTATTTTAAGTAAGCGAAACTATTGTAAACTTCCAGCTGATTGTGTAATATGTGGCAAGCTTCATGACACCAGCAAGTGTGAGCTAGATAAAATCAAACCAGAGGCTCTAAAATGCAGTACTTGTGGGGAAAATCACACGGCAAATTATAGAGGATGTGTGGTGTACAAGGAGTTTAAAAAAAATGACTTCACGGCAAAGACCGGCACAACAAGCGCTATACCAAATTTTCAAGAGACAAACAAATCATGCTCCAAAACATGAATACCCTCATGCAACTCCTAATCAAAAACCAAAAATTAATGAATTTAAATTAGCTGCTTGGAATGCCAATAATGCTGTTTTTGTAACGTAAATTAGAAGTACAAAATTACCTTATTGAACACAATGCTGATTTCTGAAACACATTTTACGACTACGAGTCATCTCAAAACAAAGGATATACTTTTTATGATAATAAGCATTCTAGCGGAAAACCACAAGGTGGATCTGCAATACTTATAAAGAATAGAATACGACATTATGAAGTCCAAAAATATGGTGAGGAGCATATTCAAGCAACTAGCATCTACCTCGAGGAATGAACGGGGAAATGCATGCAACAAGAAAAACTGGATCATATATCTGCTGGTCACCCAACCAACTGGCCAACTGGGAGGCGAAAAATTCCTGACGTACAGGACTTTTGTGTAACAAAAGGTATATCTAGGTCTCTTGTAACGGCTGAAACGTGCTACGATCTGTTTTCTGATCATTCACCGATAATTATAACAATTAACATGCAAGTTCTAAAACTATCGTCGCCTCGATTCCTGACGAATCAACATACTAATTGGACTCAATTTAAGTCTACATTAACCAGAGAGTGTTCATTAAATGTCGCTTTAAAAACAAAAGATGAAATTGATGCGACAGTAGAAAATCTAACGGATGTATTAAGACAAGCTGCAACGGATGTTACAACTATCAGCTCAGTTTACAAAAAAGCTTCAGAAACTATGTCAAAATATTCAGCAGCTCTTAATGATAAAACGGTCAATACGCAGGCAGTGGCAACTACATATAGATCACCTACTCTAAAATCAAAATTAAACAAAGCGATAAAATATCTTAAAATAGCCTTATTAAAAGAACGCGATGAAGAGGTCCAACATTATCTCACTCTCTGTGGAAAATTACACGTAAATTGAAACGACCTACACTATCATGCCCTCCGATTCGTCTCTTTGACGGAAACTGGACAAGAAGTGTTGCAGATAAAGCAAACATATTTGGCCAACATTTCAGTAAAGTATTTACACCCAACGATCAAATCGAGTAAGGTATTTGAAAATGCTCCTTCAGAAGCTTAATCCAATTCTACATGAGAAAAAAATCGTTCCGGATCATCAATTTGGATTCAGAGAAGAACATGAAACCGTTGAGTAAGTTCATAGAGTCGTATCTGAAATCAGGAACGCCCTAGAACAAAAGAAGTACTGCTCTGCAGCAATTTTGGACATAGCACAGGCTTTCGATAGAGTATGTCATGAAGGCCTTTTATACAAAATTAAAACACAATTACCGGCAATGTTCTATAAAATCATTAAAAATTATTTGCTCAACCGAAAATTTTTGGTGATAGCGTATCAACCAATCTATACGAAATTCATGCAGGTTCCACAAACCTACCAACATCTAATGACGTAAAAGTTTCAACATTTGCGGATGATGAAAAACCCCTCGATAGCTTCAAGAAAATTGCAGGAACACTTACATGTAATAGAAAAATGGCTAACTAAATGGAGAATTAAAACCAACGAACGTAAATCGGCGCCATTACATTCACACTTCGCAAAGTTACCTATCCATCTGTGAAATTAAATAATATCATGCTACCACAAAACCAATACGATAAATAACTTGGCCTAACTTAAGCCCGGAGCGTAAGGTTTTGCTGTATAAAATGGTACTTAAACCTATTTGGACATATGTGATTCAATTATGGGGATCCGCTTGTGATTTTAATATAATAAAATTGGAAAGAATGCAGTCAAAAATATCAAGAACAATTGTAAATTCTCCCTGGTATGTACGTAATACAAATATACTCGGGATCTACGTATCGAAACAGTTGCAGATACAATCGAGCGGTACAGCAAAAAGTACCGGTTGCAATTAGAACAACATCCCAACGCTTTAGCCAGTGAAATCTTAAAAAGGCCCACATATCGGCGACTTAACAAAAAAAAAGATCTAGCTACCTAATTTAGAGTAAATTACTAAGTGCATATTAAGAACTAACATATATATATAGGTTTAGTCTTAATCAATTGTATTTAATTAGTTTGTAAGATTTGAGTATCTCGTGAGTTTCCTAGACCGGGAACATTCTAGAATCAAGCCAAAGGCAGTTAAAAAAAAAATGTATTGAAGCGCTGTTTTGACAAAACTAAACGCGGTAGGAGAGGAGCAAATATTTGTTCGATCTCGGATAACAAACTTCACCTTTTGCTACTATAGACTGGATGTTTAATGATACAGAATCCTAGTGGATTCTACTTTGCCAATGTCAGTGAGTAAAAGAGCACACAATGTCCTATATACATCTAAATTAACAGTTGGCAATAGCACATATCCTGGTTGGCTTCATTTCTCCAGACTACTCATTTGTAGCGACAATCGTCGCGCTGAATAGGTATCTGACGATACATTTTCTCTATATCGGTATGCAACTGCGATTTTTTTCATTCGAAATCGACAAATGTCCGAAATTCAGGTAACATCCTTTGGTTGTCTTACCTGACCCATTATATTCCTCCCAAGGCGAACTTATATAACGATGATCGTTTCCACTTCTTTCTGAAAGAAGAATCTTTGAAATACATCGATTCCTAATATGATTTTAATGCAATTGGACGTAGCAACATTCGGATCAGCTAACTTCAAGTCGGTTAACTGTGGCCATTATGATAATGGCAATTTAAATGCCAAACTTTGAAGAATGTTGGTCACATGTACGGAACCTTTTATACATACATCCTTTGGTATAGGATATACCAAAGGAGCCTTCGCTGAGCTAATCACTGGCCAGATCGATAGATTATGGTTGATGTGGAAGCAATTCGAAGCGTAATTCGTGTAGTTTGACCATCGTTTTCAACGACTTGTAACAGGGTGAATTTGTCATTTGATTCCGTTTATTAGCAATTTCGTCCTTTAAAGGCACCAATAACGTCATGTATAATTAATATTCGGTATTGATAGTTTTTCAAGGTAGTCACTGAATAATATGCCTTATACGCATTCTAAAATACGGAGGCTTTTTATTTCGAGTAAAAAGTGCTAGACAGCGGTCGGAATCATCGATGCGTGTTGTTTTTATTTCATTATGTGAGCAAACTCGGCATCTATTTGGAAAAGGCTTTTAATGGCTAATCTTTTATGCAAAATATTGAACACACTACGCACTGATATTTTCTAGATCTCAGCTGTCTCACGCATTTTCACTTTTCAATCTTTCTTTACGATTTTAAAGATTTGCTTGATGTTTTATAAGTCACTGCTTCATTAGGTCGGGTCGTTCGGCATCATTTGTGTTGGTACGATCACGTTTGAAATCAGCAAATGATTCGAATAATACTTTTCAAACCATTACTGAGCTTTTTTCCCATTAAAAATAATGTTTTAGCCACACTTTCTGTAATATGGAAAATAACAATAAATTTTCTTCCTTAAGAGACTATTATTGACTTTTTTGTGAAACTTGCTAATTTAGGAAATCGATCAAATCCTAAACTCTGAGTGCATTGCCCAGGAATGACGTACCATACGTTAAATCCAGAATGTATTTATCAATTTGTTATATGGTATGTTTAAATTGTATCTCCGCTTTTCACTTTCTTTAGATATTTTCAATTTTTAGAAAGTAAAACCGATATTTTTATCACCACTGTAAAATAATCAAAATGAAAGATGTACAACCAGTTTAACAGTAGACTCAATTAAGTAAATGGAGTTTTTTTAACCGTTTGCACGTTAAGATTAATGACACTTTAAAAAATGTTTACTGCTTCATTACGAAATTGAAATATTTTAAGTCAAGGTGGTGGCTTCTCTAATCAATAATGTAGGTTAATTGATAATGATCGTACATTTATTTTCGTTATAGTTTTTTTTGTGTCTTATCTTTTGTTCCACCTCAACATTTTGCATTAATTAAATAGGCGTCTGAAGATGCGTAAGCTAATAAATGTATTTTGACCTTGGAATTTGCATACAATTTACATTTTATGCTAAAAATTTTAAGTCAACAAACAGATTTAATCTCTAAGAAAATATTGTTTATTGTGTTATTTGTTTTAGCAATGTATTGATTTATTACGCATGCGTAATCTAATATTTGAGTTTTAATAATTTTTTTTGTACTCTCCATGGTCTTAATCATTTTTTAGTCATGTTTTAGTGTTTATTGTTTAGTTTTATCGCATAACCTAGATAGTTATGTTTTTTTTTTGAATATTAATCGTATATTAGATGTATTAGAAATCACTAATTATGCTTCCATAAGCGAGACTACTTGTAATTATAATCTCAAGAGATTATTGGACTAGTAATAAAAATAAATCTAAAAATGATTAGGTCCAAACATTTGTATAAAAAAGTTGGGTATTTCTCAAGAAACCTTTTGTCATAGGTAGTCAGCCACACTTCTTTGCACACATTTTGTGTGTTCAATTGTTGGTTTTCGACCTCAAGATATAAACTGGCAAACATTTGGCTTTTATAGAGGTGAAGCCCATTGGCTAGTCCTCTTCACTATAAAAGTATTTTATTTTTTTCATTAGATTAGGTCATCATTACATTAGGTCAATTGGTCCTCTGGTCGTCAAGTGCCTCACTCAATACGCTTCCGATGCATCACCAAGTGCTTCTTAATTTTTTCTATAATCTATATCTTCAGATAAATATGCAGGCCATCATTCCTTATGTACCACGGAACATTAACTATACAATGTAATACTTTGTTTTGAAAGGACCAAAACTGTATTCCGTAAGTCCATATGTGGTTTAGCACCTGTATTGTATTTTATTGTACTGACAATCAGTAGTTTTCCCTCAGCAGCCAGAACTTTTTTTTTGATTTAATATTAATGTCGTCACTGTAAGCATATACCTGTATTTGAATAAGGAATATGCTGACCGTTAATAACTATAAGCCCAACAAATTTTTAAATTTATATTTGTGGATAAAGATTCATTAAGACCGATATGTCACATTTTTGTCCGTTTTCTTATTTAATCATATAGGCTTTTTGTAATTAACCCATCATCGCAGTTTCGTTAACAAATGTTGTGATGTAGAATCACCCTTGAAAGATAAGTCTCTTGTATAGATCAGGTCTAAAGTATCGGTTCTAAGACATTACCTTGTGTAACTCCTGCTGAAATTTTCTTACTCTCGAAGTAATCCTCTTCATATTTCAATATAACGGTCCTCAGTAAAGGACTGTATGGACATATACAATTGTTTTGGTAAATCTGTCTGAAGTTTAAAGAGCAATGACCTATTCTAAATTGTGCATACCTTCTTCTCTAATGTACTCTATATAGCTTCAGTAATTCTATGTACTTGCTCTATGGTTAAATATATCTCTCTGAATCCGAACTGATGTAGCGAGATAAGATTTCTTTGCTCTATGATAATTTTAATTTTTTATGTATTTACTTCTCGAACTATTTCACATTCACTGGCAGAAGTGTGATTGGTCGGTAGTATGTTCTGGGTACATATTTTTTCTAAAAGCCGCATTAATAATATGTAGTTGTTTATGCGTATAATAATTTTAGGTAGCTTTTTAATTACTTTCCCTGTTTTAAGGTCTAATCCTGGAGCTTTTTTAGATTTTAGATTATTGATCTAAAGTCTAAGTCTTAGTTCTTTCAGTGTTTCAGTCTTTATAGCAATAGAGTCATATCTTCCAGACATATTGCACATATTTCCATAAACTGTTTGTCTACATAACAGGTAAACATTAAATATATTCGCTTTTTATTTTGCACTTCTAGCTCATCTCCCATCTCTCATTGTTTCTTTTGATTGGAGGAATTGCATTTTTGGTCGAATTATTTCCTTTACTGCATTCCAGAGCGAGTATTCCATATCCTTAGTGGCAGTTAGAGTGCTATCACAAATAATTGCTCTCTTCTCAAATTTTGAAAATGGTTCCAATTATGCTGAATTTATGCTTTTACTTAACTGTAGAGTTCCATCTTGTCTTACAATCCAGCAATAATATAATTTTTTTACCTTCTTGAATTTTGACATGTTTTGGAAGTAAGAATACACATTTTTATACTTTTTTTTACAGATAATTGGAACTCTTAAAAAAGTAATTTCATGGTCTCTCCATATTAGCTAGCAGCAATTGATCGTTGATAGTGCTTTAACGTCGAAATTTAAATTCCCGTCAGCTAAACATCTACACCATCATTCTAAATTTCTTCTGCTTCATTTCAGTAGTATTACCTCCCGTCTGGCCTCTGGACAAAATTATTTGCATATAATCAAAATCAATACATTGCGATTTCTACTTTTCAAAACTTTAATTTTATTAGGGCCTTTGTGAATGTCTTAAAAATATTTAGTTAAAAAAATGGTGAAAATAAATAATTGAGGTTAAGTATTTTTAACACTAAAATTTAAATTTGTTGTTTTGACAGTTGTAAATCGTATAAACAATACGCCAACTTTGGTTTTAATTTTATTATTTTATAACTAAACACAGTGATTTAGTCAAAAATGAAGTTATGACAAATGAAGTTAGGTACGACTGCGATGTGTGACGTTATTTTAATTGTGTTACCTAACTGGCGGTGAAAACGCTCAACCATGTCGTTTGCTTCGGGGTAGTACGGGGCGTTAGTAAATACAGAACTATCTTGAAATGATAGATACAGGTAAAGAAATATGTGCACCTATTAGAAGGTGATAGTGGTATCTCACGATACCTAAATGGATATATTTAAAACGTCCCGGTGGAACGTTGATATACCCATGTTGGGTCTTGATGTGACTTAACACCTTACATTTTTGGCACGATGAACAGGTTTTCGTCCAGTGGGCTGCGTCCTGATTCATATTGGACCAGAAATATTTCGTAGATATAAGCTTTCGAGTGGCTTGGGCGCTTGTGTGCGAAATATTATGCAGTGCGTCGAAAATAGTTGCGTAATTTTGTTAAATGATAAGCTCCGTCCAATTCCATCTTAGGAAAAATCTCGCATCCTTGTAGGTGCATAGAAAAGTTTTGGATGTAGGAAATCGGGTAACGGTCAGATACTAACATGATACTGTACATAATGAACGGTAATGGATATAACATGATCATGTTGTTACCGCATTATGTCGGATAGAATCCAATCTTTTTGGTTTGGATACAGGTAGATATCCTGTTGTCATTATGCGTGATGTACTACTATATTGTGTTTAATGATCAAACTGTGACTCGGCGGAGCTGGTAAAGAAGAGAACTTCTTTAATAGCTTGCTGTACCCGTTGTCCCTTTGTCCCTTTATCGACAGTGTGTGGTATTTCTTAAGAAAGTCTGCATCAATGAAACTACAATCAGTGCGGAGAATGGTGTCTGAGCCCAATATCTTCTCACCATGTTGAATTACTAAAAGTGATTGTTGTCGTTGAAAGAATGATTTGCGTCAGAATTTTAAATTTCTTTTAATGTTGAGGCCTATCTGTTTGAATATATTTATAAAATTTTACAATTAGCCGTCGAATTAGCCTTTCGAATCATTGAAAATGTGACAGGTAAAAGACTGATTGCCTCTGACTGTGAGTTATTTAAATCTTGTTTGAGATGAATACCGTGATAGTACATCAGCATGTCCAAACTATGGACATGCTGATGTACTCAGTCGTGTTTCAGTCGTGTTTTTTGAAGCACGACACATTGCTTTGATTGAGTCGTTCGGTAATTTGTGGTAAATGCAGGCTCCTATTTTTGTATATTAGAAGCATCTGCTGCAACGATGATCTCCAAGTTAGGATTGTAATGTAGAGTAGATTCTTGACATTCGGTCTTGTCAATTTCGGAAAAAGCATGAGAGGATTCCCCATATGTTATATGTTTTACAATCATGTTCGTGTCTTGTTTGTGTTTGATGATTTTTTGAAATTCGGTGAATAGACTTTCAAGACGGACTTTTTCGTGCTCAGTCAAGATTGGAGACCACTGATGAATATCAGACATTTGAACGGATCTGGGGTTAGCTTGTCAGGTTGGAAACTGTCCTATTGAACCAATATCTTCTAGCGCATATTTCATTGATTTTTATAGACCAATCATCTATTTGCGTTTTTCAATTGTTTCATGAAATGTAAGATCACGCGGCTTTTTTGGTAAAATGAGGATAACATAATTTTCATTATTCGACTTTTGTAACCAGCAGCTGACTACTACTGGTGTTTCAAGACTTTTGTTATTACATCAGAAATTTGTTTGGTAGCTGAATCCAAGATTTCGTTATAAAAGTTTGACAAGAAGAATACAAAATGCTAGATGGCAAAATTGCTTTATGTGTAATTGATGATCACTGCCTCTAAATTTAGCAGCTTTTAGAACTTAATACATGATCAATTTCGGAACGTCTTACGTGAGTGAGTTCATGTGTACTAATGTATGCTCTTTAAGTATATTTTTATGAGGAAAAATTTCTTTTCTAAATTGGCAGTTGCTAAATTAGCAAGCATCTTTTGGCAAGAACAGTGTCTTAAGGTTAAAAAACTATTCAAAAAATCTGAAAATTAGATAGGACTGGATTTAGCGTAAACCGTAAACCAGAAAATATACTGACAACTTTAATCAATCAAACTACACTGTCGTTTATTAAACAAATGCAATAAGTAGATCAAAAAGATGGCCACCACCAGGTACTCTATAAATACTCGAATACTCGAAAAACAGTTGAGTGATTCCGATAAACATTTATTTCGTCGGTCTGAGGCTTTACAATTGCGATTTAACTTGGCGTAAAACGATGCATATTATGCAAAAACTAAGACGAATATGAATATAGAGTTCCACTTCCATTTGACTTAAAATATAAGATTGACAGATAATGTACGTTACTTTATACATAACATATCAATACGATTATGTAAATTAAAACCTGATAGTATGCTAATTGATGTTCAACAATGAAATGCACAATAATATGATATGTTTTATTACCTTTCGAGGTTATGTGTTTATGATGTTGAGTAACAAACGATTATATAGTTATACTATTTAACCCGTGGCTTAACCTTCGGCATAATTACTACTCAGAGCTTGATTTGTTTAATTTGAACGATTACGGTCAGTATTAATGTTGAAGTAATGAAATTTTAGATTACTAAAATAAATTGCTTCTATATCTTCTTAATGGCCTTCGTTGTAGTTATACTTTTCTCGGATTTATATAGATAATTCCACAGTCGTTGGAGGTTAAAATCAAGCTTTTGTATCCGTAGGTTAATACCCGATCGTATCAGTGATTATATTATTAATGATATCATTCGGTCCTCGACTGAGCAGAACTATATAACCATTGTTCACGAAGTTTTTGTTTATTTGCAACTGTAAGATATAGTTCTGCTTTTTTTTCTTTTAATTTATTCTTCTGGAAAAAAGAGCCAACATTTTTTTAAAAATTTAAATAAAAATGCATGCATTAATGCAAGAAGTTTGAAATTTGCCTAGCTTATATAATTCGCTAAAACAATGTGTCTTTACGAAGTATAATATTTCGTTTAGATCAAGATATTAATCCAATTATTTCTTTTAAGAAAAAAAGACATTTTTGTAGTTTAGTCGCTGCAGTCGATGGAATGACTGAATATTTTTAATTTGAAATTCAAATTTAAATTCACGGTTTCACTGATTAGGTCGAAACCAAACTACATAAAACCTATAGCAAAATTCATCATTTTTTTTATATAGTACTACGGTTATTGTATCGTTCTTTGTGTACAAAAAAACACCATGCGGTTGTAAAGGGTAACTGTAATATTTGTCATTGCTCTTGGACATTGAATAAATATATAGTGATTAGTGCGAGCTTGCCCGTTTTTGCTTGTCTGTTAAAGGTGGTTGATCTTTTGCATTTATGTTTAAAAATGACATTTCATAAAATGACCACTGTCCATATCGGCACCTCTTAAAGATCAAACGACAGTAATGTTTGTCAGTAATTCGTCCGACATTCGATCTACCCATTACATTGTGATTTGTGAATTCTTTGGGAAGAATAGTTAGTGTTACTCACTTATTCCCAGTCAAACCTTTGTACACATTTATATATATACCTACCTGTTGCAGCAGGCTCTAATCACATTTTACGTGATACACAAAGATTTCCATACTAAGACCCGATATTGAATTCTGGTCATGATATTATGTACTTCGTAGGTCCTCATCAATCTACCAAGTCTTGGTTTTCCCAACCTGCATAATATAAAACAATAAATCTTAATTGTTTATATCGTACAACTAATTGGATGTAGAAAGTATCCGTTTAACGATCAAACTGTACATAACTATTCCATCAAATAATTTATCATTTATGACCGGCCGCAGGTATAAAAACCGTAAAATTTCAAAATAATTTCACTTTTCAACCATAAAATAAACCTATAATCACAGCTTTTTGATGTGTCAATCAAAATCTGTACTTCATTGATTACATGATGGTGTTAGCTAAGCTTATCATATGTTTACAACGCTTACATGGCGGCGACATAATTTTATGTAAAAATGACCTACTCAAAATGGAATTTTTCGAAATGTTTTTTTTTTTTTATATCTATGTTGATCTAAGACCATAATAAGCACTTAAGTGATCAATTTACCGATTACAACCGTTAATTACTGAGTAAATAATTTTTTTTTTTTTTTTTTTTGTAAAATGTAATTTTAGTGTAATGCCAATAGTGGGACAATATCAAATATCGGATTTTGGGCGCGTTTCACAAATTTTATACGATGTATTTGGTCGTTTGGTGCGGCTAGGCGGATTACTAGGACGGCCCGATTTATTATTTGTATACGATGCAGATGAAGTAGAAAAAGTGAGTATAAATCAATTATTAAATTCATATAAAATATAACCCTAAAATATTTATATTGGAGTGGACCCTTATATAAGATTTTTTTAATCGACGATCGACGTCTTCAAAATTTTCACAATTATAGACCTTGTCCAGGTCAACTTTCATATTATCAGTTATACCAGGATTTGACTTTGGTTTTGTAAATGTGGACGACGTTCTCATTATCTTTCAAAATTACAACGAACATCTCGAACTAGATGTGTATCATGGTGATCTTTTTCGGATGAATTTTTAACGAATATTATACAACACTTCGACGAAATTTGTCGTATACTACTACGGACATAATAAGATCTCTATACTTGCTCGAACGTTTTATTACGGACTGTACACAGATCACTGCAACCATATTATAATTGTCTCAAACCTTTCTGATTGTCAACCAGAATTTCCCAGAATTTCGTCTGACGGACCTAAACCACCTACTATATGAAGCTGAATTTCACAAACAAGTTCGATTTGAATTTTTGTTGGAACCCGCAAAAACTATTAGGTCTGGTCGTGATTTAAGCATTTCTTTCAGATTTACTAAATAATTTCGCAAAATCTTTAATCTCTCTGGAAGGAGAGTGTTTGTGGCGTCCTTCATACTCTGTGCGAAGTATTTTCTTACAGCTGAATTTATAATGGTATTAAGACACTGGCTTTTTTCCGATTTTTCTAGCGGCTAGAAAAGACAAACTAAGCGAGAAAAAAAACATTTATACAAATGTACACATGTGTGTGTGCATACAACATAGTACATTATCAAAATTGTTATATGTCAAAAAGCCAGCGTAGCCCAATTCCTAGCAAATAATTACATGTTGATTTCTTTTTTTTTGACATACGCACTTTTTTTTTGACATTTCAACATTTTGACATTTTGAATAGCGACATTTTGAAAATAACATCTAAAATTAAATTTAAAATCAATAATCTTTAAATATAAACAATTATAAATATAATTTCGCAATGTGATAGTGTTAATTTTTATTTTGTTTTGTGTCATCCATTATAATAGTGTTGTCTCCTCTTTCTTTCTCTGTGGCTAAAATGAGTTTGCAGCATTTTATAGCACTATAAAACTAAGTAGTCAATGTCAAAATACCATAACATAGGAAATTAGTAAAAATAATAGTTTTTCTTAAGAAATTTTTGCTTAAAACATGAAAAATGTTAGCTCAAATTTTTAACATGATTCAATCTAGTTGGCTTTGACAAATTTATTATAATAATTGTTGTGGTTTCTGTCATTTTAAATTTATTTCTTGTATTTTCGTATATTTTGGTCGAGATTAAATTTTTTGGTAAAAGTTCTTATTGTTTTATGCGCATTTTATTTATTTTTTATTTATTCGAGTTGTGTATTCGACCAAACCATATTTAAGATTATTATGTATTATTATCTAACCTGGTAATCAGAATTAAATTAAATGATATGCATCTTACCGGCCTGTGGCCTACTTTAGACAAATGGAATACCAATAGTTAAATAAATACACAGAATTACAATTTATATTTTTTACTATAAGAGTAACAAGAATTAATCCCTTTTAATGTCTACTTTGAAATACCTTTGTGGCTCTATATTACTTGTCTAACGTCTGACATATTTTAGTACACTTGTATAAATATTTTACACTATCATCAATTCAATTAACTGCATTCATAACCTTATGCATACTTTCATAAATGTAAATGAGCTATGCTCATATTGAAACAGCTATCAAAACAAATGTTTAATTTTGTTGTTGTTAACATTTGTTGCTAGAATATAATCAGGCGTTTCGCCACCATTTTCGATTGTTTGACGTCTTCTCATTAGTTAAGAGCGGAACCATTCCGCAAACATTGCAAAGAAACCGAAATTATCGAGTTTCAATAATACTGGTTTGTGATCAATCAAAACCTTCTATATATACAAAGCCACAATCATCAAAATCGAACTTATATTAGAGGTGGTAGAAAGACTTCTTATGGTATATCGTAAAATGTATGACCTTTATATTAAGCTTAGGTAAACATTTGTTCGATCATTGTGGCTTTGTATATATAGGAGGCTTTGGATCAATAGAGTCAAAAGCCTTTGCAAACCTCGGTGCAAATAGTATCATAGTTTGCTCATGGTTGTCATCATATTTTACACATGTGGCGGGGCAATTTACTTGAAAGTCTAGCACACTAATATTTCGTAAAGTTTGGGCATAATTGATGTGGTTGAGATTCCACTAAATGAGAAGATATTAGTTCTTTTCCCAAAGGTTTTTTTTCATCGCAGATTAAAATTATTTTTCTACCGCTTTAATGATAGACAATGGAATAGTATCAGGTTCACAACTCGTTCTCAGTATTTGATTGCACTTAAAATGTCAACTTCTGAAATATAGGGTTAGCATAACTGCAAGCATATGGATCAACGAAACAATCGCAATTTTGTACTAAAAATTTCCTGACCATGTTATTTCTCGAAGAGGTGATCACAATTGGCCACCGAGATCTTGTAATTTAATACCTTTAGATTTTTTCTTTTGGGCCACATGCAAGATAAGGTCTATGCCAATGCTCCACAATCAATTTAAGACCTTAATGATGGAATTCGTGAAGTTATCGAGGACGAATTGGTCATGGAAAATTTCATGAAAAGGATATGGTGCTGCAAACGTAGCCGTGGCGGCCATTTGGCTGATATCGTTTTCAAATGTTATGCCATGTGAAAGAGATGGCTCTATCCCTGATACTCTTTAATCTCATGAGAAACGCCAGGTTCTGGAATATGCAAATAATAGTTGTGTAAAATAGTTGGGTTAAATTGCATAGGTGTTAAAGAACTACTGGATCCACGTGCAAGATTTTCGGCTTCCGTCAGTTACAAAATGAATGAGTCTTAAACAAAATATATGTTCACTGGTTTTAGAGACCAAGACGCAATTAGTTTTGCTAGAAGTTACCAGGCCCTTAGACCACTGTTGCAGTTGATAAGCTGAAGTTGTACAAGGTAGATCAGTATGGGTGTGAGAGTTGACCCTTGACGAATGAGAATGAAGTTTTTTTATTTGACTTTTTATTCGATTAAATCAAGACATTTACGAAATAGCTAGTTGACCCCATTGGTTAAACACATCGTGGTGGACAAATGTAATATTTGGCTCTTCCAAATTTTTCAATATTTTGAATCGAAAAATTGGCCTGAATCGTCTGGAATATATTTCACTTTCTTATAATTAATAATTTTAATAGTATCTGAATTATAGGGAAACCGGCTAAGTCTCTTTTGCTTGGATAGTTAGCTCATCATCGATATCATATTTGGCTATGCCACTATTTTTATCATAATTTCACATCACAAAGTCTTTATACATATTGATCGTGTGTCTTGACTAAATGTTTGCCAATTTTCATGTTGCTTTAGGTAAATATTTATTCACGCTGTATCAGCCGCAGTGTATATATAGGCGGTAGTTTATACATATATTGACTCATCAATTAACGAAATTCCATACTCTTATACACACACAGACATACACATGAGTTAATTTGAATAATTAAAATTAAAAATTTAGTGCACGTTAGAAACTTTTTCAAGGTTCGTCCATCTTATGATGAAGTTCGTTGATATCTTATTAGTATTTAGGAGACATCTTCAGTTTTGCTGTACATGACTCGAATGTATATTAAAATGATAAAACATAGATTTTGTGTGCGAAGATGATACAACCGCATCGTGTTTATATTGAAGTGAGGTTGGATTTTTGCTATTTGTTTGAGTTAAGTCTTAGAGATGGTTTTGCAATTTTTTTTGAGGTTTTCCTATTTGTATTAGAGAAAATATAAATATTTTTTTTTATAAGAAAAAATTTAATTTAATTTTCATTATTTTTGATGATGATTGTTGTGCAGAGTACACACAATCAGATTTGTGTAACTATAGCATATAATTAACATTATGAGACATGCGATTGTATAAATATTATTTTATGAAGTTAGATGAAACGCTTTCACCGAAAATCATTTTTAGATCTTGAATCCATCAATATTTATATAAGTATTGCGTTTGTCTGCGTACACAAGAAAGTGTTAAGTTGTTACAAAAAAAAAAAACTCGGAATTGAACAAAATCATTAATTTTTGGTACAAATATTGAAATGCGGGTATAGTGTGATTATTTTATTTAGAATCTATACCAAACGGTAGTATCTCAACTTAAAAGAGTATCCTCTCTATTCTATAGAAAGTAAAATTCGAAGCACCAACGGCTTAGTATTAAGGTTTAGTTTAACGAGTACAGTTTCGTCTCACTGTTGAGTAAGCTGTACAGAGAAGTTTGCCCAGAACTAAAGTTTTAATTGGAGCAATCTAAATTTATTGCTCAACATGAGCTTTACAACAAGCTGTACTAACCTCCAATAATCAACCTCGCTCTTCAAAAACCAATGGAAAAACTTAAGCAACTTATTTATAACAAGCCAAGTGTAGCAGTATGAAGTGAGTGTTGAGCAAAATACATGGGAAAATCCAAATGGTTTAATATATTTATTGAGTTCTTATTTACAATCATGAAACCGGGAGATTGCTAAGCAATATCGTATAGAACGTAGTCTTTCGTTACATTATCATCATGACCGCACCCATCTAGCTATTTCTTATACAAAATTGAAAATTCGAAACTAATTTTAAAACTTTTTTGACTGCAAATAGGTCCTAAACTATTTTGGTTTAATATTTAAATTTTAAAAAATCTAGATGAACAAATTTAGAAGTTTAAAAAATCTCAATATAATGTTTAAAACTAATGCTTAAAACGTTTTACTCTGAGTTATAAACGTTTCAATTTTAAACCAAAAATGTTTGTAAAATAGTAGCTTTTGGTTCAAAAAGAAAACATTTGTGTTTTAAATCTAACAGGGTTGGTTTAAAATATAAACTCGTTAGTTTGTAATCTGATATAAAGTTTTTTTTTATTTAAAATAAAAAGTCAGTAATTTCCTGATCTGAACAGTTAGCTATTGATATTTCGTTTATATTAAACAGGCTCTAATACGCTCTATCATCCCACTTCTACTATTGAATTTGGTGTGTTTCTTAATTGACTAAAAAAATATAAACATTGTTTATAATGAAAAGATGCAACATTGGCTTCGTTTCATTATAGTTCGGATTCGAGCTCATGAGAATATAAAAATTTAAGAATTTAAAAATTCGGTATCTCACTCTCATCAGGCTGCTGCCGCGACCAAATTACACAAATGTCATTTTTTTTCCTAATAATATTTAATTGGTTAATATTTACATACATTTTCTTAGTTAAGATTCTTGGCCTAAAGTTAAAATGTCGCCGTTCAAACTAGGTTTTTATACTTCGTATGATCACGTTGTTCTAGTGAATTATAAGATTATAGAAAATTTCGTTTATTACACCTTCGATGCGTGCAATTTTTTAATATGGAAAAGTTATATTAGGTTTTTTTTAGTTAAGAACCATTATGATCAATTTTAAAACTTTTATATTTTAAATTTTAACATTTAACAGAATATTTTGGATTTTTTAAATAAAAGGTTTAAACAATCCAACATTTTCTGTTTAAATTTAGTATGACCAAATATATCATTTTTTTGTACTTAAAATCAAACTGCTAGAGTTTTCTTTATTAGTTGCCAAAACAAAAAGGATTTATTTCAAGTATTTTTTGGTTTTATTTTAGATCAAAACTTTTTATGTTAAGAATTAATGCTTTGTAGTTTTAAATAAGTTTTAAACTTTTTGAATTTTAAGAATTAGCATTGAATTGCTTTATTATTCTATAAAACTATTGTGGTTTAAAAAAATATATTAAAATTAGTCTCGATTTCTTACCGTGATAGGTGTATTACCATTTTATCCGTTTAAGGAGAAAAACTCTAAAGAGTTGGAGTAAATTTCTTAAACTTATAAAGTAAAACTTATAAAGTAAAACTTGTCTATTCTTTGTTTATAACAAAAGGTGGGTTCTTAGCTTTGAAGGCGTCAGTTTAAAATTTTACACACACAAAGTAAGTCGCAGTTCTTTGAGATTTTAAATGCCTCCGTCTATCTCTTCACACCATTCTTGAAAGCATCACTGTTGGCTTGCTTTGATGGAATACTTAAGTACTGAGCGAGAAGCACAATATTATTTCCGTGACTCGTTTTTAGTTTCGGGTCTTGCAAGTTGATATAACTGTCTAGTACAGATATAGTTTTGACGCAGCTCTGCTATTTTCTTCGTCCACGAGAACGCTGGAACCTTCCAGCTATCTATTGATGTCCGTGGCTATGCTGCATCATAACCTATTGAAATATCAGTTTTTTGTGAGACATCTTTATGCAGTTTCTGTGAAAACTTTATTTTCCAAAATGGAAATAAATAGGTTTTCGTCAAACCTTTTATGTTTTCAGGCTTTTAAAAGTTCCCTTAGTTTTTCATTTTTTTTTTAAAAGTTCCCTTAGTTTGCATCCATCATGCAAGATGCACAAAATGGCTTGGTGATCGCTGTGTTTGTATAGATCACTTATTTCCCAACTCATTATTTTAGTTAAGAGACATTCACTAATTCATGTGCCTTCAGTAGTTCTTTGCTTTTATTAATAGTAGCACGGCTAACGGCTTCCCCGTTCATGGGCTCAGTCATTAAATTCACCCAAAATCAACAAATGGCTATGATGGCCAGAAAGAATTTGAAATCTTCTATTGTTACACTGGGATGAGCATAGCAGCTAAAGATATGAATCCCTTCGATTTTACATCGTACAAAAGCGGATTCGGCACCGCTAACATTTCTTGAAAGCGTAACTTCTCACAGACTCATACAACAGTATGAGTCTTTGAGAAATCTGCTGCCCAAGAAAACTATCAAACTTCCTGTATTCTAACTTCCCGTATTATTAGCAACTGATGACCAGTCTGAGGCGGTGAATCTCTCTTTTTGTTAGCAGTGTTTGCATTAGAAAAGTCCAGAGTTTCGCTTATCCCTTTATCTTGATTAGTTAAAAGGCTTGTTGGTTTCGTACTAACAAGGAGTCTCTATTTCTTCTTCTATTTATTGTAGATCCATTTCTGGTTGTCGACCCGCATCTTGTAAATCCTCCCTCAGAGCCTCCTCGGCTTTTTCAAAATTTTTAATGGCTCCTATTCCACTTCCTATTGTTTCTATCCTTTATATATTCGAACAGGTTGTTTATCTGCTTTTTAACTGCAGATGGAAGTTAATCACTGCCCCGTAATTTTATCTTTGCTCTTCTTCATTCTTGGGTTTATATTGTGGTGTCTTCTTTTAATATTTTATACTTTCTACCTGTTTTTTTCAGCCGCTTCTGATATTAGGAACACACGCTGCTTGAAGCCGCATCTCCTGATGAACAGACGCTTCATGACAGTTTTTGTCGGTAAATGGTATTTTATATTCCATCTATCCGCCGGCAATCTATTTAGAGGTTTCCTATATCCGCTACCCGAAGATGCGCCCGATAAATAATCTCATTCCTTTTTATTTTATCATTTTGCATAATTATTGAGTTGGACAATCCTTAATTGCCATTTTTTAGTATGCTGTGCATACTATGCTAAGTGAGCAGTAGTAATATGCCTTATTAGCATTTTCTATGGCTAATTAATTTTTCAAATTTTTCGGACATGATTTATGATTATATCCGTTTTCGGAGTAGTGTCCACCAATCTATTTTTAGACAATCAAATGCGAGACATTTAAAGCCTTTTTACACTTTTATGAAACCCTGCTTTTCCTTAACAAGGCACTTTTGTTTTCCGGAATCACCGGGATAACTCAGTGGGAAACTTTCTTGGTTTTAGGGTCGATTTTCATGTTTTAAGCAATGCTTAAGATCATCTTATTACTTGCTGTTTCCATTAAAATATCATCTCTAATATTACTAATCCTTTTGACAGTAATGCTAGTCTTACCGATATTTATGCTACCAACTAGTTTGAATAAGGTTTTGCATTGTTTGACGGAATTGGTCGATGACTGTGCCGCTGTTTGGTGTATGTGAAAGATAATGTTCAACGTTAAGAACTCACTATTTCAGGTGGCGAGCACATCATATCTTCTTTTAATGTTGCACGGATACCAAGTAGTACTATGACCATGTCATTATGGCTTGTGGGTGATAAGAGTAAAATCTCCATAATCTCCATAATTTCACTATATATGATTTGTAATTCTGTGAATGTAGCTTTATGGCGCATTGTGTTTAGTCTACGAGGTCGTGACACAAAAGAAGGTGCAATATAATTAAAATGGATGTACCATAACGCTAAGGTCGTTTGGTTTACCGCTTACCAAACTAATTGCTCGGAAATAAATTGGTAGTTGTGTATGTTTCTTGACTTTTAAAGATTAAAACTATTTCTTGTCTATATCTACATAGTAATAATGCAATCATACACAGTTCCTAATGAATAGATGATGGATGCAACAATTTTAATTAAATTTAAATTAACCTAGAACTCGTATTTATAAAAGCGCGGTATATTTTTGAAGGTCAAATAAGAGTATAATTTCAACCTTGCGGAACAATTTATTTTTTTCTAAATCATAATTATGTCCATCAATGATTAAGCGGATAGTTGAAAGTTACAAAACATAAATGTTAAACTTAAATGAGGCCATCCTCAACTGACTACCAAAATTCAAAACCATAAATATCGAGGTTATGTTCTTTCTAATTGTATTAACAGTGTTGTGATTTATTTTTGAAGTTCATTATTAAATTTGCACTTTCGCACGTTGCGAATACCACAAATATGACGTAGGTATATAATAAGCGTGTCATTATCTAATTAACATAAACCAAAACAAAATGCAAACGTAAAATTACGATCGAGTTTTTTTAGGCCATTACTGGCCCGTGCTGTATTAACAATAAGTTTTCATTAACTGGACGTCTCGCCTTCGTCGCAATATTAGTTGCTTTCCAATCGACCAAGTACTTTGGTGTGTGTCTTTGCTAAGATAATTATTTAAAACTGGTTTTATTGAAATTTTTAATTGTCAAACGGTTCAATACCGACCTACCTAGTGATAAAATGATGCGTAAATGTTTCTAACTACTCATGAAAAATAGCTAGAGCAGTTGCGAGTAGTTCAAATTTAGCAAAGACACACACCAAAGTACTAGCAAGTGCTTGCGGTGGCCGATTGGAAAGCAACTATTATTCAATCTGACAATTAATTAAATCGCATTTATATAAATACCCCCGGACAACACTGGTTTTAATGTTAAAAGTATCAAAATGAAATTTATGAATACTTGAGAGATGCAGAAAGTAGAAGTGACAAATTGATCACCAAACTTGTGGTTGTTTTTGTAGTTAAGCGCGCGATCTTTAAAAAAATCATAATATTTGCTTTGTTAATTCGCGGCCAATTATGTAACATATATGTATGCGGATGAATGGATATTACTCGTTGAAAACTATAAAATCTGGTTTAAGTGGGTCAAATAGATTCATGAACATTAATTTTTTTTATTCTTTTATTGATACATCGTTCGTTTAGATGGACATTGTGTTGTAATACGATCGTCAATTCAATGTTATGATACAATAACGAGGTTAATTCGGTTGTTAGATGTGTGGAAGGTACGCACTAAGGTTTTTTCTTCTTGTTTAATTGTTGATTTGTTGAGTAACCCTAATGGTTTGGGTATTTGTTTGATTGTGTGTCTTCTAACATATAGGTGCGGTTTATCGTCTTATTATAGTCGATTATCATATTTATGGTTTTTTACATAACACTATCTTATACTAGTTTATGATTATATAATAACATCAAGGGTTACAAGTACACCGTACAACGTTGATATTGGAAAAATCCGAAATTAATGAATCAATCGGTAAAAAATCCAGCTTATGCGTAAGTCGACTTCAGCTAACTTAAAAAACGAATCTTAAACGGTAAAAGTATGAATGGTGGAAAATGTATGTCTATGAGCGCATTTCATTAGATATCTTTATAGAAGTCACCGGACTTTACGTATCAAAAGGCTAACATATATCGGGTTTTCCAATAAGGATTTGACAATTTATTTTTAAAATAAAACGCCAACTATTTGAGATATCTCGAAAATTTCAAAACATTTATGTATGGAATTCGACATCGTTCATATGTCCATCACGGGCATGTTTGCAGGTGTCGATTCCTTGAACCCAATTTTCGATGACTCGGCCACACATTTTGACTCACACCACCTGAAAACCACACCACACAGTTATTTTTTGTGGATGAAGTGGTGTTTCTTGAAGCACATATAAGGGTTTTCATCTGACCAATAACGCATAAACGAAATTGTTAACGAAGTCGTTTAGCCGAAAATGCGCTTCATCACTGAAGACAATTTTGCGATGAAATTGGTCATTTTCTTTCAACATTTCCAAAAAGGTCAATTTACGGACTTACGGCTTGATTTGAATGAACCACTTCTCTTCCATTACGACTGAGCTTGAGTTTTTAAACGATGAATGAAATCCCGTACCAAGACTTCAGCTCGCCAAATGGTTGGTTGAAGAAGTTTCATGTACAAATTGAAATCAACTTTAAATAAGACGAAATTAAGACAAGCAACCTCGTCTTCGGATATCCGAAAGATATTTGTCACACAAATACTTCGTAACAATTTCAGAGGATCTTAAATTGGCAAATATGCCAATGATGGAAGGTTGAAGTCTTAAGAGTACAACACGCATAAATTCTACAAATGAGCACCTGAACTGCATCATACCTTTAGACCTAGGTCATTTTTGTCATTCGTCACCAGGGCACCAACCTCCGTGCTAAACTCCATGATTTCCATGCATTGTTTTAACGGTGGTTCCTCGGACCTCAGTTTTCTCCCTTGGACGTATTTCAGAAATTCTATACCAAGTACCCATTTGCACAGTAGTATAGATTTTATTCTTTGAGCAACTCTTTCACTCAGTCGTTAAGTTGGGTTAGTCGATTGGCTATTTATAGCGCTTCTGGAGTGACTTATCCTTGGAATAATTTGATAAAATTAATTTGACGAAAAAGATACCTGGAGTGAGCTGAGCGCGCAAAAATCATCAGAATTACGCGATACCTGAATTAGCGGACTAGAATTCAAAATTGTGCCGTTGTCGGAGTAAATAAATCAACACAATCCTCTTGTTGACACAAACCGTTTAAGTGCCTCCAAAAAAGAAGACGTAGTTAAATTATCAACTAACTCAAGGAGAATTGCTTTTACTGAGTTTCTGGTTGAATTCACCTTTTTGATAGATTTCCCTGTTTTTGTGGATGAACCTTCGGCCTGGTCAGACCACAAACTTTCTAAATATTTCATTAGCCAGTTGCCTTCCATTAATTGGCTAAAACTGTTCCCAAGTAGATGCAAGGAATGCCTGAGGTGATAGAGGTTCCTGTTATGATAGAAAGAACTAATTGTTAGTTTGAGAACACCCGACCAAAAATAATGTTTTAAAGTATCGGCAGGTCATCAGCCAGTCATATTTGCCATCGGCTAACAAATTTGTGAACTCCCAATAATAGATCCAAAATATAGTTCTCGTACCGCAGAATTTTTTTTTTAACTGCTTATTGCAATCCTTTTGGCATGTGACATGACATCGACTTTTTCTTCAAAATCAACCACAAGCCATTTACGGTTTTGACCATCTAAATTTTACTGAACGCTTGGTCTAGAGTTACTTGCAAAGACCATTACTTTGCCATCAGCGAAGGCTACTTCTTGGATGTTGCTATCCATGCTACTATTGAAGACAATGTTCCAGAGATGTGGGCCTAGGATGGACCCTTGCGGGCAGCCTTTGGTGATATTCTTTTGAAGTGTGCCATAAGTTGTGACTACAGTTGCGAATCTATTAGAAAAAATTGGTTTATGATTGATTAAAGGTTTACTAGACAGCTCATCTTCTTTAACTAATTCCTAATACTAGACCAAAACAGATTATCGAAAGCGTTAGACACGTCAAGAATACTACAATAGCGTATTAACAATAAAACGTTTTATAACTCAGCATGTTCAAAAAATTGAATGGAATTTGTACGATTTACACAGAGATTACTCGTTAAATTGAGAATGAGGTCAATAGAAACCAGGCGAAGCTCTGCGATTTAAACAATTTAGAATGATAGAGAGAGAGAACGCCTTAACTAATTGAACCATTGCTTGTATCAAATTTTCCATAAAGAAACAGTGCCTGATATTAAATTAAATATAAAAGAATTAATCTCCACATTAATTATAATTGCAACAAAATTTATGAAGTAACAATTCGCCTGAATGTCTTTCTATGTCATATTACAAGTTGTTTTTATAAAAATGCTGGTATTAAAATAATGCCTACATTGAGGCGAATTACATAAATATCCACAACACAAACAATTACCCTGGGCAATTTTTTTTTCTGCTATAATCCAGCCTCTTCTAAGTTCTTGTTGCTGAAAAAATTACTTAATGCCTTCGGTCTCAGCGGTCTCTATAATAGTCATTACTGTCCTTATTAGTTTATAATTTCTTCCCACACTTCGTCCGTTTAACTTCTTCGTTATTAGCGAAAGAAGCTTCCTTCCCAACAACGGGTTGTATTCTGACAATCCGAATAGGCTTTTATTGAGTTCGCTTTACCTTGTTGGTAGTATTGGGAATACACGGCTTAAGTACCTACACAATTGCCTTATAACGGTTGCTCGACGCGTTTAAGTGCTTAAATAATTGCAAACTGTTTCTGTAGTTGATCTTATAGGCCAACCACTTCAAGGCACTCCAACACCTTTGATGGGTCTGAGGCCTTTATAAAGCCTATAGTTCTCAGCAATTTTAATTTTGCTCAATGATTTAATTGCGGCTCCTAAGGCTTCAATCGAATTGGTATGGCGCCTAACATCATCTGCGCATTTTGGTTTAAATGCGTTACAACAGGTTCTGAGACTGCAATACCAGCTGACTACACTGTCATATGACGATGCTTTCTAAGTAAGAACGTTCCGTAATCTCTATACAAACGCACTTCTATCTAAATTTTTTAGGTGGAGATCTTTCGAACCTCATTCCAACGCCCTTACTACTTTTATTTGATCTGCAATGTTTTTCGGATTGCTACCAGCCTTAAAATGTGACCGCTGCTTTGTTACCTCTTCCCGACTTGATAGAGGTACACAAATGAGGAGAAGAGTAGAGTCACCAATTGACAGACACAAAGTCCGCTATCCATTTTAGTCCATTTTTAGGTTAAGATTTGGGAGTAACCTGATGTTGACCATACAGAAACTCTGGTGTGTATTTTAAGAAGTCTGTAGCATCTTTCAAAATGATCGAATCTAACATATAATAAATTTAAAGATTTCCAGGCAGTTGTTCGTTGATTTTGCTGGTCATATCGATAGTCTCACTGGAATTCAGTGGTACTTCAGAAATATCGCACAATGTTCCTAACCAAACACTCCACAACCAGTTGTTGTCTTTACTTTTGACAACCTGTTCACATGTTTGTCGAATTCCTGCAAAGTGGACTCGATTTGATCACAGTTTGTAAGCCGACGTACTGGAAATAATATTCATATTAATGAAGGATTGTTGCGAGTTGGCCAGATTTTTCGAGAAACGCGAAGGTCACGTTTGAAGGGTGGCTCACCATCATTGGTACAGCCTGTGTATTGTCAGCAATGTAAAGTTGAGCGTATTACCAAAACCATAGTATAAATACACATAGTACTACCATCATAAGAAAAAAACAGTTTACCCATTGATGTTCCAGATGTCGGGTCGATAGAATATCGTCAAAATTTAGAATAAATATATGACATTTAGACGATTATACAAATACAAATATTTTGATTATTTTAAAGCGATACCAGTAGCGACATCTAGTACGTCAATGGCCTAACATACCATGGTACTACTATGTGTGTTTATACTATGCCAAGACTGATATTTTATCGGTTGGAACCATTATATGATAAACTTGGCCATGAATCTTGAACACGTATGGTGCTCTTCCATGAAAGTCAATTACTTTTGATCCCATCGAACACGTCTATAGTCACTATGCTCTGGATTTGATAGACGTTCTCTGAGAAATTCTTATGGAATCAACTGGTTTTTCTAACTTAACTTTGTATTTTCGGCAGCAAATGGCACACTTTTCATTTGAAAGACGTTCAACAGCCAAATTTTTTGATCCGCAGAACTGTCAAACGCTGAATTGTCTATAAGTTGAGCCCTAGTTTGTTTATTTCCATCCCTGTTGCTGACGACTGGCTTGAAAACGAAGATTGAGGGCTCGTTGAGCTAGCATTTGATTCAGAGTTTAATGCTGTCACCGACGTTTACAAATTTTGGCTTTTTCTATCCTTTTTAATCCTTTTCTAAATCAGACTCACCTTTATCCAAATCAAATTCATCCTTTTCCAGGTTGTATTTGACAACCGTAGACGATATAAAACCAAAACTATTTTCAAAACTCCGAACTTTATCCATAACATATGCTTGGTTGGTGCTTGATAATGCAAGAATTCATATGATGCAGAAAGTTCGTGAGCTTTTGGATCAGTCAAGCCATCAATTTAGCGCTCGAAATTTTCCATAATTCAATTTTTCAATCTAATGTAAAATTTGACTTGCGGCCGTCAACTTTAATTTCATCGACATATCCAAGTAGTACTTGTTGCGTCGGTGGATGTTATATCATTACTTTGCTTGGAAAGCAAAAAAAAAATGAAATCATCTACGGTTGAATGTAATTTGTAAAAGGTTGAATTTGGTGTGGAAAACCTATAGTACGTTTGACAATTTTTGCTACGGATTTTTTCCATTGTACAAAAATAATTTGCCCAAATGTGGTCTACAAATTATGCATATACAATTTTGAATTTTGCAATCAAACATTGCCACGTGCGAATCGAACTGACCTCTAACCATCAGGCTTCTTAACTACACAAAATTATAATGTAAGTTGCAAAAATATTGTCAGGCTTAGGAGCGTGATGGTCATTGAAGAATTGATATAGTTTGCCGTCTTAACTTTTGTATCCAATTCCGCATTGGGTAATACTTTTTATCAATATTTTAGGTTGTTTCAGAAATTCACATTATATGACTTATCGTTTATTTATTTATAACTTATTTATTTGAACCTAAGCACAAAATCATAATACTTATATTGATTTATCATTAATGTGTTTATTTTTTTTCTTTACAGCTTTGCCGGAATGAAGGACCAACACCTTTTCGACCTTCAATGCCATGTTTGGTCAAATATAAAAGTGAGGTTAGGAAAGACTTTTTTGGTGATTTAGGTGGCGTCGTTGGAGTGTAAGTATTTTTTAATCAAATATTTATATATTTCAAAAAGACAGTTAGATTTTTTGGTATAGGAGGTCTGACCATTTCTGAATGGATCAATTTTCAACCCTCTCTAGAATCTAGATGATTAAATAGACCTTATATTAGTTTCCTCTACTTGATAAACACTTTACTTTATTTAATCCATATAGACACGGTGAACCATGGCGTCAATTTCGATCGCGAGTCCAAAAACCAATTCTTCAACTATCAACCGTTCGTCGATATGTGACACCAATCGAGAATGTCACCAACGATTTTATCCAGTATTGTGAAACCCTGTTGGACGAAAATAATGAACTTCCCGCTGATTTTGATAATGAAATTCATAAATGGTCGCTCGAATGTATCGGATTGGTGGCGTTAGACACACGGCTCGGTTGTATCCAACGTGACTTGGATGAAAAGTCCGAAACTCAACAAATAATAAATGCGGCTAAATTTGCTTTGCGCAACGTAGCCGTACTTGAATTAAAAGCACCGTATTGGCGTTACTTTCCAACACCACTGTGGACAAAATATGTGAATAATATGAATTATTTTGTCGAGTAAGTATTCGTGCCGTTTTGGTAGCGTAATTATAGTTATTTAACCTAAATTATGTTCACAGTGTGTGTATGAAGCACATACAAAATGCAACACGACGAATGAATAGTCCTCAACCAAGTAGACGGGCGATGGAGGAACCATCACTACTCGAGAAAGTTCTGAAAGATGGGAATAGCGAAAAGATTGCATGCATCATGGCACTCGATTTGATTTTAGTTGGCATTGATACTGTAAGTATATGCTTGAGATATTTTAATTGCGAGACAATATTTTGTTTTGATTTATTTTTCTACAGATTTCAATGGCTGTCTGTTCGATACTCTATCAGTTGGCAACACGTCCCGAGGAACAAGAAAAATTATACGAAGAACTAAAACGAATCATACCCGATCCAAATACACCGTTAACGCATCAACTAATCGATAAATGTCAATATTTAAAAGGATTCATCAAAGAAGTTCTTCGTATGTACAGCACCGTAATCGGGAATGGACGAACGTTACAAGAAGACACGGTAATTTGTGGTTATCGTATACCAAAAGGGGTTCAAACCGTTTTTCCAACACTAATAACGGGCAACTTACCAAAATACGTGACGGATGCAAAACAATTTCTGCCCGAACGATGGATGAAAGATACACCGCTGGGACGTGAAGGTAAAATCCATCCATTCTCAACTATGCCGTATGGTATTGGGGCACGTATGTGTTTGGGTCGTCGTTTCGCTGATTTAGAAATGCAGGTGCTATTAGCCAAATTAGTTCGTACACATAAAATTGAATACCATCATAAACCGCTAGACTATGCCGTAACGTTTATGTATGCACCCGATGGCCCACTAAAGTTCAAAATGACACGGCGTCAGGATTAATTATTAAATATTTAATTATTATTATTATTACGATTTTGCTAAGATTAAAAAAACAAAAAATGTAATCTGGTCACCTGTTTTTTTTATTGAACTTGGTTTGTTGCTCGGATAAACGTGTACCTACTACATTTGTAATACGAAAAGACAAATTTAACATTTGTAATGTTTTTTTAGCTGTTTGATAATATTCTTGCCTTTTTTCTATATACATATAAAGACATTTAAATCGTTACGTTTTATTGGGGTCCATTTGCACATTGTTTGAAATATGTTTGTAGTGAAACACAATCAGCATCACTCGCCGAGAAACTGGCAGTAGGACAATTTGCCACCATATTACTGTTGACACATAGGAACAAGAAAATTGTTATTGGACTGCATTGATTTGCCCCACTGGTAACGGACGCGGTGAATTCAGCCGTACGACTACGAGCCAACGGTAGACATGCGTCCAATGCCGAATTAACGGTGGCGACAAATGCGGCTCCCACATTAGCGGCAAATGTTGTACGAATTTCTGGTTCGTTAAGTGCACCGTTAGCATATAGTCCAGTTTGATTGAAAGCACATTCAGTTTTACACTAGAATTATGTTAAATTATAAAATAGTTATGACTTGGAATATATATTTTTAATGAATAAACACTTACGCATCCTTTAATTGGATCGCCTGGTTGTCGTGGACCACCTGGTGGGGGACCTTTAGGACCGCCTTGCCCACGACATCCATCCATCACCGATTCACTTAGTAATTTACCATAGCTACAACATTCTTCGGGCCGTTTAAATACTGGTGGTGGGCCAGTACACTGGGAACTCACTAGTAGGCTTCCACCTACCACAGCCATTAGGACCACAATAACTTGAATTTGATTCATCTTTGTGCTAATTTCTATTAGCACGAACACTCAACTGATTATGAATTATAAACATATATTTCAGTTTTATTTATATGACTATAATTTTTAACGATTTTCCTGCTTTAAACCACCAAACCGTGAAATTTTAAATCAACACTCGTGGCAAGTAATTACATTCGAGGTAATTTGTATAATTTGTTTGTCATGATTTTTATATGAGTACTGACCAAATTTATGTGTTAATTTGGTGGGGAAGCTGTAAATATCGAAATTTAGTGTCAGCAATTTTCCGAATGAGTAGGTGCTAAAAACCGTTGAATTTGAAGACATTTAATTCATAACATTGGTTTTATATTAAAAATGGAATGAGTTGTTGATTTCCTTCCGGTTTACCAATTTCGAGTTTGTTTGTTTCAATTTATGCTTATTTAAGTAAAGTAGATTTTGCTGAATGTGTCAACGTGGTCCCGATTGCAATAGTATGATTGAATGTATATTTGGAATCTGTAATGATCTCTAAAAGACGTTTTGCTTAAAGTGAGAAAATAAAACTGTTTGATCTTGTGGTCTTATCTGTTATCTGAGGTAGACCTTAAGCAAACCCATTTCAATTGCAGTTTTTATGAAAATTCTCAATCAATTCGAGAATGCGAGGATTGTGGCCTGCTTTCATTTTCAAACTGCAAGACGTATAACTTTTGCCTTCGTCTAATTACATGCATGATGAATAGTTCCATGAATTAAACACTAGTTAGCAGTATTTATGCCTATATCGAGAGCTTTTGATTAATGTATTATTCATCAAAATCGGGCCACGATTACGTACTTTATTGTAGAATTTATGGATATTGATAATATTGTGAGCTAAGCCCTTGGCTAAAAATGTATGAAAATTTTGCAGCCATATTTATGCTTATATCCAACATCCAACATCCAACATCCAACATCCAACATCCAACGTCCAACATCCAACATCTAACATCCAACATCCAACATCCAACATCCAACATCCAACATCCAACATCCAACATCCAACATCCAACATCCAACATCCAACATCCAACATCCAACATCCAACATCCAACATCTAACATCCAACATCCAACATCCAACATCCAACACCCAACATCCAACATCCAACATCCAACATCCAACATCCAACATCCAACATCCAACATCCAACATCCAACATCCAACATCCAACATCCAACATCCAACATCCAACATCCAACATCCAACATCCAACATCCAACATCCAACATCCAACATCCAACATCCAACATCCAACATCCAACATCCAACATCCAACATCCAACATCCAACATCCAACATCCAACATCCAACATCCAACATCCAACATCCAACATCCAACATCCAACATCCAACATCCAACATCCAACATCCAACATCCAACATCCAACATCCAACATCCAACATCCAACATCCAACATCCAACATCCAACATCCAACATCCAACATCCAACATCCAACATCCAACATCCAACATCCAACATCCAACATCCAACATCCAACATCCAACATCCAACATCCAACATCCAACATCCAACATCCAACATCCAACATCCAACATCCAACATCCAACATCCAACATCCAACATCCAACATCCAACATCCAACATCCAACATCCAACATCCAACATCCAACATCCAACATCCAACATCCAACATCCAACATCCAACATCCAACATCCAACATCCAACATCCAACATCCAACATCCAACATCCAACATCCAACATCCAACATCCAACATCCAACATCCAACATCCAACATCCAACATCCAACATCCAACATCCAACATCCAACATCCAACATCCAACATCCAACATCCAACATCCAACATCCAACATCCAACATCCAACATCCAACATCCAACATCCAACATCCAACATCCAACATCCAACATCCAACATCCAACATCCAACATCCAACATCCAACATCCAACATCCAACATCCAACATCCAACATCCAACATCCAACATCCAACATCCAACATCCAACATCCAACATCCAACATCCAACATCCAACATCCAACATCCAACATCCAACATCCAACATCCAACATCCAACATCCAACATCCAACATCCAACATCCAACATCCAACATCCAACATCCAACATCCAACATCCAACATCCAACATCCAACATCCAACATCCAACATCCAACATCCAACATCCAACATCCAACATCCAACATCCAACATCCAACATCCAACATCCAACATCCAACATCCAACATCCAACATCCAACATCCAACATCCAACATCCAACATCCAACATCCAACATCCAACATCCAACATCCAACATCCAACATCCAACATCCAACATCCAACATCCAACATCCAACATCCAACATCCAACATCCAACATCCAACATCCAACATCCAACATCCAACATCCAACATCCAACATCCAACATCCAACATCCAACATCCAACATCCAACATCCAACATCCAACATCCAACATCCAACATCCAACATCCAACATCCAACATCCAACATCCAACATCCAACATCCAACATCCAACATCCAACATCCAACATCCAACATCCAACATCCAACATCCAACATCCAACATCCAACATCCAACATCCAACATCCAACATCCAACATCCAACATCCAACATCCAACATCCAACATCCAACATCCAACATCCAACATCCAACATCCAACATCCAACATCCAACATCCAACATCCAACATCCAACATCCAACATCCAACATCCAACATCCAACATCCAACATCCAACATCCAACATCCAACATCCAACATCCAACATCCAACATCCAACATCCAACATCCAACATCCAACATCCAACATCCAACATCCAACATCCAACATCCAACATCCAACATCCAACATCCAACATCCAACATCCAACATCCAACATCCAACATCCAACATCCAACATCCAACATCCAACATCCAACATCCAACATCCAACATCCAACATCCAACATCCAACATCCAACATCCAACATCCAACATCCAACATCCAACATCCAACATCCAACATCCAACATCCAACATCCAACATCCAACATCCAACATCCAACATCCAACATCCAACATCCAACATCCAACATCCAACATCCAACATCCAACATCCAACATCCAACATCCAACATCCAACATCCAACATCCAACATCCAACATCCAACATCCAACATCCAACATCCAACATCCAACATCCAACATCCAACATCCAACATCCAACATCCAACATCCAACATCCAACATCCAACATCCAACATCCAACATCCAACATCCAACATCCAACATCCAACATCCAACATCCAACATCCAACATCCAACATCCAACATCCAACATCCAACATCCAACATCCAACATCCAACATCCAACATCCAACATCCAACATCCAACATCCAACATCCAACATCCAACATCCAACATCCAACATCCAACATCCAACATCCAACATCCAACATCCAACATCCAACATCCAACATCCAACATCCAACATCCAACATCCAACATCCAACATCCAACATCCAACATCCAACATCCAACATCCAACATCCAACATCCAACATCCAACATCCAACATCCAACATCCAACATCCAACATCCAACATCCAACATCCAACATCCAACATCCAACATCCAACATCCAACATCCAACATCCAACATCCAACATCCAACATCCAACATCCAACATCCAACATCCAACATCCAACATCCAACATCCAACATCCAACATCCAACATCCAACATCCAACATCCAACATCCAACATCCAACATCCAACATCCAACATCCAACATCCAACATCCAACATCCAACATCCAACATCCAACATCCAACATCCAACATCCAACATCCAACATCCAACATCCAACATCCAACATCCAACATCCAACATCCAACATCCAACATCCAACATCCAACATCCAACATCCAACATCCAACATCCAACATCCAACATCCAACATCCAACATCCAACATCCAACATCCAACATCCAACATCCAACATCCAACATCCAACATCCAACATCCAACATCCAACATCCAACATCCAACATCCAACATCCAACATCCAACATCCAACATCCAACATCCAACATCCAACATCCAACATCCAACATCCAACATCCAACATCCAACATCCAACATCCAACATCCAACATCCAACATCCAACATCCAACATCCAACATCCAACATCCAACATCCAACATCCAACATCCAACATCCAACATCCAACATCCAACATCCAACATCCAACATCCAACATCCAACATCCAACATCCAACATCCAACATCCAACATCCAACATCCAACATCCAACATCCAACATCCAACATCCAACATCCAACATCCAACATCCAACATCCAACATCCAACATCCAACATCCAACATCCAACATCCAACATCCAACATCCAACATCCAACATCCAACATCCAACATCCAACATCCAACATCCAACATCCAACATCCAACATCCAACATCCAACATCCAACATCCAACATCCAACATCCAACATCCAACATCCAACATCCAACATCCAACATCCAACATCCAACATCCAACATCCAACATCCAACATCCAACATCCAACATCCAACATCCAACATCCAACATCCAACATCCAACATCCAACATCCAACATCCAACATCCAACATCCAACATCCAACATCCAACATCCAACATCCAACATCCAACATCCAACATCCAACATCCAACATCCAACATCCAACATCCAACATCCAACATCCAACATCCAACATCCAACATCCAACATCCAACATCCAACATCCAACATCCAACATCCAACATCCAACATCCAACATCCAACATCCAACATCCAACATCCAACATCCAACATCCAACATCCAACATCCAACATCCAACATCCAACATCCAACATCCAACATCCAACATCCAACATCCAACATCCAACATCCAACATCCAACATCCAACATCCAACATCCAACATCCAACATCCAACATCCAACATCCAACATCCAACATCCAACATCCAACATCCAACATCCAACATCCAACATCCAACATCCAACATCCAACATCCAACATCCAACATCCAACATCCAACATCCAACATCCAACATCCAACATCCAACATCCAACATCCAACATCCAACATCCAACATCCAACATCCAACATCCAACATCCAACATCCAACATCCAACATCCAACATCCAACATCCAACATCCAACATCCAACATCCAACATCCAACATCCAACATCCAACATCCAACATCCAACATCCAACATCCAACATCCAACATCCAACATCCAACATCCAACATCCAACATCCAACATCCAACATCCAACATCCAACATCCAACATCCAACATCCAACATCCAACATCCAACATCCAACATCCAACATCCAACATCCAACATCCAACATCCAACATCCAACATCCAACATCCAACATCCAACATCCAACATCCAACATCCAACATCCAACATCCAACATCCAACATCCAACATCCAACATCCAACATCCAACATCCAACATCCAACATCCAACATCCAACATCCAACATCCAACATCCAACATCCAACATCCAACATCCAACATCCAACATCCAACATCCAACATCCAACATCCAACATCCAACATCCAACATCCAACATCCAACATCCAACATCCAACATCCAACATCCAACATCCAACATCCAACATCCAACATCCAACATCCAACATCCAACATCCAACATCCAACATCCAACATCCAACATCCAACATCCAACATCCAACATCCAACATCCAACATCCAACATCCAACATCCAACATCCAACATCCAACATCCAACATCCAACATCCAACATCCAACATCCAACATCCAACATCCAACATCCAACATCCAACATCCAACATCCAACATCCAACATCCAACATCCAACATCCAACATCCAACATCCAACATCCAACATCCAACATCCAACATCCAACATCCAACATCCAACATCCAACATCCAACATCCAACATCCAACATCCAACATCCAACATCCAACATCCAACATCCAACATCCAACATCCAACATCCAACATCCAACATCCAACATCCAACATCCAACATCCAACATCCAACATCCAACATCCAACATCCAACATCCAACATCCAACATCCAACATCCAACATCCAACATCCAACATCCAACATCCAACATCCAACATCCAACATCCAACATCCAACATCCAACATCCAACATCCAACATCCAACATCCAACATCCAACATCCAACATCCAACATCCAACATCCAACATCCAACATCCAACATCCAACATCCAACATCCAACATCCAACATCCAACATCCAACATCCAACATCCAACATCCAACATCCAACATCCAACATCCAACATCCAACATCCAACATCCAACATCCAACATCCAACATCCAACATCCAACATCCAACATCCAACATCCAACATCCAACATCCAACATCCAACATCCAACATCCAACATCCAACATCCAACATCCAACATCCAACATCCAACATCCAACATCCAACATCCAACATCCAACATCCAACATCCAACATCCAACATCCAACATCCAACATCCAACATCCAACATCCAACATCCAACATCCAACATCCAACATCCAACATCCAACATCCAACATCCAACATCCAACATCCAACATCCAACATCCAACATCCAACATCCAACATCCAACATCCAACATCCAACATCCAACATCCAACATCCAACATCCAACATCCAACATCCAACATCCAACATCCAACATCCAACATCCAACATCCAACATCCAACATCCAACATCCAACATCCAACATCCAACATCCAACATCCAACATCCAACATCCAACATCCAACATCCAACATCCAACATCCAACATCCAACATCCAACATCCAACATCCAACATCCAACATCCAACATCCAACATCCAACATCCAACATCCAACATCCAACATCCAACATCCAACATCCAACATCCAACATCCAACATCCAACATCCAACATCCAACATCCAACATCCAACATCCAACATCCAACATCCAACATCCAACATCCAACATCCAACATCCAACATCCAACATCCAACATCCAACATCCAACATCCAACATCCAACATCCAACATCCAACATCCAACATCCAACATCCAACATCCAACATCCAACATCCAACATCCAACATCCAACATCCAACATCCAACATCCAACATCCAACATCCAACATCCAACATCCAACATCCAACATCCAACATCCAACATCCAACATCCAACATCCAACATCCAACATCCAACATCCAACATCCAACATCCAACATCCAACATCCAACATCCAACATCCAACATCCAACATCCAACATCCAACATCCAACATCCAACATCCAACATCCAACATCCAACATCCAACATCCAACATCCAACATCCAACATCCAACATCCAACATCCAACATCCAACATCCAACATCCAACATCCAACATCCAACATCCAACATCCAACATCCAACATCCAACATCCAACATCCAACATCCAACATCCAACATCCAACATCCAACATCCAACATCCAACATCCAACATCCAACATCCAACATCCAACATCCAACATCCAACATCCAACATCCAACATCCAACATCCAACATCCAACATCCAACATCCAACATCCAACATCCAACATCCAACATCCAACATCCAACATCCAACATCCAACATCCAACATCCAACATCCAACATCCAACATCCAACATCCAACATCCAACATCCAACATCCAACATCCAACATCCAACATCCAACATCCAACATCCAACATCCAACATCCAACATCCAACATCCAACATCCAACATCCAACATCCAACATCCAACATTCAACATCCAACATCCAACATCCAACATCCTACATCCAACATCCAATATCCAACGTGGCATTAGTACTATTTGTTATCATTTTTCCATGATAACAAATAGTACAACAGAAAATAAATCAAAAAAGTAAAAAAAAATGTTTAATGCTTGACTTTATATAATCACAATTTTGCCACATAAAAGTTTATTAATTACACCAATTACTGAGGTCCATTAGGACATTGCCTGAAATATGTTTGCATTGTAACACATGTTGGATCATTCGCTTGGAAATCGGCAGCTGGACAATTAGCCACCAAATTCGAAGTGATACATGCAAAAACAAATGTCGAAATTGGATTACATTTTGATTGTCCACTGACTAGGTTGGCTGTAAATTCAGCAATACGGCTACGTGCAAGCGGTAAACATAGGTCCAATGCCGCGTTCAAAGCTGTTGTTAATCCCCCATTTTGACTAACGGCATTTGTAAACACTGAACGAACTTGAGCTTCAATCAAAGTACCGTTGAAAAGGCCAGTGGTATTAAAAGCACACTCGATCATGCACTGGACATAAAATAAAGGCGTTACTTTAAAAAACCTAAATCCTATTTACACATTTAATCCACACTTACACTCCCCTTAAGTATGTCTCCTGGTTGACGTTTTGTTCCAGAGTGTCGACCACTACCTCCGTGATGTTCTGTTTTGCATCCTTTGAGTACCGAACGTTCCATTAAATTGAAACTACAACATAATTCCGGTTTCTAAATGAAACGATACGAGGGATTCTATAGTTAATGAAATTCGAATCACCAAATTTTAATCATACTTACTTTCCAGGCCGATGGTCCATCGCATTGTCCACACACAAATGTGACACCCTTTATCGTTCGGATAGTAAATATGAAATTAAAAAAATAAAATCGTTAAATTTCCGTTAATCCACAATGCCCGAATTAAATATCGAATTTGCGCTTTAATGTTACCACAATAGAAATTAATACAAGAGTCAAGTACAACGAATTCATGGCGTAAAGCGATTAACATAAACGACTGATGCTGATAGTCAACTAGCTCCCAATATTTATATAAAATTGTATGGTGTTGTTTCGCCCTATAATTAGGGCACTGTAATTTAATCTCAATTGACCCAGAACGTTTATTTTGGGATTTTTCCAAAAAATTAATTACGATGACGACTCATAGATGGGGTTAAATGGTGATCAACAATAAACAAACAATCAGCGTAAGGTGTTAATTGTTTTTTAAACTGACATATTCCAGTTAATTGTGTGCGTTACGGTCGAGTTTCGGTCAATTAGAGCGCAATTATTGCGGAACGACACCAAAAATTAATAATAAATGCTAGGTGGTTAACCAAATTTAATCGGTGAATTATAATTATCGATCCGCATGGTACGTTTATAAATTCGTACATGAAATGAAACCGACCTAAAAAATGTATATTATAGAGTTTGAAGTAGGTATCACCTACGGTCGATAAAAAATATTGGAAGCTATTATAATTCATAGCATGACATGCTCAAACAAGACACAGCCAAATCCGTGTTTTGTTCGATGTTTCGGCGAAAACCTCTACAAATGCATCATTAAATCACTTGATGAAGACCGATTCAAAGTTGCAAAAAGATACTTTTTTCGAAGTCTTTCCCATGGCTGTTCCATTGACATTTTGAAATATTTTCTTAACGAGTAACATCTCACTGGCAACGACCAAATCATTAAAATCACATAAAAGTCTGATTATTTGATATCACACATCAGCGGACGTATTAATATTGCAACTATCACACTGTGAACTAACAAAGCGATTTTTAAGTTATCTGATTCTTCGAAACTATTTTATCCTATCGACTTAATGCTATTTAAACTCATGCATGGTCTGATTTAACAATTACGCTATGCTGGATTAAATCTTAACCATTTCAAAATAGTTGTGGCCAAAATATTTATCTGCAAAATGGAATATCCTACCAACCACTGTATTACGGCATCATGTGAAATCACATAAAAAAAAACGTGTGGACGTAGCTTTACGTGGTACAATTCCGTTAGCCCTTGCTATCAACGTAAGAGGCGTAAGAAAAGGTTAAAACTTTTCACAGTTAATTGAGTAATCTTCAAACTTTAATAAACTAAAAAGCAACGTTATACGACGGAGTACCCAAAATGTACAACCTTAAATCATAAAAACATTAGAATATAAAAATAGCCACCTCATACCTTTGAATCCGAACTTAGGTAACAACAGCATATTGCAAGTGAATGGACAACTACAAAATTCAGATTAAATCCATTCGGCTAAAATCCTATAATCTTGCAATATAATAACAGTAAGAATTACTGGAGATGCCTCTAAACACTTCAAAGCACCATATATACATGGTGGCATTCAATTAAGCTTAGCATGCTTAAGGACCAACTATTGGATTTTTGGTACTATAAAACGGCTCCTCGCAGTACGATACGAAATTCAAAAATATTTGAAATGCTTCTTCCATAAACAACAATTGCGAAACAGGTAATGGGAACACTACCAGCTGCCAGAGATCAAACAAGAAGAGCGAGAGCATGAATTTACTATGCTCACGGTGAAAATTGGGGCCGGTTTAAGAGACATGGCCTGGTAAAGATAATCTAGTTCGTGTCACCACAATAGTTAAATGCCGTTACGCAACATATAAAAGGTAAATTGTAAAATTATGCAAGCTTCTTATTGACTATTAATTGGAAACTCTCAAAATTATACTACAAAATGAACAAAAATCTTGACAAAAAATTTATGATGATAAGCCCATAAAAACTGTCAAAATTTTGTTCAAATTTTCAAAAAGATTCAGTTGTTTTTCTGTTTCAAAACCACTTAAAAGTTCTTACGTCGTTGGCATTGATTTGATTGGTGGACAGAAAAGCACGCAACTCCTTTTCGGAAACTTGTGCGCACACCTCGTAAAGTTGGCTAATCTTTCTCTTAGCACCGACGAAGTTAGATCCGTTGTCGGAATGTATTTGTGTTGGAAGACCACGCCTGGATATAAATCGTCTCAGACATGCCAGAAATGCACCTGTTGTCAAAACTGATACCATTTCTATATGAACGGCTTTCACGACTAAACGCAGACGAACACCGCAATATATCCTTTGAAAATCTTGGCACCTCGTCCTATTTTTGATTTTACTTTTACCGGACCAGCGAAGTCAACGCCAACAGTAGAAAACGGTCTCGAGGGCGTTATCCGAAACGATGGCAGATTGCCCATCTGAAGCATGTGAAGTTATCCCAGTTTTTCATCCCAGAAAAAACGAAAACTTTCATCAGGCAATACAATTCCATCCCATCCCAGTTTTTATAATCATTTATGCATGAGATATAGAGTAAAAAAAAAAATTGTTTTTAAAAGAAATTTTGTTTTAAGTTCCATAAAATTAGAGCATTAAAAATATCCTATCTCCTACGATCTCCACGGGGATAAAAATATTCTTAATGTTTTGAAATGGCTATACTAATATTAAACTGTGACCAACTCGCCAGAATCATTCTATGTTTCATATTGCCACAATCGGCCAATTTGAATTGATATATCATATGCAACATTATATTGCCAGCTCCTAGGAACTACATGGGCCTGAAAATATTCTTAATGTTTTGAAATGGCTATACTAATATTAAACTGTGACCAACTCGCCAGAATCATTCTATGTTTCATATTGCCACAATCGGCCAATTTGAATTGATATATCATATGGAATATTATATTGCCAGCTCCTAGGAACTACACGGGCCTGAAAATATCCTTTATGTTTTGAGATTGCTATACTAATATTAAACTGTGACCAACTCGCCAGAATCATTCTATGTTTCACATTGCCACAATCGGCCAATTTGTAATGACCCAATATATGATATGGAATATTATATTGCCAGCTCCTAGGAACTACACGGGCCTGAAAATATTCTTTATGTTTTGAAATGGCTATACTAATATTAAACTGTGACCAACTCGCCAGAATCATTCTATGTTTCATATTGCCACAATCGGCCAATTTGAATTGATATATGATATGCAACATTATATTGCCAGCTCCTAGGAACTACATGGGCCTGAAAATATTCTTAATGTTTTGAAATGGCTATACTAATATTAAACTGTGACCAACTCGCCAGAATCATTCTATGTTTCATATTGCCACAATCGGCCAATTTGAATTGATATATGATATGGAACATTATATTGCCAGCTTCTAGGAACTACACGGGCCTGAAAATATTCTTTATGTTTTGAGGTGGCTATACTTATATTAAACTGTGACCAACTCGCCAGAATCATTCTAAGTTTCATATTGCCACAATCGGCCAATTTGAATTGATATATCATATGCAACATTATATTGCCAGCTCCTAGGAACTACATGGGCCTGAAAATATTCTTAATGTTTTGAAATGGCTATACTAATATTAAACTGTGACCAACTCGCCAGAATCATTCTATGTTTCATATTGCCACAATCGGCCAATTTGAGTTGATATATCATATGGAATATTATATTGCCAGCTCCTAGGAACTACACGGGCCTGAAAATATCCTTTATGTTTTGAGATTGCTATACTAATATTAAACTGTGACCAACTCGCCAGAATCATTCTATGTTTCACATTGCCACAATCGGCCAATTTGTAATGACCCAATATATGATATGGAATATTATATTGCCAGCTCCTAGGAACTACACGGGCCTGAAAATATTCTTTATGTTTTGAAATGGCTATACTAATATTAAACTGTGACCAACTCGCCAGAATCATTCTATGTTTCATATTGCCACAATCGGCCAATTTGAATTGATATATGATATGCAACATTATATTGCCAGCTCCTAGGAACTACATGGGCCTGAAAATATTCTTAATGTTTTGAAATGGCTATACTAATATTAAACTGTGACCAACTCGCCAGAATCATTCTATGTTTCATATTGCCACAATCGGCCAATTTGAATTGATATATGATATGGAACATTATATTGCCAGCTTCTAGGAACTACACGGGCCTGAAAATATTCTTTATGTTTTGAGGTGGCTATACTTATATTAAACTGTGACCAACTCGCCAGAATCATTCTATGTTTCATATTGCCACAATCGGCCAATTTGAATTGATATATCATATGCAACATTATATTGCCAGCTCCTAGGAACTACATGGGCCTGAAAATATTCTTAATGTTTTGAAATGGCTATACTAATATTAAACTGTGACCAACTCGCCAGAATCATTCTATGTTTCATATTGCCACAATCGGCCAATTTGAATTGATATATCATATGGAACATTATATTGCCAGCTCCTAGGAACTACATGGGCCTGAAAATATTCTTTATGTTTTGAGATGGCTATACTAATATTAAACTGTGACCAACTCGCCAGAATCATTCTATGTTTCATATTGCCACAATCGGCCAATTTGAATTGATATATGATATGGAACATTATATTGCAAGCTCCTAGGAACTACATGGGCCTGAAAATATTCTTTATGTTTTGAGATGGCTATACTAATATTAAACTGTGACCAACTCGCCAGAATCATTCTATGTTTCATATTGCCACAATCGGCCAATTTGAATTGATATATGATATGCAACATTATATTGCCAGCTCCTAGGAACTACATGGGCCTGAAAATATTCTTAATGTTTTGAAATGGCTATACTAATATTAAACTGTGACCAACTCGCCAGAATCATCCTATGTTTCATATTGCCACACTCGGCCAATTTGTAATGACCCAATATATGATATGGATTATTATATTGCCAGCTCCTAGAAACTACATGGGCCTGAAAATATTCTTAATGTTTTGAAATGGCTATACTAATATTAAACTGTGATCAACTCGCCAGAATCATTCTATGGTTCATATTGCCACAATCGGCCAATTTGTAATGACCCAATATATGATATGGAATATTATATTGCCAGCTCCTAGGAACTACACGGGCCTGAAAATATTCTTTATGTTTTGAGGTGGCTATACTAATATTAAACTGTGACCAACTCGCCAGAATCATTCTATGTTTCATATTGCCACAATCGGCCAATTTGAATTGATATATGATATGGAACATTATATTGCCAGCTCCTAGGAACTACATGGGCCTGAAAATATTCTTTATGTTTTGAGATGGCTATACTAATATTAAACTGTGACCAACTCGCCAGAATCATTCTATGTTTCATATTGCCACAATCGGCCAATTTGAATTGATATATGATATGCAACATTATATTGCCAGCTCCTAGGAACTACATGGGCCTGAAAATATTCTTAATGTTTTGAAATGGCTATACTAATATTAAACTGTGACCAACTCGCCAGAATCATTCTATGTTTCATATTGCCACAATCGGCCAATTTGAATTGATATATGATATGGAACATTATATTGCCAGCTTCTAGGAACTACACGGGCCTGAAAATATTCTTTATGTTTTGAAATGGCTATACTAATATTAAACTGTGACCAACTCGCCAGAATCATTCTATGTTTCATATTGCCACAATCGGCCAATTTGAATTGATATATCATATGGAACATTATATTGCCAGCTCATAGGAACTACACGGGCCTGAAAATATTCTTTATGTTTTGATATGGCTATATTAATAATAATTAACCAATGGGCATTTGTGCATTTGTGCATAAAATGCTCTCTATCTATAAATATTTTGAGTAAAAATAACGGTTACGGTTTTCTTCCTTTTTTTTAATATACGATCTAATTCATGAAATAATTAAAAAATAAAAAATTGTTTTTACACACATTTATAAAATAGATCATTTAGTGCTGATTTCTTCTTTGTTAAGGTGTCGTTAGATCGTTTATAAAAAAAAAATCATAACCGTTATTTTTACTCAAAATATTTATAGATAGAGAGCATTTTATTCACAAATGCTCATGAGTATAGAAATACCCAAAGGACGCAAATGAGTTAAATTAAATTAATTTATATTCAAAATCAATACAATTTACCGGTTACAAATATGTTTGTGGTTTTGAGCTAGAAGTGATTACTATATATAACGTTTTTTTGGATTTGTGATTTAATTTGAGTGATTTAATAGTGAATTCATTTTTGTTTTATGTACGTTTCGAGATTTTGCGAATGATTTGTGATATTTTGCAATTTTCGTGATTTTTAAACTGTGATTATTTAAAATTTAAAATTCCTGAATTTTTTATATACAATTTTGAGCTATTTTAGTGTACTTTCTAGTGTTATTTTTTAGTCTAGTGTCTTAAGTTTAGTGTTAATATTTTTAAGTTTAGAGTAAAATTTTTAAATTCCTTAATATTTTATACTTAAACCATTTTGAACTATTTTTATGTACATAGCCAGTGTTTTATTGACTCCATAGTTTTAAGTTTAGTATTAATATGTTGAATTTTTATATTATTTTAATTTGTTTCCAATTACAAACATTTAAAACAATTCGTATAATTTTAAAACTTAGTTCTAGTGTTAAACCATTGTGTGAATCTATTTTATATAGAATATTTGTTTATCTTCTTACAATATATAATTGTATAATATTAAACTTAAAATAATTAAAATGCCTTTCAAACATATTGTTCTAGACAAATCAAAAATTGAAGAAATTCAACGAGTTATGATTGAAAGTTTCAACGATTTCAGCAATATGAAAAAATTATTTAATCCCAGATTGTTTTCAGTTTTATGTCAACAAATTGATGGGATAAGAAATACAGACAATTATCGACGTAAACTCCATAAAATTTTTATTTCTGAAGAATTTATTTTTAGTTTAAGGGAGAAAGTTTATCAAATCGAACAAAGTCGTAGATCCACTTCTGAAAGTTTTGTTAATGTAACGTTTGTTGAAGGCAACGATGAAACTACCAAAGGCATTCCATTTCAAAATGATGAAATTAAAAATTTGTCAGGATCATCAGGTGAAATATCAAAACCTCAAAATGTCATAACTGATTTTGTGATGTCGGAAGTTCTAACTGGCAATGATGACTTTCAATCAGTTAAACCTAAAACGGCGGATCATAAAATAAATAGACAAATTGAAAAAATTAAAAAGTGTAATATGTACACGGGATCGATAGGAGTTTTAGATATATCCAACGAAAACTGGAGTATTATTTCATCTTCATCCCAACAAAAGCAGACCAAAAAGCTTTGTCCTAGCACTATCGCCAATATATTAACAAAAAAAACTGGGTGTTTAATAAATATTAAGTCCATTGACTACAGTAAAAAATGTATAAGTATTCGGGCATATTGCGGTCACACCAATTGCAAAAAATATATGATGAAGAACAAAAATGTGCACGAAGGAGTATTTGAAGTATTTTCTACAAACGTACCTACATGTCACTCTGTAATAAAAACCAGACAAGTTAGAGGTCCCGAAAGAAAATTGTTGAAACATAAGTTAACTTCCGAAAAGTACCCTGAGCAAGTTTATGAGAGGATGGTTGTAGATGAAGACGAGGCTTTTCTAAATAAAACAAACACTACAAACGTTAAATCATTAGATGTTTTACGAAAAATACGATCTGAAGCGCTAAAGGCAGACGATAACAATAGTAATGATTTAATGGATTTAATTGAAGAAATTTCAAAAAACATCAATTTAATTCAAAAGTTTAGTATTAAACCATTTTTGATAATAACATACGGCGAAACCCAAATCGAAATATTAAAATTGATAAAGAAGGAAAGTGGGAATAATTTAGTGGCACATTTGGATGCTACGGGAGGTTTAGTGAGAAACCCATTAAAAACGGAAGCATGTATCTTATATTACGCCCTTGTAGTGCCAATAAAAATACACGACAGTGAACGCAACGATCCATTCCCATTAACTGATATGGTTAGTTCAAGCCACAATTTGGATGCTATTGGAGGTTGGTTAAGGTCATACCGCATTGAAATTGAAAAACAATTCAAAATTTGGCCCATAATAAAAACAATCGTAACAGATTTTAATTTTGCCCAAATAAATGCTGTATTAGACTCATTCAACAGGATGGATATCGTTCAGTATTTAAATTCATGTCATAAATCATTAAACTCGCCAAATGCTGGAAATAATTTAGTTAGCATTAGATTATGTGTTTCGCATTTAATGCATTGCATGACTGCAGATGTTAATAAAAGTTTTGCGAAATCAATAAAAACAAAAGTTTTAAAAGAAATTATAGCTGGTTTATACATGATTGATGATTATTCTCTATTGAAACAAGTATGGTTAAACATATGTTGATACATATCTTAAAAACTAAATACGTTACTTTATCTGTATATAATGCACTGGACTTGGTTTTAAAATACACAATCGCACCTTCACAATATGAATCGGATGCTAAACAACAAACAGATTATGAAGGCGATGGTACATATAGTCGGCAATTAAATGAAACGCTTTATTCGCAAAGTAAATTTTTTCAGGACTTTAAATCTATCACAGAATCTGTTTCTGCCGAAAATATTTTAAAAAATGATAAGATCCTAAATTGCCATTACAACCCGATATTTTTAGAATTATTTTTAAAGAAATACTTAACGTATTTGCCTCTTTGGTCGATAATTTTTAGTGAAAAAATTTACAGTAATGGAAATGTAGAGAACTATTTTTCCGTTATCAAACGTAGAATGGGACGAACAATGTCACTTGGAAATCTCCCAGCAAAACCATTAAGATTTCTTAAAGAAATTGAAAAACGCAATGAGTATTTACTTAAGAGAAAACAACTAAAAATACCAAAGATATTTGAAAAGCCTGAATTATCCAAAAAAAACTCAGTTAAAAATAAAAGAGGAGGAGAAAATCAAAGTTTATCAGCAGTGCTCGAAGAAGAAGAAGTGTGGCGTGGATAACCGAGAAGTTCCAGAAATAACTTTTCTTTGAACTGTATCAAAAAAATAAGTGAGTCAGAAGAAAATGAACGGAAGGGTTCAATAATCGAATGTTTAAGTAGAACAAAAGAGCAATGCGAAACACCAAAACGGTCCAAAAACTTAACAAGTTTAAAAGTTTTCAAAAATTTGGAAACTGACCATTTATTCTTTTTAAAGAACGGAAGACTAAAGACCGACCACTATCACAACACTTGTGCATTTGATGCATTTGTACAATGCATTTTGAATATAAATTCTTCGGATTTTCAAAATAAGGATAAACATTTTTCTGGTTTAATAAATGCCTTATTGCACTGGAAAGAAGATTCAGCAAAAACACATCGCCATTCCATATTAGCAAAGCTAAATGGATTGAATTGGGATTGTACAAGCAATATTACCAAAATATCAGACCATTTTTTAAAAGAAATGAAATATTCTAGTATTCAGGCAGTGTCAACGTGTCAGACATGCAACATCACTGGAATTGATCATTACAAATACCTACCAATAAATCTTGAACGACTGGATAAAATAGGGATACAAATGATACAAAATTGTGTCAAGCAACCGGATTCCTTTTATTGTTCTTGTGGCAAAGAAAAACTAATTAGCAAAACTGAGTCCGCTTCAATACTTTTCGTGTATTGTGAAACAAGCATCGAATCAATTGAGCTTATTAGCATCTCTAATATACCATCAACACTCGAAGTGTATAATGATACGTTTATCGTAACCGGGTTTGTAAGTCATATCCGATCATCTTCGCATTACATTTCATATTGCTATCGTAATGATAGATGGGAAAAATATGATGATTTGATGGAATATGCTACTAACGTAAAATTTCCTCATAGCCACAACGTTAGTCCGCATCTACTAATCTACAAAAAAATATCAACAGCAATACATAATTAAGTTTTTTCATTACATAATTAAGATTATATTATTAACATTTCTATTATATTCATATTTTGAAATAAAATAAATATTAAATATTGAAAAATTAATATTATAATATGCGATTAATTTCAACATCGTCAGCAAAACCCACCATTTAACGTGTAAATAAATAAGAAATAAAAATGGTCCCAGCACGGAGTCCTGTGATACACCACACGAAATAAATCGATGGTTACTAAATTACTAAGAAACTTTTACAATTTGGGTTCTATTACATAAATAAAAACGAAACCAGTTCAGGACAACAAAACCTTATATTCCAGCACACTATAATATGTATAGAAACAGTTTATGGTAAAGCCACCTCAAAACATAAAGAATATTTTCAGGCCCGTGTAGTTCCTAGGAGCTGGCAATATAATATTCCATATCATATATCAATTCAAATTGGCCGATTGTGGCAATATGAAACATAGAATGATTCTGGCGAGTTGGTCACAGTTTAATATTAGTATAGCCATTTCAAAACATTAAGAATATTTTCAGGCCCATGTAGTTCCTAGGAGCTGGCAATATAATATTCCATATCATATATCAATTCAAATTGGCCGATTGTGGCAATATGAAACATAGAATGATTCTGGCGAGTTGGTCACAGTTTAATATTAGTATAGCCATTTCAAAACATTAAGAATATTTTCAGGCCCATGTAGTTCCTAGGAGCTGGCAATATAATGTTGCATATGATATATCAATTCAAATTGGCCGATTGTGGCAATATGAAACATAGAATGATTCTGGCGAGTTGGTCACAGTTTAATATTAGTATAGCCATTTCAAAACATTAAGAATATTTTCAGGCCCATGTAGTTCCTAGGAGCTGGCAATATAATGTTGCATATGATATATCAATTCAAATTGGCCGATTGTGGCAATATGAAACATAGAATGATTCTGGCGAGTTGGTCACAGTTTAATATTAGTATAGCCATTTCAAAACATTAAGAATATTTTCAGGCCCATGTAGTTCCTAGGAGCTGGCAATATAATGTTGCATATGATATATCAATTCAAATTGGCCGATTGTGGCAATATGAAACATAGAATGATTCTGGCGAGTTGGTCACAGTTTAATATTAGTATAGCCACCTCAAAACATAAAGAATATTTTCAGGCCCGTGTAGTTCCTAGAAGCTGGCAATATAATGTTCCATATCATATATCAATTCAAATTGGCCGATTGTGGCAATATGAAACATAGAATGATTCTGGCGAGTTGGTCACAGTTTAATATTAGTATAGCCATTTCAAAACATTAAGAATATTTTCAGGCCCATGTAGTTCCTAGGATCTGGCAATATAATGTTGCATATCATATATCAATTCAAATTGGCCGATTGTGGCAATATGAAACATAGAATGATTCTGGCGAGTTGGTCACAGTTTAATATTAGTATAGCCATCTCAAAACATAAAGAATATTTTCAGGCCCATGTAGTTCCTAGGAGCTGGCAATATAATGTTCCATATCATATATCAATTCAAATTGGCCGATTGTGGCAATATGAAACATAGAATGATTCTGGCGAGTTGGTCACAGTTTAATATTAGTATAGCCATTTCAAAACATTAAGAATATTTTCAGGCCCATGTAGTTCCTAGGATCTGGCAATATAATGTTGCATATGATATATCAATTCAAATTGGCCGATTGTGGCAATATGAAACATAGAATGATTCTGGCGAGTTGGTCACAGTTTAATATTAGTATAGCCATCTCAAAACATAAAGAATATTTTCAGGCCCATGTAGTTCCTAGGAGCTGGCAATATAATGTTCCATATCATATATTGGGTCATTACAAATTGGCCGATTGTGGCAATATGAAACATAGAATGATTCTGGCGAGTTGGTCACAGTTTAATATTAGTATAGCCATTTCAAAACATAAAGAATATTTTCAGGCCCGTGTAGTTCCTAGGAGCTGGCAATATAATATTCCATATCATATATTGGGTCATTACAAATTGGCCGAGTGTGGCAATATGAAACATAGAATGATTCTGGCGAGTTGGTCACAGTTTAATATTAGTATAGCAATCTCAAAACATAAAGAATATTTTCAGGCCCGTGTAGTTCCTAGGAGCTGGCAATATAATATTCCATATCATATATTGGGTCATTACAAATTGGCCGATTGTGGCAATGTGAAACATAGAATGATTCTGGCGAGTTGGTCACAGTTTAATATTAGTATAGCAATCTCAAAACATAAAGGATATTTTCAGGCCCGTGTAGTTCCTAGGAGCTGGCAATATAATATTCCATATGATATATCAATTCAAATTGGCCGATTGTGGCAATATGAAACATAGAATGATTCTGGCGAGTTGGTCACAGTTTAATATTAGTATAGCCATTTCAAAACATAAAGAATATTTTCAGGCCCGTGTAGTTCCTAAAAGCTGGCAATATAATGTTCCATATCATATATCAATTCAAATTGGCCGATTGTGGCAATATGAAACATAGAATGATTCTGGCGAGTTGGTCACAGTTTAATATTAGTATAGCCACCTCAAAACATAAAGAATATTTTCAGGCCCGTGTAGTTCCTAGGAGCTGGCAATATAATATTCCATATCATATATTGGGTCATTACAAATTGGCCGATTGTGGCAATGTGAAACATAGAATGATTCTGGCGAGTTGGTCACAGTTTAATATTAGTATAGCAATCTCAAAACATAAAGGATATTTTCAGGCCCGTGTAGTTCCTAGGAGCTGGCAATATAATATTCCATATGATATATCAATTCAAATTGGCCGATTGTGGCAATATGAAACATAGAATGATTCTGGCGAGTTGGTCACAGTTTAATATTAGTATAGCCATTTCAAAACATAAAGAATATTTTCAGGCCCGTGTAGTTCCTAAAAGCTGGCAATATAATGTTCCATATCATATATCAATTCAAATTGGCCGATTGTGGCAATATGAAACATAGAATGATTCTGGCGAGTTGGTCACAGTTTAATATTAGTATAGCCATTTCAAAACATAAAGAATATTTTCAGGCCCGTGTAGTTCCTAGAAGCTGGCAATATAATGTTCCATATCATATATTGGGTCATTACAAATTGCCAGAGTGTGGCAATATGAAACATAGAATGATTCTGGCGAGTTGGTCACAGTTTAACATAAGTATAGCCATTTCAAAACATTAAGAATATTTTCAGGCCTGTGGAGATCGTAGGAGATAGGATGTTTTTAATGCTCTAATTTTATGGAACTTAAAACAAAATTTCTTTTAAAAACAATTTTTTTTTTACTCTATATCTCATGCATAAATGATTATAAAAACTGGGATGGGATGGAATTGTATTGCCTGATGAAAGTTTTAGTTTTTTCTGGGATGAAAAACTGGGATAACTTCACATGCTTGCCCATCTGTTGTTGTGATGTACTCACACGATGGCGACTGCAGTTAACGCAGGATCGTGTTACTTTTTTGACTAGATTTTAAGCACTGATTATGTAGTAATTATGTCTTATGATAGCGAGTAACAGCTGTTGAGTAGGAATTGTAGAGTACTTTCGAACCTCTCTGTGAACAGATGGTGAGCATCAAGAATAGCCAGAGGTTTTGTGTCATATGAGCAGCAAGTCATCAAACCAATCCGCCCACCAACCCTCAGCGTCCCATGATCATCATTAAATGGAGACAATGGTCGCAGTTTGCTTTCTTTTCGTAAGTCGGAACCCTTAGTGATATGACTGATATCTTCTAAAAAGCTCTCATTTTGGGACCACCGCACAGCAAACAGTGTAGCTCGTTCAATTTGTAATCTATAGCATTGAACAAATGTTTGAATGACGGCCAAAAATGATGACGTCTTCTCGAATAAACTGGTAATGGTAGTGAAATCTGTCGGTACAAAATAGGTTTGTGAGGCATACACAAATGACTTCTTGGTCTCCACCACATCAAAGAGCACGTTTGGATGAGGATCGTCAGACAATTTTGGCCAGTGATTGAATGATTTTTGTAGAAAGTCTGGTCCTTCCCACCAAAATAAATTATCAACCAATTGATCTGGCAGTATTCCTCGGGACGCTAAATCTGCTGGATTCATCCTCGAAGAAACATGATCCCAACTCAGCCGTAGAAGGTGGTCCAAAATGTACGACGTACGATTTGCAATAAAAGTTTTCCGCCGTCTAGGCACATCAGAGAGCCATGCAAAGGCAATTGTGGAATCTGTCCAGCAAACGTCTGCAGATTCGGGATGCTTCATGAATTATGAAGCGCAGATATTAATTTTACCAAAACCGCTGCACATAGCTCCAATCGTGGCACGCAAACTTGCTTTAGTGGCACAACTTTTGTTTTAGATGCTACCACACGTATACCGAAACGACACCATTTACGTTAACCGTTCACAGAAAAACAACGGCTGTTAATTTTTTCGAACAATTTGAAATTCGAACGCATTTTTTCCCATTCTACCTCCATTTCTTCGGGCAAATTGTCATCCCAGTCGAGTTTATTAAGCCAGAGCTTTTGAAACATTATTTTTGCAACGACTGTACAAGGAGAGAGTAGTCCTAATGGATCAAAGATACGGCTGGTGATTGATAAAAATTTTCTTTTTGTACTAGGGTCACAGTCACTGTTTTGACTAACTTTAAAAGTGAAGCAATCTGACTCAGTCATCCAAACTAAACCTAAGGTTTTCACAAAGGTTTCACCGCTATCAAACTCAATAAGCTGCTCGTGCTCATGCTCTGGTATAAAACTAAGTAACTTCCATTATTAGATACCCATTTCCTTAGTCTAAATCCGCCGATGGCCAAACCTTCAACTATCTTTGTTTGCAGATATTTAGCCTGATAAACGCTCGCATAACCTGAAAGTAATTCGTCGACGTAAAAGTTCGACTTTATGATATGTTTCAAATCAGAGTAATTTTGCGGCAAATCCGCAATCTGATGTAGTGTTCTAGAAGCCAAAAATGTAGCACTGGTTGTGCCATATGTGACGGGTTTTAAACGATAATGTAAGATATTGGAATCTGGATTTTCCCACCAGACAATGCGCTGTAAGTCTTGATACTTCTTGTTCATGATAATTTGCCGGAACATTTTTTCCACGTCGGCCGCGAATGCTATTTTGTGTTTCCGGAACCGAGCTAGTATTGAGAACAGCTCTTGCAATATTGGCAAGCCAGGGTCCAATTTATCGTTTAGCGACACGCCCGATGATGATTTTGAGGACCCGTCAAACACTACGCGTAGTTTTGTCGTGGAACTTGACTCTTTCATCACAGCGCGTGGTGAGGGAAATAAAAGATGTTTTTGGAAATGCCCTTAATCTGATGGTAAGGAATAAGAGACATATTACCCAACTCTCCGTATTCACACATGAATCTTGAATATTCCTCCTTGAGTTTTGAAAATTTTTTGAACTGACGCTCCATAGTGAAAAGTCTCCTTGTTGCCATGGGTAACGAATCTCCGAGATCGGGAGAGTTTGTTTTAAATGGTAACCATACGACGTATTTACCTGACTCCTGGTCCCTAAATGTGCTTTCTCTATAATGAGATTCACACCAGTGTTTGCTTGAATGGTAGGTGGACCGATATCCTTTATCTCCCAGAACTTCTGGATACAATCGTGGAGGTCCACATGACAGTTCATGCAATGGGACCGTAAGATAAAATGGAATCGTAAGATAAATGGAGGAGGAGATACATTAACGATACATCCAACAAATAAATCAGCCGAGCAAATAACTATGAAGCAAACTAAACTCATTTCTAATTTCTAGACCTGGCATACAGCAAGAATGAAAACAAAAAAAAAAAATCGTATATGTACCATTTGTTCCCTGTTTGGTCGCCGTTCAATAGGTCCCACTCGGACAGAATACAAAGCGTTCAGAAGCAGTTCTTTCTGTTCGCAATTCAAAGTTTATTTTGTGCGCGGACATATAAATTTTTCCTTCCACCTTATCAGGCTCGCTATAATTTCTTGAGATTACAGCGATTGGGCCATCGTCAATTTATCGATCTTCTAGTTCTTGATTTTTGATTCTTAAGTACTGAACTATTTACCTGCAAAGCTCATTTTTCGTGAATTGGTATCTTAAACTTTGAGACAAGTGTCAGGATTTTTGCTGGCATTGTTGTGGTGGACGGTTTATGTAGCTGATTTGTCTGCTCTATAACGACGCATTAATACCCATTGGTTCTGATGGTTTGGGATAGGTGGACCTGGGTTGGATGTTTTGATTTCTTAGATAATCTGGTGGCCATGAAATCTTCAAGTAAAATGCGTATACCTCTGGTAATCTTTGTATTTTTAAATGATCAGCATTCTCGAGTTTTGCTTGTTTAGTGCCCCATTTACATCGTTACGTATATAATGGTGATTATTCTGAATCCGGGTTGTATATAATCGTGATTATTCTGAATGGGTTGCTCTCCAATCATGTCCGGTAACATGATTGTAGAGCAACCCATAGTAAAATGTTCAGTCGTTAATATCTCATTATTTAGTAACCCTTATATATGGCATAACATCGAAGAATATTCAAAGGTGAGTCCCATACTTTCCCAATTGTACAGATTTGGTTCTTTCCATTGATTCAACATCACAGCTTGTCACATACGTCCGAAACGTGGCGACGATTGGAAATGAAATAAAGGTTCTCGCGGATTCTCCCGGATACTTGCGCACATACATCGTAGAGTTGTTTGATTTTTTCTTGGCACTTACGAAATTAGATCCATTATCGGAATATATTTAAAACACAACTGTGGGCAAATTTCTCAAAGCGGTTTTCTTGCGTCTATACTGAAAATGTTGCCTCTTTTGACTGCTCATCAAGGTTATTTAGGTAAGTAAACTCGATTCGAAAACTAGACATACTTAGGACCAATACAGCTTTGATATACATTTTTCAACCAAAAAGGATTGTTAAATTTTTTTGCGAGCCTATTTGTTCCAATTACTACAAATTTGAGAAAATGAAACATCTAAGCAGATTCAAGTATGAAATGATGATTTAGTTCGTGTTGCACATACTGCGGTCATTCGACTTCTCGACTCAGTAGATGAATATTTAAAATGTCGAGTGTTGTTGGATTCTGGATCTCAAGCATCTTTTATATCAGAATCGTGTGCTCAAAAAATTTGACTACCACGTAAACTGCAAACATTTTGATAAAAAGAGTTCCACCTGAAACAGAAATCACTAAAAGTTTGCCAACGTTTAAGGCTGCATCATTATATTTAAAGACAGAAAGAAAGATTAGATGACATTATAGCAATAATGTAGAATCAACTAAAAGACGAACTTACACAATTTGAAGTACACGAAATTCCCCCGAGATTAGAATTGTTAGCGGCGAATCAGCAAGCCAAATTAATAACGAAAAATGCAAGAATTTATTTGAAAATGGAAGAGGTTCGTAGCAAATCTTGGCTAAAATTCAGCAACTACTACCAAAGAACCCATAGAATCATGTCAATCCGATACCAAAGGTGGCATGGAACCTAATGGCTAGCTTAAATTGAAACAACAATGCCAGTTTTATAAAAATTTTGGTTTTATAAAAACCAAAATTTTTAGTTTTCTTCAGGGATCCGTCCTTTCTCCGACCTTTTTTCTAATTTTCATCAATGATCTTCTGTCAGCAACTCTCAATCCAATATACTCCTACACTGATGATAGCTCACTTTTCACCTCTTATTGTTTACTTTCTTCTTCATCGCGAAACGATGCTCTCACAGAAAGAATGGCTATATATATGATCGCCTTACGCGAAATCTTAATTCCATTTTTGAATGGCGTGAAGCCAACAGGGTTGTTGTTAGTCCCAACAAATTTCAATCCGGTGTTTTTTTCTGGCTGATCTGATGGCTATTCGCAATCTTTTCTGACTGGTGAATCCAGCTTGGCTACGTCTGACACATTTGAGATTCTCGGGTTAACTATTTCAAAGAGAATATATCTTGGGCTGAACAAATAAATAAAGCAGCAATTGGTGCAGCCAGATACCTTGAGTTTTTACGACGATGTAAGTTCTACTTTAATCCATCTGAAATACTTACAATATAGAAGTCCTATAAAGGCGGGGGCACCGAAAACTCATCTGACTGCACTCGGTCGGGTCAAAACCGAGCATATCGAATGATTAAGGACCAATAAATTTTGTAAGGTGTCCGCGAATGTGGAATGAATTGAACGACCAGACGTGCCCTCTGGAATACAATTTACAGAAATTTAAACTTAATATCAAAAGTAAACAACTAGAAGACTGAAAACCTTTATTTATTTTATTCCTTTCTTACCTTATTGCCTCCTAGTCCTTCCTTTACCTTTTCTTTTACTTTGCAGTAGTGCTGTGTGTTTCTCGCTAGAACATCACATTAAGGATTTTCATTTATCCTAAGTGCTCTGAACTTTTATAAAAAAAAAAATAAAAATATCACCATAGGAAATACAATGAATTTTTGGCGAATTATAAGGAACTTGGTCACATGCAACCAATCAAATTAAGTGAACTTCAATATCCTCACTATTTTTACCACGCCCTGTGTACATAAGTTTGTTAGTTCAACGACGAAACTACGGCTGATATTCGATGGTTCAGATAAGACCTCTTCAAAAATGTCCCTTAATGCCATCTTGAGGGTTGGCCCTACAGCCTGATATGTGTATGACCATCACAAAATGTCGAATTCCCAAATATATATTCACTGCAGACATTACCAAGATGTATCGCCAAATAAAACTTCATAAGTCAGATTACAAATTCCAATGTTTATTTTGGGCTACAAGTTCAGACAAAGAACTAAAAATGTATACGTTAAATACTGTTACTTATGGTACATCTTCGGCACCGTAACTTGCAACCCGATGTTTAACACAGTTGGTTTGCCTTCCAACGTCATTAATGAACAATTCTACGTGGATGATGTGATGACTGGCTCCAACACTATTGAAGACTGTATCAAAATACGAAATAAGTTAATCAAGCTTTTAGAAAAGGGAGATTATTTTCATTTTCACTTCATTCCAAGAATTCTAACGAGGTGGACCGTTTCATCGGATCTATCCAAGATATTCGATCCATTGGGCTTGATAGGACCAGTGGTAGCTTTGGGAAAAATCTTCCAGCAGTTGTTGAAATTGAAAGCCCATTGAGTTGAAAGTCTTCCAACAAAATATCAGGCATTTGTGACCTAAACAGATTACAAAATTATCGAAACATTTAGCCATTTAGATTAATCGAAAATGTACAATTACATTCATTCTCCGATAGTAGCGAGGTTGCTTTTGGAACGTCAGTCTACCTGTGCTCAGTAGATAATAATGGAAACATAAATGTAAATTTAATTTGTGGAAAGTTACTAGTAGCAACATTAAATGTTACATCTTTACCTCGTCTAGAGCAGTGCGGTGCTCTGTTGATGACTGAATTAATGCAATGTTTGTACAGTATTATGCCATGTAATCCTAAAAATGTGTTCTACTGGACAGACTCAACAAAAGTATTGTCATGGATATCAGCTTTCGGTTGTGAGATCAGATTGCGAGAATACAAGATCTCACAACCGAAAATCAATGGCATCATGTACCAAGATCAGAAAATACCGCCGATCTTATCTTTAGGGGTATGCTTGCAAATCAACAATGCAAGGCAACGATTTGGTTTTATGGTTTTTTTACACAAACCAGACCTAGAGTCACCGTTTAACTCAAATAAATGTGTCATCAGCACCAATAGTCCAGAGCATCATTATGAATGGATGGTTCTATTAGTATCAAGGACAACTGTATTTTATGTAGATGAAATAAACCACAGCCAATCATTTACCAAATTACAAGGAATATTTGCATATTGTCTTCGTTTCATCTCCAATTGTTCAAAACAATCATCCTCTAGATACAATGGACCATTGATGGCGGATGAATTAGACAGCGCACTGCTGGCACTTGTGACGATCATTCAATCCATACACTTTAGCGATGAGATAACTGAACTACGGAAAAGCAAAGAAGTCCATCGAACAAGTCGTTTACGCTCTCTTAGCCCATTTCTGGATGTCCACGGTTTACTATACGTGTTGGAGGTCGAATTCAAAATTCCTTCCTTTCTTACGAATCAAAACATCATCTCCAAAGCACTACTGGCTATCAGTCGACATCGGTTCTAGCCAATTAATGGAAAAATTTTAGCTCGTCGCACCGTCAAAATTTGCATTCTCTGTTTCAATACAAAACCAGGCAGTATCGAACATCTCATGAGAAACCTACCTGCAGAGCGAGTCAAATCAGCACGGCCATTCTATAATACTGGGTCGATTTTTGTGGACCGATACGTATATACACCACCAAATACGTGGCAAGAATAATATAATATCTATATGCTTCACGACACTAGCTATTCATCTAGAGATCGTTACCAATCTTACCACACAAGCATTGATGCGGTTTATGCTACACTATATATTCTGCGACAAAGCAACTAATTTTGTTGGTGTCAGATCTGAGCTTCGAGAATTATACGACCTGTTCAAGAAGAAAGAGTTAGCTGGAAACCAATACCACCAAGAAGTCCACATTTTGGTGGACATTTAATTCGAGTAGTTGCAAATCGAAGCTGTATTGAATAGCAAAAAAAAACGAGGCCTTTCAATAGATCAATTGGTACTACTAAAAGATGAAAACTTACCTGCGCTAACATGGTCTCTTGGAAGAATTATGCAACTACATCGCGGCAAGGATGGTGTCATACGAGTTGTGGATGTAAAAACTCCACCCCTGAACATTATTTTTTGTTTTGTTTAAATAATTTTTATTTTTTTTTATGTTGTATACCTGCTTATTCTACATTGTTTTGTTTACAAATTAAGTAACGGGTAATGAGTAGGTATATAAAGTCGTGTTTCGTGTTAGTCTGGATGAGTAATTCAGAAAATTTTGAGAAGAAAACAAAAAGCAAAACGTGGTTAAAGGAATCTACAAAATTTAACATTAACGAAAAAAATTATAATTTATATAAAAAAAAAGTTTGAATTTAAATTCAAGCCAGAAGATATGCCAGAAGATTTTCGTAAAGTTTTGAGAGGTATGGTGAAGTGGGTGATGTATGTATACCACGAGATAGACCCACCAGAGAATGTTGGTGTTTTTACTTTAATCTGATGATTTTTATGATAAAAGAGATGCAGAAATTACCCTGGAAGTCGCATGTATGTGCAACATTTTTAACCAAGTGAAGTAACCATGTAAACAGTGAATGATTCCGTTTCGTTTAAACATGTGGAGAAAGAAGATGATCATGTCGTTATTTGTCATTATGTTATGCAACAACAAATATTGTGTTATGTTTTTTAGTTAAGTTAAATTTTTCTTATTTTTTATATTTATTGTATTTATTATTTATTTGTGTGTGTGTGTGTGTGTGTGTACAAAATTAGTGTTATTTAAGTTTGTTTTTATTTTGTGAATTTAATTAAGATTTAATTAAAAAATTCTTTAAGTTATTTAAGATTTTATTTTTTTTTATTTTTGTCTCAAATTCATTTCGCTTGTTTCTCTATTTATTTATTTATTTTAATTAAAGTAACTGTTAAATTAAAATATTTATTTTGTGATTTTGTTTAGTAATGTGATGGTTGCGAGTCCAGTTGCGTGCTGAGACTTGTTCAAGTGACCCCGCCTTCCCATCTTTCTGTTTCATTGTGGTTAATTCAGCTCCCAAGCATGTCTTGCAAACACCACCTCCATCAGCTCCTGAGTTCTAGCCGGCTATAATACCGTAGCAAGACCTCTACTGGGAGAACTTCTGTTAACGTCATCAGGGTGCGGATCCCAATGGTGTCTTTAATGACACTAATGAGACTCGGATCTTGATCCGATACAATACATTCAAGGCGGGCTATTTATGTTAAGCAAGTCAACATATATTTTTATATGTTTTCATCCCTCGACCAACAGTAGCTGTAAAGTTGAGTTACAATTTAATCAATTTAATGATGAGAACTCAATTGTATCGACACACAATGACACATCACACAAACACAGTTTTTTATGTTTATTCTTTCTTTCTGTTTTTGGAACAACACTAAAACATTGCAGCTAAAATACTAATAAAATTAAATAAAATAAAATCTAATAAACTAATGCTGTATGCCTCATGCCGAAAATTTCGTCTAAATCGCCGACTTTTCTAAATTGTTCATTAGTTAGTCTATTAGCCACCATTTTATTTGTATATAAATACAATTAAAATTTTACAGATTTGTATTTAAGAAGTTTTAACATTAAAAACAAATATGTTAAAATGATAATATTTATGTGTAAGCATAGATCTTATATAAACAAAATATTTTTTAACCAACTGAAGTAAAAGTCAACAATTGATAATCGTAAATAGTCACGCACAGCTTGTAATATTTAAACTAGTGTCATCTATGAATCATTAATACGAAATAATCAACAATTCGGCGATTTAGACTAAATTTTTGGCATGAGGCACACAGCATAAAATAAATGAAATAAAATTAAGGAATATTGGTTTTCTAAATTAAAAATCTTATGTTTTACTAAACAACATTAAATAAATTATCATTTGTAATTAAGAACATTGTATTTACTATTGTAGAGTCCCCAAATACGGTAAGCCACAATATAAACTATCCCATTACGATATATACGATCAAACAAACGTGACACCAAACTTTCTCTGTTCAGAATTGGAAAAACTTAGGCGGCTTATATTCTCTCATATACAATCAAAACAATTTAAACCAGAGATCAACCAAATAAGATCTAAAAAAGAGTTACCAACATCGAGTAGACTATGCATCTTAATTCTTTTTAATGCCGAATCAGGCTTACTTTGATTTGATCGAAGATCGGCAAATACATTTTTAACGTATGAACTGAAACACCAAAGCCGCACACCTTGAGTTCGTTTCCGACCTAAAAACCGATATATATCTTGCTGCTCTTTGAAGGTTTATAGCACTTAGAGGAATACCAAGCGAAATTCTCAGCGATAACGGTTAAAACTATTGTGCTTTTTTTAATTAAAACAAATTATTTTTAATTTTACAATTAATTAAATTTTCTTATTATTTTTTTTATTAGTGAACGGTTTTCTTGGCGATAATAATAATTTTAACAATATAGATTCATTGCAATATTTTTATAATTGCCGCTAGCTTCATTAGTCTATTCATTAGTCTATTGGCAATTACATACTGCCCCCCAGTATTGACTCTTAATCGTCAATACTAACGATTTCATTTGCTTCCTTCAACACGATTGGGATGACTTTGTTGACCGACCGCTTGATAATACTATTTCCGGTCTTGATGCTGACGACTCTTACATTTCCATCATTTTCGGGATGAACCTCAAAAACCTTTCCAATTGGCCAGTTTTCTCTGGATGTATTTTCATTTTCAATTTTGACGATGTCCCCCAAACATAACTTTCGAATTTTGCCGAGCCATTTACGACGTGGTAACAATTGCGGTATATACTGTTTTGTCCACCGTTGCCAGAATTGATCAGTCCACTATTGACTTATTCTCCACTGCTTACGTAACATCTCGTCTCGGCGTTCGAATTGGGTTAGTGCAATAACAGAGTCGTATCTGGCCTTCAGTATCATACTAGGTGTCAACGCTCTTGCATCATGAAACATCTGTTGAAAAAAATGTAGGATCCATTTGGTGTTTTCCAGACATATTATTCGTATTGACTATTACTCTTATAGCAATAATTTCATGTTGAACGTTATCGTCATCAGTCTTAATCTCTATGTCGATATCGTTTTCATTTCGTGGTTTCTTCTTAGGCCATTCGCCTTCGAGTTTGTAGGTTTCGCTTGTAGGTTTCTTCTCTGTATTATTTGCAGTTTTGTCGTGTTGGTGATCACTTTTGTGAAATGCGATATGTTTTTCGATATTTGAGCCACGGAATTGTTTTACTGATAGACCAATTTCAAACATTGATATAGCACCATGTTCATAATTAGCCCAATCAGCTACATGTTCAACAGTTGGTGACGTGATACCGCTTTGGCTCATAAAGTTAGCGCAGTTGACTCGCAAATAATCTGGCAACTTCAGAATTAACTTTTTCACCAACATGACATCATAATATTTAGATTCATTACAACCGAAATTCATTATTATTACTGAAAAGTTTTCACAAAAGTTCGTGAACTCCATGAATGTTTTTGTGTTTGTCACGAATTGCATTTTGTTTATTTTTTCAATCAGCTGATCGATTATCAATTGTGATTTGCCAAAATTGCGACGCAGTATTTCAATAACTCGGGTGGCATCGCTAGTATATAGTAGCATCTCGACACTGATCCGTGCTGGACCAGATAAACATTATTGCAGACGTTGCATGTTTTCGGATGGTGTAAACTCACATTCCCGGGTTGAACGATTATATTCTGTAATAAACGTGAGCCATTGCATCACGTCGCCGTCGAATTTTGGTAACTCGAACCCCATTACTTGTCGCGTTACAAGTTTTCTTGATGATTTCACCGCTAGCGCCATCTTGTGGAAAATATTTACCATTTTCATCTTTGTCTTCGAATTCTGAAGAAATTTTCATCGATATTTGATGAACGCTTCCACGCTGTGGTTTATCATCGATATCTCCAAGAAAGTCTGGTTTATGTAACAGTTGTTGAACTTTTTGTTGTTGACCTTTTATTTGATGGCTGGTTGAACAACCACCAGCTGGTCTCGATTTTGCAGCTGAAGAACTAACTCTTGTATTTGCTGTTACATTGCCATCAGTATTTGTTGCTGTCTTGCACACAAATCCCGCAAACTGTCATTTTCATGTCGTAAAAGAATTTGGGACTGAGCATCATTCATCTGGTTTGGATCTGAATTATTATATGGCACGTAATCATTCTCCCCTGTAGAGTTTTGATCCGTTTCACCACCTTCATCCGTTTGATCACCAAGATTCTCTATGCTGGCAGTCTCTTCCTTATTGAATTCGTCTAAAAATGAAAAAATTTGCTCTGTATAGCTTCATTTGTCTCACAGTCAATATTCAAAATTTCAGTGTTTCAAAGTCACAGAATCTAGAATTTCAAGACTCTGTTTCGCATTTTCGATGTTATCTGTTTCCAGCCGCTTAAACTCCCGCACTGATTGACGAAATCGGTTTTGCGGCATAATTTTTCCATATAAAATTTGATTCAACGCCTGGACAACAGAAGAGTCGCCGTTGGGCACTTCCTCACGATCGAAGAAATGTCAACTTTGCTTGTCGAGATAGAGGCGATGCTGAAGTCTGAACACCAGACCAATTTTCGTCTTATCAAGCGACGACGTCAACTACTTACCATCAGCTAATTTCTTAATTGGTTGAGCCGCTACGCAGATGCCTACCAAAAATTTGATCGACGTCAAGCTATCAAAACTCACCAGATGGAAAATGATACAATATATGAATCAGCATACTTGGCACAGATAGAAAACATAGATAAACAAATGGAATAAATAACAAATGTCAACATTGCGGTAATGTCCCCGCTCTTATTAAGGGTAACAAACTACCAACATCGATAAAAATACAACAATACACGAAAATTTGAAGCGCCCGATTCATAATCTGCGCTTACCTTTAGTAAGGTAAATCAGCCGATTCAAGGCGGCCAGTATGTTCAAGTAAACATCAGCCAAACCAAATAATTAATCTTAAATAGCATTTGTAAGGTTTTCTAACAGCTAATGACATCAAAAAATTGTAAATTTAAAATAAAATATTAAAGTGGTTATTATTGGACTGAGGAACCAACCATCCCAAAAAATTGCATTTTAAACCTTTTTGCAACTATACAAGTTAAATTTTATCAAGAACTATCCGACCACATAAAAATGAGTTGGAATTCTCGTGATTCTACCGTCGTCGTTTGAAGGTTCTCTGTGCTGAATGCTGATACCCTATGATATATACTCGGAAAGCCATTGCGCCAATGGCCCGGTAAAAAAATGTCATTCATATTTCGAATATATTTCGAATATAACAAATTTAGAATACACATAATATGGATGCTTGCACGAGATACTGCGAGTGATGTTGCAAGAAATATTAAAATGTATGTGTATGTGTTTGGTAATTATTCATTCGTTGCTGACCTTGCTTTCGAAATATTTTTAACTGAATCAGAATGATAAAGCAGATACATACCAATTAGCTTCCTCAAAGTTATGTGTGTTTTATACATACAATAATTAAAGATTATAGTGTGGCGCCACATATACTAAACACTATACACTTATCTTAAAGTTCATATTGTATCTACGATTTTGTGATCCGTTACTATATATAATCTCAACTATTTGTTTTGGTACCATTTACATATTTAGAAATTACTAATGTAATATTTTAGTTTAGATTGATGTTTCGACCCAGCAAGAAGTATAATGAAATATTCAATAGTTATAGTTTTAATTGGTGTGCTGGTGTCGACAATCGGCCCCAGCAATGCTTATAAAATTTTGTGTGCATATCCAACGGTGAGTCGATCACATTTTATTGTGGCCGAATATTTAATGAAAGGTTTGGCGGCCAAAGGTCATCAAGTAACGGTTATAAATCAATATCCTCTTGAAAAGCCATTGGCAAATTACCGGGAAATTATTATACCACCTAACAAATATCATGATGGTGGGTACATACAACTGTGACGTGAAAACTGTAAATTTGATAATACATTTTTTTTATATATATATAGTGATGATGAAGGCGTTCACCTCAAATACTGGAAGTGTTGTGCAAATGTTTACAACGCTACCAAAATTGATGAAATTTTTGTTAGAGGATTGTGAAAAATTGTTATGGAATCCTCAAGTGATGAAACTGATGAAGGAGGAGACATTTGATGTGGTCATAATCGAATCGATATTGGGTAATTCATTAGCTGGACTGGCGACCCATTTCGACTGTCCACTAGTATTTTTTAGCTCGTTACGAACATCCTTTGAAGTTTTAGAATTGGCGGGTGCACCAACAGCAGTTTCATACGTACCATATTATATGGGTGATTATACCGAAGTCATAACATTTGGTGATCGTCTCAAAAATTTGATTTATTATGCGTTGGATAAAAATATTCTTGTTCGCACATTGAGTAAGTACCATAAAGAGATGTACGGACGAAATTTTCCATCACCAAAATTTCCCACTTACGAAGATGCCATTTATAATGCCTCGCTATTTTTGGTCAGTCATCATTTTAGTCAAGGCAGTGTTCGCCCACTAACACCAAACGTAATCGAAGTGTCGGGACTACAAATACAAGATGCACCAACACCACTACCCAATGATCTTCAGCAATGGATGGACACCTCAAAACATGGTGTAATATTTTTTAGTTTAGGATCGAATATGAAAAGTGATGCTATGCCCCAAGAAATTAAAGATGCCATTTTTAAATCGTTTGGAAAATTGAAAGAAAACGTGCTGTGGAAATTCGATAAGGCGGACATTCCAAATTTACCGAAAAATGTACGAATCGTAAATTGGTTATCACAAATCGATGTACTTCAACATCCAAAACTAAAATTGTTTATCACACACGGTGGATTAGGAAGTGTGACGGAGGCCAAAATTTATGGTGTCCCATTATTAGTGATACCAATATTTGCGGATCAAATGGGAAATGCTAAAACGGTGATCGACGAAGGATGGGGTATTGAATTTGCGTACGCGAATCTAACCGAACCGCTTTTATCCGATTCAATCGCGGAAGTTTTAAATAATCCTAAGTATCGTGAACGAGCTACATACTCTGCCCGTTTATTTAGAGATCGACCACTCACACCAATGCAAACAGCAATATTTTGGATCGAATATGTTGTTCGACATAAGGGCGCAACACATATGCGATCGAATGCGAACACTTTAAATTTTATTCAGTTACACTCGATCGATGTAATTGGGTTTTTGGCGGCAATTACGTTTCTCATCGTCACCATATTATTGGTAGTTGTGAAGTGTTTGGTGCGGTACCTTTTCTGGATCATAACTCATAAACGTAAATTAGAATAAATTAAATTATGTCAAATTAAATTTTTTTTACTATACTTACTGGTTTTATTCTTGAATCTTTCTTTACCTGAACCTAACAAGAAGAGTGCAACACTTACTACATATATCTTAAATATGCTAATTAAACCGTTTGTTGTCACAAATGTAAGACCATAAAACATCTTATCTGGCAATAATATGAGATTATAGTGTCGAACAGCATATTGATTATAGTTTGTATATAGCAAGCCTTCCATAGCCACACTGATTCGAATGGTTCACGCATGTCGATTAATACAGATCCCGTACAGTATTTTGCGTTGAGTTTGTGGTAACTATCCGTTGTGAGTTAAGTTATGGCATGTACCGTAGAATGTTGATGACGAAAATCAAATTGATTATTCGGAATGAGTTCATTTGTTTTGGTGGGGCGTAGAGTCACCTCCACGTAGAGGAAAATTATAAATTGAATATTTAATTGAATAATATCCTCGCGGTGCGCCCTGTACAGCTATGGCAGCCAAACGATCAGGATAGCTATGGAAACATGGTGAAGTTCTGGCGTAGTAGGCACCTAGTTTGCGAACGACAGTAGGCTAACAAAATCCAGGAGGCGTCTATCTTACAATGAGCGGCATCTCGGTCTGCGTCTGCACCGAATCGGTCGGCAGTAATTAAAATCTAGTCGTAGACTGAAAAGGCTATGGGAAGGACACCCTTAAAATAAACCAGCAATGAATAAAAAACCATTAGGAAATAATACCCCAGGTGGCAGACCTGCACTGCAGGAAAACCTACCCTCTACGGAGGTTGACCCCATGGATTCTGGGGAGGGTCAATCATTGCAAAACAAGCATGACGCCATTGACTCAGACAATTTCATGAGCGGAAGTACTAGTGACAACTCATTCAAAATGGGCAAGCTAATGATGAGATCTCCTATAAGGCCACGAAGTAAGTCTGTGGAAAATTTAGCAAAAAGTAATGATTCTCGGCAGATGAGTTAAATTAGTTCTGAACAAAGCTGAATTAAAGAAAGCACGAAATGAGATCCAAAAATTAAAACTGATGATAGAACAGAGTCAGCCACAAAATAAAATGATTATACTATACCTGATTCAAGCGAAGAAGAAGACATAGTAGCACAAGAAACAGTATGGCTACTACCAAAATCCAAAAAAAGGAAGGGTTCATCAGAAAAAGGTAATCAAGCAGGTACTGCATCAGACAAAGCGGATAACCATCAAAATCCAAAAACAAAATCTCAGCCTGAAAATAATTACACACCAGGAAATCATACAACTTTTCAAAAAACTAATGAACCTAAAAATAGCAAGTAAAATCCTCCCCCCGTAATACTTGCAATGTGCAAAGTGACAAACTATTCAGTCATTAACATGTCATTACAGGATAACAGCATCAAGTTTCTGTTAATTATCGATGTTATAATAAAACACTACAGGTTTGTATTACTTTTTAATTAATTATATTATATACGATAGTACAAAAATAATATTATGTATTAAATGCTTGACAACACTTTTTATACTACCCCTCCTACTTGACCTAATATATATCAGAAGACAGAAAATATAATAATAGTATTGCAAGATGAGTAGTAAAAGTGTTATACGAAATACGAATTCAAATTACATATTCTAACAGTTTCAAGCTAGAATTAACAACAATCAACTGAAAATAAATGTAGACACCGAGACAGATTATAGAAATCTAACAGAACATTTAAACGGTTCGCAGCAACAGTGGCATTCATATGAAAATAAGCATACGCGACCGATAAGGGATATGGTTAGAAATTTACACCAATCATGCAACCCAGAAGACATTAAAAGTAAACTGTGCGAAAGGGGTTTTAAAATCCTTGATGTCGTCAATAAAATTAAAAAGTCTAAGAAAGGGGATGAAGAAATAAGGATTCCTCTTCCATTATTCATGCTAACCTTCGATAACAAAGAAGATTAAAGAAAAATTTACGAAATAAAACATATATATGTGCCATATGGGAGTAAAGATCGAGGCGGTTAGAAGTAATCGTATAATTCCGCAATGTAAACGTTGTCAGCGATATGGCCACACTCAAAAGTTCTGCCAACACGGACCTAGATGTGTTAAATGTGCTGAGAAACATTTAACTATTGCTTTTGAGAAACCCAGGACCACCGCGGCAAAGTGTTCAAACTGTTCACAGGCCCACTCTGCAAGCTACCTAGGATGTCTGGTAGCGAAAGAACTCCAAAAAAGAAGAAATAATCAAAATAAACCAATGAGTTTACAAAAGAGTCAATCAACAGAATCCTTAAGTCATCATGTCAGAGATGGTATATCTTATGCACAGGTGGCTGCGACAGGAAAGGTCAGCTCAGGACCAGTATTGAACCTTACACATTCGAATACTCTGATGGAAATGATGTAGAATATTTCGAATGCCATAAGCAACCTTTCTGAAAGGCTACAAAGATTGAAGCAGGGCAATTCTGCTTTATTATTCTAATTATTTCTCCCAAAATGATGTACCAAGAAAAATTGAGAATTGCTACATGGAATGCTAAAGGTATTAAAAATAAAAAACATGAACGAATGTTTTGGTCTTAGAAAAAAAGGAAAATTAGGAAAAATGGCAACAAACGAGGTGTCCATCTGGCAACACGATCCTAAATAACAAATCACAGTAGCTTAAGCGAGAAATTCAGAAGTTAAATAAATAATCGTTTTCTTCGTTTCTTGGAAAGTTGACGGCTGATGAAAATACAGACTACTCATTATGGAAGGCAACCAAGAGAATGAAAACCCTAATCATGCAGATCCCTCCTATTAAGCGAAATGATGGCTCGTGGGCCAGGGATAACAAATCAAAAGCTGAAATGTTTGCTGATCACCTGGCTGGTATTTTCCAACCGAATGAGACCAAATACGATACAATATTAAGACCGGAAAGGCTCCTGGATATGATATTTTAACAGAAGAAGTTCTAAAGCAACTAAACCAACTAACCCATTTGTTTAATGCTGTTATTAGATTACGGCATGTTTCTTCCACCTGGAAAGTTGCAGAAGTTATTATGCTACCGAAATTAGGTAAACCGCCAAATGAAGCTCAATCATATCGTCCGATATCCCTGCTTCCTATCATCTCAAAGCTAATGGAGAGACTTCTTCTGAGAAGAATGACACCAATAATAGAAATTAGAAACCTAATACCGGATCACCAATTTGGATTCAGAGGTAAACATTCAACAATTGACCAGGCGTTCACAGAATTACAGACATTATAGAAAAGGCGTTAGAAGATAAACAAATTTGTTCAGCAGCTTTCGGTAAGGTATGGCATAAGGGATTAATACATAAACTAAAAGTTATGCTTCCGGGAACATATGTTGACCTTCTGGAGTCGTACTTATCTGAAAGACTTTTCAGAGTAAGACAAGAAGATGAGTATTCTGAACTGAGAGATGTAAGAGCAAGAGTCCCACAAGGCAGTGTTCTGGGCCCACACCTTTATCTACTTTATACAAGTGATATACCACAGTCCGATCATGTAAGCATAGCAACGTTTGCTGACGACACCACTATACTAGCAACAGCGAAAACTGTCGAAGAGGCGGCGAATAAACTTCAATATGCAAGTGGAGAAATTCACCAGTGGACCAAGCGATGGAAAATCAAACTTAATGAATTAAAATCTGCGCATGTCTTCTTTACGAACAAACTATTGGGTAATCCGCGGCCAATCAGCATAAATGATGTCATGGTGCCATACGAGAACTCCGCCAAATACTTGAGTATGACACTGGACGTTAAGCTCAAATGGAAAGAGCATATGAAGAAGAAAAGAAAGGAGCTTGATCTTAAATATAGACAATTGTACTGGCTAATTGGACGAAGGTCAAAATTAAGCACAGACAACAAAATATTGATTTACAATTAAATCTTAAAACCGGTCTGGCTGTATGGTATTCAGCTTTGAGGCTGTACTAAAAATGCTAACATCAAACCTATACAAAACTTCCAGAATAAGGTACTTCGGAGTATAGTCATCGAGATTTGGGGATACCGGATGTAAAACACGAAATAAAAAGATTTGCAACGAAGCATGAATCGAGGCTATTGCAACATGTTAATGCGGAAGCCTCTCGGATATTGGATAATGAACACTTGGTTAGAAGACTAAAGAGAACCAAACCCTTCGAGCTCGTCAGTATGTGAGCAGCTTCCTATTAACGAACAGGCAATGGAGCATCGCTGGCTCAACAGTGACCTCATTATAGTTTAGTTTTTAAGAATTCAGATGTAAATTGATGGTTAGTCTGAAAAGACTAGTTTCAATAAATAATAAAAAAAAAAATTGATTTGGTGAGCTCGTTGATTTTGTTATAGAGATGATAATCTTGGATACAAGATATATAACTTCTTCGTGCATCTGCATTTTTGTCAAAATAAGTTTTTGATGTAGAAACATGTAACCAACTGAAAAATACCCCCCCCCCTCCCCTGTTAATTTAGTGATTGTGTTATGATGTAATTTATTTTCTGTGTGTTTGAGTTTAATTGTTGATGGGTTGAAGTTGAGTAAACTCATAATAATAATATAATAAAACGACTTTTACAGTCCATTGGCACCGGTCGTATAGTGACTTCTAGAACATACCGCGGTCTGAAGTTTCTCCGCTACTTCCAGTTCAGCATGAGCTTATTTAAAGACTTCTATCTCCTCCCAACAACTCGTCATGTTGTGGTAGATTACTAACGTCCACTTCGTGGCTACCATTTCTAGCTTTCCTATATCCTCAAAATATATCCCTGTCGTTTGATTGATCGGGATGATGTTGATCTGGGCTTGTGCAAAATCTAGAATGCCACGTATTGAAATTACAGTTAAAGCTTCTCGGCATGCTGTCTGGTATCAGCAGGCAGTGCATTACTCTGACGTACATTTGCTGTGGGTGGCATATCCTTGTCTACCTCTTTTGTTGGTTGCTAGTGTGTGTCGTTCCCACCCTTAGTTGTTGTGAATATAGTCACTATTCTGGTGATGTGTGTTCTTGTGCCCTTCCGAATCGTTAGTTATAGGTAAGCGATATACCTTGGTGATATTTATATTTACAGTGGCATATTTATACTTAAGGGAGACTACACTGACGAGTCCATCTTGTCCAGGGTATAGTTCGACGACTCTCGCCAGTGGCCAGTGTGTGGGAGGTAGATGTTCTTTTTTGAGGATCTCTAATTTTCCCACTCGAAAGTTGAGATGCGAAGGCGCTGTTTTGACGATTTAACTCCAGCTTCGCATAATCCCCCGAAGTGAGGACTTTTCGGGGGCACAAAATTCCAAGCAGTGCCCATTTGTGCTGTTTTGGTTTTTTGCAAAAAAAAACATTAAATTCAAATGTATCTGTTGCAGAATTCCAGAGGAGCCTGAAAGGGGTAACTAAAAAAAATATATATATAAAAGAAAGTAGTAGACTCACCTGTTGTCCGGTTGGTTGGTGACTTCTCGGTCCATGTTTTCCGTCCCCTCTATCTCCTAGGCACTGACCTGGCCAGAGGGCCGTGGTTGATGGAGATGGCACATCTATCAGCCAAGAAACAAAACGTAACAAGCACATCACAAGAAAAATGGAAATACACCACACAGATTTGGCCGACGCAAACTGTAAGAAATGAGCCAGCCCACACATAAATTACATAGATGTTCACAACAGTCAAAATGATGTTATTTGTGTTGTACAAAACAAACAACAGTCAAAAATGGCATTTACATTTCGTACTTGACGAAAGTGTACAGTACAGGGCAGCAATGTCGGTGAACCGCGGGTAGTGCAGTACACGGATGATCCACAGATGGCAGGTCGAGCAAAAATAGGGGTTGCCTGACTAGCGGGAAAGTTGATAAAAGGAGACGGAAATTAGAAAAAAGTCTCTTAGGTGTGGTACCGTGGTAGAAGAAAGGTCGAGTTTTTTGGTTGTGTTTAATTGTTTTTGGTCTAAAGAGAGAAACCATTGTGATTCTTTCTGGAAAGTAAGTGCTGAGATAAGTGACACGATTCCCTGCTCGGAAGTCGTACAAGTAAAGTAGAAAAGTGGAGTGAGATGATACTACCACGAGCAGCCAAGCAGAAAAGGGAAGAGGAAGCGTAGAAGGTGGACAACGATATAGGTGAGTGCCATTTTATTTTTCCGTCCTATATCCGCATGTAACAGTGAACTCCTCCGTACCCACAGTGACTCCATAATTGTTAGACTCAGCCCGGGAGCCTCTAGCCGACCGCAAGACAGCTAGCCACGATTCGTGCGCGCAGGCTGGCGCCCAACCTTAAGGATTATACAAATTACCTGCTAATTTGGGGAAACTGAACCAGAGACATACATACTGGGGGACCGTCACGCGTTATACACGCGTTTTTTTTTTTGGTAGTATCGTTTTTTTTTCGACAATCATAGATCGGGGGAATTTTGGTGGCAGACTGTATTGCACAATGTGTCGAAGGTTTGCTTGTGTGTTAACTTATTTAATTTATGATAGGTTGTGTTAAGTTATTAAGTTGTTACATAGGTTAGTTTTTTTTTTAATTCGGACCGCATATATATTAGATTAAATCTATTAATTATTAAAGTGGGTATTCTCTAGTCATTGCGTAGCAAACCTGTTGTCCTCTGTGTGTTGTTTTCCAATAATTTAGTTTGTCCTGATCGGTGGACGATCTGACTTCTGGAAATAATAAGAACTATTTATAAAAGGATTAAGCTATCGCACAAATTAGTGTTTTCCAGTTGATTCCGGAAGTGATGAATGAAGCACAACTAAATTATGAACAAAGGATTAGGGTGTTGTTGCAAACAGGAACCTTGCGTAACAAGATGACGGCATTAAAAAAGGCATTGGAGCAAGATAAAAGTACTGTGATGGTTGGGATGAGTTCAGGAGAAGGGTTTAAGGTTTAACCTTAAACAAGACGACCCGCCTAATTTATTGAAAAGTAAGAGCCATATCCGGCATTATTATGACAAGGCATACAGGGCCGCCGGCGAGAATTGCAATCACTTAAGCATCCTAAAGGCTATATAGAGGAACGTGGAGAGGCTATTGCGGTTGTCGACTTTGTCAAATGGGGACACCAATAACAACAACATCGGGGACAGGCCGTCCAGTGGTATGGGTAGAGGTAGAGGTCATGAGACGAGCTAGAAAAATAGATAGGGCGGCGGTAGGTCAAGCAAATCGAGGCGACAGTTTGGGCCCACGAAGCCAGTTCGAGGATGTGTTCGTGAGCGAAAGTGAGAAGAATGAGAATGGCGTAATGAACCAGCCGTAACAATTCCAGGATGAGCAGCGACAAAGCAACAATGGGAATATAAGCAAAACTATTATGCAGATAAGCAGATGGGAAATACGATTTTCGGGAGATGACGGGATGTCACTGATGGATTTTTTGTTGAGGGTAGATATGCATGCCAGAGCTATGGGACTAAATAAAAGCGATTTATTCCAAGGGATATTCGTGCTATTGAAAGGCACGGCCCTGGAGTTGTACGAGGTATATGGTGAGGAGTTTTTTGGATGGACACACCTAGTTAGCGGCCTCAAGGCAAGATTTCTTCCACAGAACTATGATTTTATCAAACCGTTGCGAACTTCCTAACACAAATGGAGAAGATGTTTAGGAAGATTTATACTCCGCTCGAAGAGCAATATAAGCTGTATGTCCTACAGCACAACATGGCACAACAATATGCCCTTCAATTAGCGTTGGTAAAGGTGAACACGGTCGCTGAATTAATGCAGCAATGCAAAAGAATAGACAACAGTAAAATTTTTACAAGCTCGAAAATCACAGATCGAATTAAAAGGGCAGGCATTAGAGGCAGCGTGCTTCCCTGCAAAAAGACAGGCGGCAACTAAGCAGTGTGTGGCGGTGAAAGAGCTAGGTGAGCAGAGACAAGAAGTGGTGGCGGTTCGAGTAACGAGAGAACCAGCTCCTAGACGATCAAACAGAGCGATTCCAAAAAAATTTGGACAAAGGATGTTGGAGTGCTGGAATTGTAAGAGACCCTGTCATGGACACTTTGATTGCCCTAAGCCACGAAGCAAAGTATACTGCTGGTGTTGTGGACGAGACGGGGTGATAGCCACAAATTGCCCAAAGGATCATAAGGGAGCTAAACTGTTGTACACGGAAGGAACTACACGGACAGCAAGAAACGAGAGATCGTAAGCGTAGGGGATCACCGCTCTCCGAGTAATACGTTTAGCCACATAACTCACCTGGAAGACCCAACCACGAAGCAAACGTAAGCAAGACGATGAGACCACAACTAAGAAAACGTAACACGGAAGCCAAGCACAAAGAGCAATCACCGACCATTAGTAGGAGTTGTCAAACCGACGGTGATATGAGAGAGGCGACGCCAAAAGATGGAATCGCCACAGGCGATCGACCACATGTAGAGGTTGTTAAAATCGCTCCTTGTGTCCGCACCAATACTGGTCAATCCGGATTTCGGCAAAGAATTCACGATACAGACAGATGCATCCGATACTGGTATTGGAGCTGTCCTGATGCAGGAAGATGAAGAGTGGAAAAGGGTGATAGCCTTCATGAGCCAGAAACTTACGTCGACGAAAATATCCGGCAACGAAGAGGGAGTACATGGCGGTGGTGTTCGCAAGTAAGTTGGACCTACTTGCATCAAATCGTTTAATGAAATGCCTCTTGTCATTTTGCAGGAAGCGTCGAACACTACTCTCAATTTAGTAGCTGTGCTGTCTTTTTTAATAACCGAATGATGTAGCATATAATAGTTTCGAAGTGCGTTTTGTATCGGATCGTCTTTTATTAATACCATGTGGTTGAGCTGTATATACTCGTTCATAAACTTGTGATACTGAACCTATAAAACTTCATCCTTGTTTAATCGTTTTTCCACTTGAAGTAATCTAGCTGCTGCTTGCGTCTTTGATTCTCTTATATCTGTCCCCTAACCATCTATGTGTGGCTTTATAGTGTCCCTCATATTTAAGTTCTTCATTAGTTAAGCTCTGCTTTTGGGTATAGTTCTTCCGCATCACAAAACTGCTTTAACTGGTTGTCTGTGTCCGCCAATATCACAAGACTATTTAGTCTTTTAATTGACGAATTTCTATTACGACTTAATCGGCCTGTTATTATCCATCCCATTTCTGGGCAATGCAGTTGTGCTGATAATCTCTTTTTATTCCTTCTAGTATCATTTCCCCATATATACTGCACCTATGAGTAGATCAATAGGTCCTGGAGTGTTGAAAGTTGGATCAGCAAGTAATATTTCTTCCTGAACTTTGCTTTTCAATCCAATGACATATTTATCTGGTATTGATTTCGTTTTTGTTTTTAAAATTAAAGCTTGAGTTTGCGTATTGAATAAAGATGGAAATCTAGCACTTATGTTTATCAAAATTTGTTGATGTGATCTTCCTCTTGAAGCTGATATGCCAAAGACCTCAGCCATGATTCTTGTTTTCTTGTTTAGACAAAGTCTACATAAATTATGTGGCATGACCATTTGATTCTTCTCGCTATGGCTTAATCCCTTGAAACGTGAATATGTTTCAATTTTTTGATTTTTTTGACAATATACACATATAATGCATATATTATGTGGTTTTGTTGTTGTTATAAATGCTCGTTTTAGAGGTTATTGAATTGGCATAATTCTGTTAGCTGCAGCTGTTATTTCTAATTGGAAACGACTCTCTAAAAAGTTCAAAAACTAACGCCGACAGTAATCCCATTCTAGCCATCATACTCATTCGTCAGGGTTCGACTCTCATACTCATATATGACACCGGTCTTAGCAGCACCTTGTACTACTTCAGCTTGTCGGCATTTGCAAGGTATTTTGACTTTTGTAGTGAAGGTAAGGCATCAGACAAAACGAGCTTAAATATTCCCCCACACAATAATCATGATTCCCAAGGGACCCGAGGTAACGGAAACTTTGTTTTAGGCTCATTAATTTTGTGACCAACGGAAGCTGAGAATCGTGCAAGTAGATCAAGTAGTTCTCTGATACCGTTGCCATTCAATCCAATTACACACACACACACACATATATATATATATATATATATATATATATATATATATATATATATATATATATATATATATATATATATATATATAATCTGCATTTACCAAAATCTGGTTGAACTTATTTATCGGGGATACATCATCTCTGATATCTCCTAAATTCCTGATAGCTTGTTCCCAACTTTCACACAGCACTGTGACCGCATTTATTTAACACAAACGCACATATTCTTCAGGCATATTCCAATCATCGCAAAGCAAACCTTAAGATATCCCGATGAATTGAGTGATAGGCTTGTTGGAAATCCAAGAACACCTGATGCACGTCACGAGATGTCTCGTAATATTTAGAAAGAATCATCCGCAACGAAAAAGCTTGATCAGAGACTGACCAATTAGGCCGGAATCCTCATTGGTAGTCACCTTCAATTTCCTCCGCCAAGGGGAGTAATCCTCTCCAATATTATGTAGAACATTAATTTGTAAGCTGTGCAAAGGAGAGCAATGCCGCGATGGTTTTCGCATTTTAAGCGATCACCTTTTTTAAGGATAGGGTACAACACGGCCACCTGATGAATGGAACATCAGGCATAACTTTGCTTTAAAAATACAAATTGTGCTTAATCAAAATTGATTATGGAAGCATTCATTCAAAAGTTGGGGCTAGAACATCGATATGGCAGAATTTCATTCCAAGGCCTTGCAAATCAGAAGCTTTTAACCACACAAGGCATATAGTCGACCTTTGTCCCACCGCATTTCAAATCCAATTTCGTTGGATTTCGAGTTAGGTGCCAACTTGATCGATTGAAAACAAGATCCCATGGTTAGTATTATTGAATTCAGTGCCCAGATCAGGGGCAGTTGCTGATGAATCATCTTCAGCATAAACCGCCCTAAAAAAAATTTAGCAAATAATTCAGTAACCGAGGACAAGTCCTCCGCCACACTATCCTCATAATTCATGGGTAATGGGTAACCACTGGTTTTTCGTTTAGACTCAATATAATGCCAAAAACGCGATGGATTTCCCCTAATATCAGATTCGATTTCTAGTAAATAGTTGCCATTAAGAAACAGATTCAAAACTTTGAATTCCCTCCGTAGTTGCGAATATAGCGCATAGTCACTAGAAGACCCAATTCTTTTATACTGCTTGTGAGCTTGCGATTTGCGGTTTTATAATTTAACCATCCTTTTATCAAACCATGGTTCCTGATATACTGATTTTTTTTTTTTCATAATTGGAATATATAGATCCATTCCCGCATATAAGACGTCATAAAATTGACCCGTCATCATTTCGATATCCGTACCTTCATACAAAAAATTCCAACAAACATTATCAAGGTATCTTTTCAGAAGGTCGTATTCATCATTTCTAAAATTAAAAATAAGGTCTGCACAAGGTTGAACAGATGGCAACAAATCATCATCAGTTGGTTGTGTACTTCATTGCACTGACTAAGACCCATTCCAAATGAAGCATCAATAACCATAGATGAAACGTTTGAATTTTTGAAAGGGATAAACATCTCATCCTGATGTTCCCAAATAACGTCCGGAAAATTTAAATCTCTCACAATACATAGTCTGTCATAATTACCAATCATTGGCTGGATTTAATTTTCAAATAAATTACCAAGATTTTGCAAAATCAACGATGACGACTTGCCAGGGACATACACTGCACAGACAAATAGTGTGACTTTATTGATTGTCACTTTAACAACAATGATTTCAACATTGCACAATTCGAAGTCCATCTGTTGACAATTATACTGCACATTTACAGCTATTATAATACCACCACCAACATTGGAGCAGTCGGCTGAATCATGACGGTCACGGCGAAAACCAGCATCATTTGATGTACAAAATTCTTCACTTTTGAAGGCAGGAACCAACCAAGTTTCATTTACGATGATGACATCATAGTCCTCTTCCATAACAGACACAAAGAATTTATTAGATTTAGTACGCTTACCACCCGAGTTGTGATAGTAGATGTTAAATAAATGAGTGCCCACCGGTCGCGATAAGGTCAAAACGTTGGGGCAGTTTTCTAAATTTAAATGTTTTTTGAAGTACAATCATCATCGAATGAAACACGGTTATGAAGGTTTCGTTGAGAACGTTTATGAGCGTATTTTGGTTTAACATATTCCTTAACCAGTAAACCAGCTGACCACAAATTAGCATCCAACAAATCAACGAATTTATCTGCAGGAACATTAAGTCATATTCGGCGTCGAAACGATGATTCAGCTTTACACATTGCACGCCATCTAGATTAAATTTGATATTTATATATTGCACGAGTTCAGCTCCAGTAACGGTATGCTGCAGACGAGAATAAAAAAGCAGATCTTCTTGGCTCGGCCGCACAAATAACGTGATCAATATCATTAGATGATCCAATGATAACTGCTACATTACTATTATTTACAAGATTACGTGACTGTGTTGATATACTTGACGTACCATCTTCTGTTATGCTCTTCTCAACTTGATCATCACTAACATGTACACTACTGAACTGCGTTGATGTATTATCAAATTTATTTTCATCACTGGAGATCGATGCAGAGGGAGCTCCCTTCGAACGAGTACGTGCTAACGCACCTATAGTATCAATTTTATCCGATTTTTAAAATCTTTCAAGGTTTTTTGTATGTTCCTGTTTTTGCATATGAGGAACCAGTAGTACTGTTAAATGACACAGACGATAATGAAGATAATGTGGTTAATGATTGAATAGGCATTAACGGTGTTGTAGAACAAGTGTATATGAAGTTGAAATTTGTAACGATGCATTAATTTTATCAACATCTGCAGTAAGAGATGCGATTTTTGCATAAAAAACTTGAAATCGATCACTGCACACATTACACGTCCACGATAAATTTGTAATCTTTCGAATTACATCAAACACATCATCTGAAGCAATCCCAGCACAGTTACCTTGAATAACAAACTTACATGCATTTGCACCAAAACCCTCTTTACTACAAGCCGTATTCATATCATATACACATGAGAATGTATTGTAAGTAAAAAACGTGTCAATATATCATCTAGAATATAGTGTAAAATAAAATAAACATTTCCGTACTATAAAACAAAAGAGAGTTTTTCAAAAAAAAATGAAAAGGCAAAATTGATGTTATCTCTTTCAAAATACAAATAACAAAATAAGAGACGAAAAAATTCTCATTTATCCATCACATTAAATAGTGTGCGTAACTTAGAAATAAAATGTTAAATAATGGTAGTAGGAATGAGAAAATTATACATTTTTATAGCACCAAAACACTCAATTGTGTATATAGGTTTTGTTTATCTGTGTCAACGAAAGTTACAAGACGGCTTGTAATAAAGAGGGTTTTGATTTGCACAAACAAAAAATTTCACCGATACAGCTGTGTCACACACAATTGTTCATTGTTTAAACTAAAATTAACTGCGGCTGCAGTTTTGGATTTGCAAATATAATGTATAGTTTCAAACACGAATTTTAATGTCGTAACAAATTTAGATATTATAAATTATTTATTTTGTTTCGTACACAAAATATTTGCCAAGTTCAATTATATATCACATACAATGACACTATAAAATAATTTTTAGGTAACTGTCATTGCATATATATATATATATATATATATATATATATATATATATATATATATATATATATATATATATATATATATTATAGATATAAAGGCCATTTAAACACTTTTATAGCTTATCCCCAAGTATTTTTATATCCGAAAAAGTTGAATATTTCGGACACTTTGATGAATTCATCTCCGTCTATTTCCGAAATCATGTCCGAATTACATTCAATTTTACTATGTGGTCCAAAAATTCGGACATATACGGAAAAAACTGAGGTTATGTTTTTGTTGGGAATGAGGGCGGGGCTTATTTCAAATATTTGGCGGCTAAATTATTTGTTTAAATTTAAATAAAATCAATAAAATATTTTCAATTTAAATAATTTAAATTTTCATTTATAATTTATACATGTTTCTTAATAAAAATTAAAGTTAAATTAAATTTCTTAAATACTTAAAATTAACAAAGATTTTTTAATTATTCTCGTTATAAGGTTGTAACATATTATAAAATTAAATAAATTTAAAATTGTCAACAGATTAAATAAATTAAATTAATAATATTAATTATTTAAAATTATGATTCTAATTAACATTTAAATCAAAATATAAAACAATCATATATAATTTAAACATTTTTTCTATAGGAAAAAATCCCATTAGAACTTGTCAATGCACAATCTGAAATGAAACATAATATAAATAACATTTATGTACTTCCAAAATTTGCTGTATATAATAAAATAATATTTACACACAAAAGATGATTAGTGAAATGTCGGAATATTTTATTTAATAGCACAAAAAAAATTAAAATAAATTTAAAAACTTCAACTTTTCAAACAAACTAAAATACACAATGACACTATACACAATATGGCGTCTTAAACATAATATTTATATCACAAATTTCACTAACGCCATAACACTATAACGTAGAAAGTTTGAAATCACTATTTTCCGTATATTTCCGATTTTTTGAGCAAAACGCGGAAAAAAATTGTACTAGAGCGATTTTTTCAGTTTTGTTATAGTTGGGAATTGTAAGTGTTGAATAGAAAAACGAAATTTTAATATAAATTTTTTTTATTACTATTTTTTTTATTACTTAATACAACGATTAAGTTCAATATAACTTTAAAACAAGGAGAAAAACGACTATACGTCCTTCTAAGGGAATGAAATTTTCTTGGTGAACATTGATAAATTTGTTTGCACATGTTTCATACGATTTTAATTAGAATTCGGCATTTGAAAACATTAAGATTAATTAAGAATAAACAAAATTACCTTAGTATATGTAAAACACAAAGCAATTTCTTTGTCTTTTTCATCGTAATTTTAAAGTCACTTTCTCACTTGTTTATTTTGTTTAAAAAATTTTGATAGATGCAAATGATTTTCTGATTTTTTCATACTCGTTTTTGTTTCGTCGAGCTAACAGAAATGTACTATTTGGATTTTTTAACTTTTGTTTTGTTCATTTGGGAAATTTATTTATTTAAAAAAACAGTCGAGTCGAAGCGCTCATCTAAGAAGGACGAAGAATGTGTGTACAGTGCGCTTTCTAATTGTCTAAACATTGTTACGGAAATACTATTTACGTAAAATTCATGATATAGATTTTTAGTAATTATTTTAATTTTCATTATTTTTTTTTTATTAAATAATTTAAATCATATTTAGGGATATAAAATTATATGCGAGCTTATATGAATTTTGTTACGTAAAATGTTTGTTAACTTATTAAATATCGCGTTTTGACAATACAAAATAAGACGATTCTTACAGGCCATCTGAATAGACTCATGAAAAACATTTACAACACACTGCACATTCTGCCGTTCAATTATACAGGGAAATACCGATTTCTGTTTTAATTTATACGCTTTTCTTAATAGTTGCTGTTCTTCATTTTTATATAGATCACGAATATCTTTAAAACGTGCAATTTTAATAGATTTATCTTCAAAATCCGGATAGTAAAACGACTTTTCAGCGTCTTTTTTATTGATCCAGTTGTTCCGAATGTTTTTAAAAATATGAACTTGATCATACATAAAAAATATAAAACTACTATAGGAAAGTCAGGGTTAATAAATTTAAATGAGTTCGGCACGAAAATTGAAAACATATTTTGATTAATCCTATGGTTATCTGTTACGATTGAAATTACTTCCAAATCTAATGATTAACTTTATCCAGCCCTAATTAAAGATTATCGTACCTAAATTCTGCACCATTTGTGTTAACACTGTTCACTAGTTTCTTCAACTGCCCTCTAATAATCGATCTTCTTTTTATAAAAACTTTAGCACTTTATACCCTACACTTTTTTCTAACGTCAATTTTTAAAATTTTTTGCTCTCGTGTTTAAAGAAACTATATATAAAAACAATTTGTCCCAAAACCAAATTTTATTTCACATTAAATTCAAACCACAAAATTGTATTCGACTGTGTCATCACTCATCACATACCGATTGAATCCGCGCTTGATTGTTCCGCAACCGTTTCGCTACGATTTTTTTTCAACGAATGTTCGATCAAATTTTGACAATTTGGCGATGCATCCCATTGATTTGTTGGACAATGATGAATTAAGTCCGAGTCAATGCATGCAAATAGTACACCACCGGAAGGATCACAATCGGTCAACGTTTCCGCTACACCATTATAGTCTTTGTTATTAGTCCATAATCGAGACCAAACCGAAACTTCTTTTTGACTTTTCCATATCTTTACTGTAATATATTTAAGAAAAATTCGCGATTAGTTACTAACACATTAATATATAAAACAAAATAAAATTCTAAACTTTTATCGAGACACGTGTCAACGCTCGTTTCAATGACTGGCTTCCAATCAGGATACATGGTGTCAAACAATTCTTCTAAATATTTTATAATTTTGTCTCGGCTCAAATGATGATCGTCGTCAACCAAATCAATGCCATCGGTCGTACAACTATAATAACACTTTGCATTGGTTAAGTGAGGTTGTTGTGCTGATGACTTTGGTCCATATTTCATCATACATTTTTGTTCACGAAGCTCACTGACCAATAAAGGTTTATGACAACAATTTCGTAGACTGAGTGGCCCATATAAAAATAATAGAAGTTGAAGATGTAAAACATGCATATTGGTATTCGATCAACTTGGCGCACCACACTTTAACTGAACCAATTCAAATGTTTCGCTATTTTATAGAACCGAAAACCGTGAATCGTGCAAAATTGCCTGATTACCCATTTTATTCGATAATTGTCCGTCTATAATATCCGTTTAATTTGAATTAATGACCGTGCAAATTTTGAACATAAAAACTTTAAAAAAATCATTCCCAACATTATTCCAGCTTTTGGTAGCAAAATGAAGTCATGGAATTTTATAAAACTATTGATCGTCCTAAATTTTGTTACTGCCATCGAGATGTCAATGATAGTAAGTAATATACAGAGAATTCAAATTCCATATCAATTATTTTGTTTAACATTTTTAGGTACTTGCATACTGTTGCAAACAAAAATCATTCCTCGATAAAGACATTTGGTTTAAATGTCCGTTAGAAGATGATGGGGATAATCGAGTGGCTCGATTCTGTCAAATGGAATGTATTGCAAATCAGTTCGGTTTTTCGAATGGTACTCATATTCAATTTGATAAGGTGGATGAATTTATTGCAAGCCTTAAACCGTATGGCCAAAAAACTGTTGATATGCACGTGAAGGCGACCAACATTTGTAAAAAGGTAACGAAATATCAAATGACCCATGCAAAATTTGACGATGGCAAAACTTCCAACTGTTCGGGCGAATTTACGTTTTTTACGATTTGTTTAATGAACCAAATAAATAATGTAAGTTAAAATGTTATTATTTTATGTTCGAATTTATAATTATTTATGTTTTAACGATCGTGTATATAGGTCTGTTCAAAAGAAGACCTAAAACCATGTAAGTGTATTTCGACGCACTATAAAATGTATTTGCAACGAGTCTAACGATATTTTTTATTTTAGCATTTGAATGCAAATCACAAGCAGGCTTTCAAAAGCCCGTTACACAACAAATAGCATTGATATTTAGCAAAGCGAACAGCGAGGAACCAACAGCCGCATGAGGCGGTGAGCAGCCAATCACATAGTTGATTGAAATAAATTCCAATAAAGTTCTAAATTAAAAAAAAAATGATTTTGATTTTAGTCTTGCAGATCCAAATAATTTACACTGCTACCTACATTTTCTCAAAGTTCATATTGTATGACCAGGGGTGGTTGACTTTTTAATCATAACCTCTCTAATTCAGACATAATCGTCTTGCGATAACTAAATTCGTTGATTTTTCATGGTGTCAAACAAGAGCTCGACCACGAGACTTCAGGTGGAATTTAATGCGTCCAACAAATTAGCATCTGGATAAGCTCTCAATGACATCATGATGAATTCGCTTAAAGTTCAATGTAATACAAGCCATGAAGTTGCGATACTTATGCAAAAAAGTGACTACTATTTCTTAAGTATAAGTGTTGTGACGTAGTATAATTTGTATATACTTTTATTATATGCTTTGATGTAAATAAAAAATGAATACGAATGATGGAACAACAGTATATTAAGAATAACAAATTTATTATTTAACGAGAGAGAGAGAAGCATTGTTATGTTTATATACTTCATTATAATACAATACTATATACTATGAATTTAGAGCAGAATGGACAGTGCAAAATTTAATTTTTTGTTTCGATTTTTATTGTAGTCAAATTCACTAAATTTTCACTAAATTTACTACAATTAGTAGTCATAATATGTTTTATTTAGCCAAGCTTCATGGCTTGTATAATTATACAATAGTGTTGGTTTTGATATACTACTACTATACTATTGAATAGCGGGATCGTTAAAATGAATAAAAAGACGGGTAGAACCATGTGGACGGGCAATAAATGATCAAAAATTGAAAAATATTAAGCAGATTATTTTTGCAAATGTGATTTAAAAGATAATGAAAAATTATAAAATTAAATAACAAAAAAACAAATGATATTTTAAAATTTAATATATTTTAAAATCGGATATTAATAACATTAAATTTTGTAAATTTGTGTAAAGACTTTATAAATCTATAGTTATAAGTGCACGAAAAAAAAACTCTATTTATTAAATAAAAATATTTATACTAAATAATAAAACCTATATTACCGTTTAGTTTTGGAGATGTGAAATCGTCTCAAAACTAATAAAACTTTCATCATAATTATAATAGTAATTCAAATAATAATACAACAATAATAGTTATCATCAAACAAATAAACATCATAAAAATATAAAAATCATAATAGTAATTATTAATAATAAATTTGTTTTTTGCTTTATCATAAAGAGCGCAACATACTGTTGTTCCATCATTCGTATTCATTTTTTATTTACATCAAAGCATATAATAAAAGTATATACAAATTATACTACGTCACAACACTAATACTTAGGTATAGTAGTCACTTTTTGGCATGAGTATCGCAACTTCATGGCTTGTATATACATTTGTGTTGGTTTTGGTGTCAACCAAAGTTACAAGACGGCTTGTTGTAGTAAAGAGGGTTTTGACTACCATACAGTATAGGACTATGACTACCATATTATGTACAGGTATAATTTAAAGGGTGATCCACCTGGAGTTTGAGACGAAGTATTTGTTAACGCAAACGAAATATGACACATTTCGTTACAAATCGTGGGGACGACCCAAACCCCTGAGATGTCTTAAGGCACGGCAAAAAAAAAATCTAGAGAAAACAATTAGAACTTTTAAATAAATGTTTGAATTATTGAAAAATGTAGTTTGAAATAATCGAATTGTATAACCAAAAAGTTTTGTCATTAATAAATACGAAGTAAATGTATGTAGGACGCACAAAAAAATTATAATCGAATGCCTTTCGCGTGATATATACCTAAAGTCTTATCATTGTCATCATGTATCTCGTATGCGACATTTCCGATACGCTTGTGAATTTTACCTTTCTTAAATTTTGCACACAGTTTGGCCGATATTTTATTTATGGCGTTGTTTTGAACAAAGTTTCGGACGAACATTACTTGTCCAGGACTGAATTGCCTTGGTCGGTTACGTAGGTTGTAATAACGTGATTGCTGCTCATACGCCTTTTTCATGCGATTTAATACCTTCTTTTGTAATAGAGTGTGTCGTTCAGCCTTAGTTTCATCAAGATCAACTTCTCCTAACCCTTTCAGTTACTTAATCAATTTGTAGTCAGCACCGTGACCAATATAATGCTTACCGAATACCATGTAATGCGGAGACTCGTTGGTCGTATTATGAACTACATTTCGTATTGCCGAACTAATGGAATGTAGATGTTTATTCCAATCACTATGAGTCTCATTCACATATGCCCGTATTTCAGCCAATATCGATCGATTTACGCGTTCAACGGCGTTAGCTTATGGGTGGTATTTAGGAGTAAATTGATGATGAATTCCATATTTATTCAAAAGTTCTGCAAAATATTTGGCTGTAAATTGTTTCCCATTGTCACTGACAATAATTTCGGGTACAGAGAATACTGAGAAGATTCGATGTTCGAGAAATTCGCAGACCTTCTTGGCAGTAGCATCACGCATGGTTTCTAACATTACAAATTTTGAAAGATGATCCATAACCAAAAAAATATAACAATTGCTGTTTTTAGAACGAGGGTATGGTCCTAAAAAGTCAACATATAATTTTTGCCATGTTTTTTGACATTTATAATAATCTGCCATAGGAGGACGTAACGTTACGTTAGTGGCCTTACACTTTTTGCAGCTTTCGCAATTGTTAATAAATTCAATGACATCATGTCTCATACTTGGCCAATAGTATAATCTTTGTAAAATTTCTATTGTTTTTCTGATTCCAAAATGTGATGCCTAAGGCGGACAGTGTGCTGCGTCAATTAATGATGATATTAAGCCATTGGGTACATATAACTTCCACGAAGATCTGTCCTTAGTTTTGGAAGAGTTTTGACGATGATAAATAAAGTTATCTCAAACTTGTACATTTGAACAAGCACCCATGTTATCCAACAGTGTTTTTATGAGAGCCCGATATTGCGGATACTGAAAATGTGCATTGTTTAAAGTAACATGTAAGGGAGAATCAGAACTTCCAAGTTGTAATTCATCGCATTGAAAGTGCATCCGGCACGCAATTGTCTTTCCCCTTCCGATATTCAATTGTAAAGTCGAAGCCCTGCAACTGAAGACTCCAGTAACGCCTAAGAAACTCCTAACTTGACGAACTGTTTTTAGACGTGGATAATCTTTTATAGCTGCAACCTTGTCAGGATCCACCGTAAGCACGCCATCCCCTACAATATGCCCAAGATATTTAATTTCTTTTAATACAAAATTGCTTTTGTCGATATTGATAGACAAACTAGCTCGCTTTAAAAAATCTGCAACTCTCGCTAAAAGCTCGATGTGTTCTTGGAATGTAGCACTGGTTATTAATAAGTCGTCTAAATAGACGAAAATTTGTGAGTGCCACTCGTGTGGGATCACTCGATGAATCAACCGACACATTGTTTGTGGTGCGTTGCATAGACCAAATGCCATGACTGTGAATTGATACAACGGTCGGTCAGCCACAGCAAGCGCTGTCTTATTTCTCGAAACCTCATCGAGCGGTATTTGCCAGAAAGCATCTTTCAAATCCAGGCTTGAAATAAACCTGGTTTTATCAAGACGTCCAAGCAAACCAAGGTAAAAGATAAGCATCCTTCACTGTGACTTCGTTGACTTTCCGTGTATCAAGACACAGTCGAACTTTGCCATTATTATATTATTATATTATTATATTATTATATTATTATATTATTATATTATTATATTATTATATTATTATATTATTATATTATTATATTATTATATTATTATATTATTATATTATTATATTATTATATTATTATATTATTATATTATTATATTATTATATTATTATATTATTATATTATTATATTATTATATTATTATATTATTATATTATTATATTATTATATTATTATATTATTATATTATTATATTATTATATTATTATATTATTATATTATTATATTATTATATTATTATATTATTATATTATTATATTATTATATTATTATATTATTATATTATTATATTATTATATTATAATATATTATTATATTATTATATTATTATATTATTATATTATTATATTATTATATTATTATATTATTATATTATTATATTATTATATTATTATATTATTATATTATTATATTATTATATTATTATATTATTATATTATTATATTATTATATTATTATATTATTATATTATTATATTATTATATTATTATATTATTATATTATTATATTATTATATTATTATATTATTATATTATTATATTATTATATTATTATATTATTATATTATTATATTATTATATTATTATATTATTATATTATTATATTATTATATTATTATATTATTATATTATTATATTATTATATTATTATATTATTATATTATTATATTATTATATTATTATATTATTATATTATTATATTATTATATTATTATATTATTATATTATTATATTATTATATTATTATATTATTATATTATTATATTATTATATTATTATATTATTATATTATTATATTATTATATTATTATATTATTATATTATTATATTATTATATTATTATATTATTATATTATTATATTATTATATTATTATATTATTATATTATTATATTATTATATTATTATATTATTATATTATTATATTATTATATTATTATATTATTATATTATTATATTATTATATTATTATATTATTATATTATTATATTATTATATTATTATATTATTATATTATTATATTATTATATTATTATATTATTATATTATTATATTATTATATTATTATATTATTATATTATTATATTATTATATTATTATATTATTATATTATTATATTATTATATTATTATATTATTATATTATTATATTATTATATTATTATATTATTATATTATTATATTATTATATTATTATATTATTATATTATTATATTATTATATTATTATATTATTATATTATTATATTATTATATTATTATATTATTATATTATTATATTATTATATTATTATATTATTATATTATTATATTATTATATTATTATATTATTATATTATTATATTATTATATTATTATATTATTATATTATTATATTATTATATTATTATATTATTATATTATTATATTATTATATTATTATATTATTATATTATTATATTATTATATTATTATATTATTATATTATTATATTATTATATTATTATATTATTATATTATTATATTATTATATTATTATATTATTATATTATTATATTATTATATTATTATATTATTATATTATTATATTATTATATTATTATATTATTATATTATTATATTATTATATTATTATATTATTATATTATTATATTATTATATTATTATATTATTATATTATTATATTATTATATTATTATATTATTATATTATTATATTATTATATTATTATATTATTATATTATTATATTATTATATTATTATATTATTATATTATTATATTATTATATTATTATATTATTATATTATTATATTATTATATTATTATATTATTATATTATTATATTATTATATTATTATATTATTATATTATTATATTATTATATTATTATATTATTATATTATTATATTATTATATTATTATATTATTATATTATTATATTATTATATTATTATATTATTATATTATTATATTATTATATTATTATATTATTATATTATTATATTATTATATTATTATATTATTATATTATTATATTATTATATTATTATATTATTATATTATTATATTATTATATTATTATATTATTATATTATTATATTATTATATTATTATATTATTATATTATTATATTATTATATTATTATATTATTATATTATTATATTATTATATTATTATATTATTATATTATTATATTATTATATTATTATATTATTATATTATTATATTATTATATTATTATATTATTATATTATTATATTATTATATTATTATATTATTATATTATTATATTATTATATTATTATATTATTATATTATTATATTATTATATTATTATATTATTATATTATTATATTATTATATTATTATATTATTATATTATTATATTATTATATTATTATATTATTATATTATTATATTATTATATTATTATATTATTATATTATTATATTATTATATTATTATATTATTATATTATTATATTATTATATTATTATATTATTATATTATTATATTATTATATTATTATATTATTATATTATTATATTATTATATTATTATATTATTATATTATTATATTATTATATTATTATATTATTATATTATTATATTATTATATTATTATATTATTATATTATTATATTATTATATTATTATATTATTATATTATTATATTATTATATTATTATATTATTATATTATTATATTATTATATTATTATATTATTATATTATTATATTATTATATTATTATATTATTATATTATTATATTATTATATTATTATATTATTATATTATTATATTATTATATTATTATATTATTATATTATTATATTATTATATTATTATATTATTATATTATTATATTATTATATTATTATATTATTATATTATTATATTATTATATTATTATATTATTATATTATTATATTATTATATTATTATATTATTATATTATTATATTATTATATTATTATATTATTATATTATTATATTATTATATTATTATATTATTATATTATTATATTATTATATTATTATATTATTATATTATTATATTATTATATTATTATATTACAAATTAATTAATTTATAATTTCAGATGAAAACTAATTCAATTTATTACAGCCTACGGCTAAGAGCAATTATTTCATTAATAGATTTTGCTCTTAGGAAACATTTGCTGATACACCTGAATGGAGGCACACTGGAATTGATGATTAGTAATGAAATAATGCAGAGCAGCTTGTCAAAATTGTTTTTTCATTAGTTGAATATTGGCTACCGGAAAACCGGGTCAAATCTGTCATTACTAACAAATTCCATCCACTGCTTCGGTTTTGTTATATGCAACACGGGTGTACGGTGGTGCCTGGCATTCCGGGAGTTCCTGGTTCGTCCTTGTCCGTACATTCTAATTAATTAATCAATCAATCAATTAGAAAAGCCTTTGATTGTGTAAAGCACTCGATACTAATTCAAAAACTTCGTAACTACATGGTATTGGTGGCCATGCAATTAAATTATTGGAGGATTATTTGAAAGACATCAATTTGTAATAATTGGCAACAGTACTTCGGATAAACTAGAAATTTCTTGTGGTGTTCCGCAAGGTTCAAACCATGGACCCACAATTTTTTCTAACGTCAATTTTTAAACTTTGAAGCATATGCTCTCGTGTTTAAAGAAACTATATATGCAAACAATTTGTCCCAAAACCAAATTTTATTTCACATTAAATTCAAACCACAAAATTGTATTCGACTGTGTCATCACTCATCACATACCGATTGAATCCGCGCTTGATTGTTCCGCAACCGTTTCGCCACGATTTTTTTTCAACGAATGTTCGATCATATTTTGACAATTTGGCGATGCATCCCATTGATTTGTTGGACAATGATGAATTAAGTCCGAGTCAATGCATGCAAATAGTACACCACCGGAAGGATCACAATCGGTCAACGTTTCCGCTACACCATTATAGTCTTTGTTATTAGTCCATAATCGAGACCAAACCGAAACTTCTTTTTGACTTTTCCATATCTTTACTGTAATATATTTAAGAAAAATTCGCGATTAGTTACCAACACATTAATATATAAAACAAAATAAAATTCTAAACTTTTATCGAGACACGTGTCAACGCTCGTTTCAATGACCGGCTTCCAATCAGGATACATGGTGTCAAACAATTCTTCTAAATATTTTATAATTTTGTCTCGGCTCAAATGATGATCGTCGTCAACCAAATCAATGCCGTCGGTCGTACAACTATAATAACACTTTGCATTGGTTAAGTGAGGTTGTTGTGCTGATGACTTTGGTCCATATTTCATCATACATTTTTGTTCACGAAGCTCACTGACCAATAAAGGTTTATGACAACAATTTCGTAGACTGAGTGGCCCATATAAAAATAATAGAAGTTGAAGATGTAAAACATGCATATTGGTATTCGATCAACTTGGCGCACCACACTTTAACTGAACCAATTCAAATGTTTCGCTATTTTATAGAACCGAAAACCGTGAATCGTGCAAAATTGCCTGATTACCCATTTCATTCGATAATTGTCCGTCTATAATATCCGTTTAATTTGAATTAATGACCGTGCAAATTTTGAACATAAAAACTTTAAAAAAATCATTCCCAACATTATTCCAGCTTTTGGTAGCAAAATGAAGTCATGGAATTTTATAAAACTATTGATCGTCCTAAATTTTGTTACTGCCATCGAGATGACATTGATGGTAAGTAATATACAGAGAATTCAAATTACATATCGATTATTTTGTTTAACAATTTTAGATAATTGTATACTGTTGCCAAGAAAAATCATTCCTCGATAAAGACATTTGGTTTAAATGCCCGTTAGAAGATGATGGAGATAATCTAGTGGCTCGATTCTGTCAAATGGAATGTATTGCAAATCAGTTCGGTTTTTCGAATGGTACCCATATTCAATTTGATAAGGTGGATGAATTTATTGCAAGCCTTAAACCGTATGGCCAAAAAACTGTTGATATGCACGTGAAGGCGACCAACATTTGTAAAAAGGTAACGGAATATCAAATGATCCATCAAAAATTTGACGATGGCGAAACTTCCAACTGTTCGGGTGAATTTGCGTTTTTTACAGTTTGTTTAATGAACCAAATAAATGATGTAAGTTAAAATGTTATTATTTTATGTTCGAATTTATAATTATTTATGTTTTAACGATCGTGTATATAGGTCTGTCCAAAAGAAGACCTAAATCCATGTAAGTGTATTTCGACGCACTATAAAATGTACTTGCAACGAGTCTAACGATATTTTTTTATTTTAGCACATGAATGCAAATCACAAATGAGAATGCAAAAGTCCGCTTCACTAAAAATAGCATCGATATTTAGCAAAGCGAACAGTGAGCAACCAACAGCCGCATGAGGCGGTGAGCAGCCAATCACATAGTTAATTGAAATAAATTCCAATAAAGTTCTAAATTAAAAAAAAAATGATTTTGGTTTTAGTCTTGCAGATCCAAATAATTTACACTGCTATCTACATTTTCTCAAAGTTCATATTGTATGACCAGGAGCTGGGCGGTTGACTTTTTAATCATAACCTCTCTAATTCAGACGAAATACGTCTTGTTTTAACTAACTTCGTTAGTTTTCGTAAATTTGTGGGCTATTCCCTATTTACGTAGAATGGTGGTAATACGATTACTACAGATGGGGAAAGAGATTCTGAAAGATAAAACATTCGCAAAGCGTTACCACGACTTCATGGAACAGTATCAACGACTTGCTTACATGCAATTAGTAAACACTAAAGTGACTGAAGTTCAAGCTTCGTAACTTCCTTATCATAGAGTAAACAACAACAACAAGAGCTCGACCACGAGACTTAAGGTGGAATTTAATGCGTCCAACAAAATAGCATCTGTATAATCTCTCAATGACATCATGAATTCGCTAAACGTTCAATGTAACCTAATAGAAGCTTTAGGTATCACTAAAGAAACCATAAAAGTTTGATTCATTTTCATAAATCATTTTAGAACATAAAAATACGTAAAAGGGTTACAGCCCACAAATTTACGAAAATCAACGAATTTAGTCAATACAACACGTAAAAGTGGTCCGATTGTGATGAATGATTCCTTAACCAAAAGCTCTCGAAACCATTAAAAGTACTGCCATAAAACATTCATACATTTTCATAAATCATTTTGGAGTAAATTTTGGAAATGTCACTTGCTCTTCAAGTGGGTAGGAACGTTTTCAACAAATCTGAATATAATTAAATCCGTACACGATTATTGAATACCAGAAACTCTTAAAAAACTTTGCCATTTCTTAGGGATGGTTGGATGGTATCGGCACTTTATTAGTATTTTCGCTTACCTTGTTATTACCCCAACAGGTAAATCCTAAAAAAAAAAATTAAAAAATTATTCGGTTTGCAGCTTTTGAGAATGGAACTGCTAAAGACAAACAATTCTCGTTCCAAGAATGTTCTATTGACCAACAGTCAAGATAATTTCGTTTAACTAAATTCGAGACTCAGTGTGCAAAATATTTCAGTACTGTATGCTCCATAGAACAATTTTCAAACAATTAAACGAAACAAATTAAATTTGTTAGAGTCTCAATTAAATTATTTAACATAAGAATTAAGCATTTAAATGTATCTGTATCGAATTATTATTACAGATTGGCTTTAGCTAATTTTTGATTGGGATAAAAATTGAATGTAAAGCAAATCATATCCGGCCGATTAAATCTGAACATATCATAAACATTTTGTATAAAATGTTAATCACAATTGACAGTCAGCATCAGTTTTTAAAACGATTCCAAGCAAGTGTATAGTTCAATACTTCAATCGAATAACAGACTAAAATATTAAAATGATGAAAGTATTGTTTCTTATTTTCGCCGCATCGATGGCAATGGCAAGTGCTGACCATTTCGTAAGTAGATAATCGCCAAATTTTTTTTTATTACAACTAAATTATCAAAATTGGATTACTGTCCTAAAAGCATTACATCCATTGTTGCGAATACCCGGAGCTCTTGGACCATTCAGTCGCAACTAAATGTCCTTTAAATACTACATCGGAGGAAGGGAAGGAACAGCACAAGCAACGCGCATGTCATGCGAATTGTATTGCTCGTGAAGTTAATATTGTGGTCGATAATAAATTTAGTACTCCTAAATTTATTGAATTGGTTGATAAAAAATTACCTGATGATATGGAAGGACAAGCATTTTATAAAAAGGAAATTAAGAGTTGTGAAGGATTGAGTGAGTGAATTAAGTTGGGGTCAAAACGATCAAAATAATAATTTAATATTTTACAGTGGAAAAAATGGCAAAACATCATCAAGGGAAACATCATGATGATCCAGAATGTTCAATGGCCGTTTATGGTATGATGATGTGTCTAGGTGGTCACGTAGCTCTACAGTGCCCGGATGCAAAGAAAGTTCAAGGTACTCATAATTTTATTGTTCTATATACGGGTCCATTTTTAACTCTAATCAAACCAATATTATGTTTTAACCAATATTTAGGTCCAGATTGTGATAAACAACGTTCATTTTTTGAAAATTTGCAAAAAAAGTTTGAACAGCATCATGGCAAATATGAATAAACGACCATGCTTCGATTATATTAATTAAAAGTTTAAAAGCTTGCAGCTTTTAATAATGTTTTTGTCTCTATTAAAGTGAATTTATGAAAAAATGTTTGTTTTATTATTCCACGTGCTTCTTCACGAGCAATTGTTACCTCTATAGAACACTTCTGTATGCTAAAAGCTCTGAAATAATTTTAAAATTTCCGATTTGTTGATTAAAATTTCGCTGTTTGCTAAGCTTATCACCATGTTTCCGCTGGATTTTAGAACTGCGAAAGATTTTGAAAGTTGCTGCATTCAGGTGTAGTTTACAAAAGCTAAAAAAAATTTTGGAGTTGTTTTAACAACTCAATGTTGAAAACAGGTTCAACAAAGCGTCCATTTGATAGTTGTATATGCAACGACCACCAACGCAGTTCCAGATGTTGCTAACCCCATTTGAGATGACATAGAGCTGTTAGGTTAGAAGTCTCAGCAGAGACTTTTCACTAAAGTGATTACAATACGCTTCCAACAAAATGTTACGTACATTTAAAAAACAAATTGCTAATCAAAGTTTTAGCCATGATAGCGCAGATTAAGTGTACGTTTCCACCAAAAAGTTGGTTGTTTTTTTTTTACATCGCACCTCACACCGGATAGTATATATTATCAAAAACATTGCGTCCCAACACAAAATTTATTACCTACACATGCAAACAAAAAACAACCGATTTGCAGAAAAAACAACAGATTTGTACTAATGAAGATAACTTTTGCTGTTGTTTTTTTTACATTGGTACTAAAATATGGACAACGCTTCATTTATTTGAAAAATGTCATTATCATGTATATTTGTTGCGAATCAAATTTAAATAAAAGTTATTTATTTCTTTAAAACACTAATAGCCATTTATTTTTTATTAAACTGTAAACATTTTAGATTTGCAACCATTTACAATAAACTTTTTTGAAAAAAATCAACGTTAAAATTCAAATATTTAAATTTAAAATTCTAATACATAGAATTTCAATACACATACATAAAAAAAATTAAAATATTTCCCTTTGTAAAAAAAACAACCGATTTTTTGGTCGAAACCAAGAGTAAATCAGAGGATAGAAAAAAATCACCCGATTAATCGTCGGTTTTATCGTCGTTCATAAAATGTAAACGACGATAAATCTGAGGATTATAGATCATGTCGGACTGTCAAGATTATTCTACAAACGAAAATGCTGCCATCTTTTGGAAAGTGGTATGTTTTACACGTATGCCCTAGTGCATTGATTATGCCACTAGATGTCAGTAAAAGTGTCAAAAAATATGAATAATATATTTAAGAGCGTTCTATACTAAAATAGGGTATTTTATGCACCGTCGTTAAGGACCTGTGTGAATATTTTCTTCTAGAGTTTTTTTATCATAAATAGATAATGCGGAAAACTAACTCGTAGTTTTTTTGTTTTTTCTAAATTTTCTTTTAATATTTTGTTATTAGCTCTTAAACTTGGACAACTTATGCACCATCGATTGGAATACACAACAACGATAGGCAAAAAACATATTCACAACAATTAATTTTAATCCATAATCTGACTCGTAGTTATTTTATTTTTTAATTATTTTAATTTTTTAATTCATAAATAATTAAAATAAAAATAGTTAGCCCAAAAAAAACAAAATTTTTCCTAAAAATAAGTGTAGCCAACTTCCGACAGAGGGTCATTTCATATACACATATATAAAGTATCAATTTTACTGTGTAATTTCTATATACAAAATTTGTATGGTTGTGTTTAGTGTAAAAATAAAAATAAAAACAAAACAAAATTATATTAGTTTAAACCAATACAGAAGACTTTGATGTATAGGATGTTTTGTTTCATTGTTATTGCTGTAAAAAATGTTATATACATACATATTGAAATTTTCTTTTAGTTTTTATTTACATATTAAATTTTGTTCTACACCCAAAACCCTCTTTACTACAAGCCGTCTTGTAACTTTCGTTGACACACATCATCATGTATTTTTAAAATGTATTAGTGAAAATATATACTTTAGATGTATTGATAAATATCAAAACTCCATATAAAATTAATAAAAAAAATTGTAAACGCATGCGCATTATTTGATTTTATTGTTTATTTCTTTTACCAAAAACGTCTCTATAGAAAGACCAACTCATTTTTTCGTACACTAATACTACTATATATTCGCCTCAATAAAGTAGTATTGGTACCAGAACAAATAACAAAGCAAAACTAACATAAAAAAAACTAACTATATGAGTGTTAGTAAATATATTTTTTTGTTTTTGTTTTATATCTGTACACAACCAATACTACATCAAAGAGGCGCTTTGTCCCTTTAAATTTTTGAATAGTTGGTCTTTCTATAGAGACGTTTTTGCTTTTACACAATATTCGCTATCATATCCCGACACGATTTTCTACTTACAATACAATCAAAGTATATATTTTTGTATAGCATGAGTATGCGAACAATACGGCTTGTAGTAAAGAGGGTTTTGTCTACACCTCATAGTTATTATTTTGCTTTTATGAATGAAAATAATAAACCAAAACAAAATATACCTTAGAATAGATTATTGCTAGTAATTAAATTTTTTAAATATTTTCGATTTATTTTTATAATTGCTTCATTAATCTTGCAGACATTGATTAAAATAATTTTTATTAAACGTACACGTAAGGTTGTAATAATTATTTTTTATCCTAAAATTTTGTGAAATATTTATTATTTGTGCAAGATTGACTCAAAAATCGTTTTTCTAGCCAATAGAATAATTTCGTTAATTTATTTTTTATAACTGCTGTCTGTGGAAATGTACCCATTTCCACGCGTTCCGACTGGGGAAGGGTGCGTCGTGCGTTTTTTTAATATGGTTTTCCTGGTAGGCCTAATCCATATGTCGCCACGTATTGTATTACCATCGGAATATCGTTTTCCTTCGTTGTTTAAATTTTTTTATATCTGTATTTTACAATTTTTTAACTAATAAGATGAATGCTAGTTTCTACAGTGTTTCCGAAAAGGCATATTTGGATTAACTCAGGGATCAACGATTTCTGATAAAAGTGAATTATTATAAAAATCACTCAACGTTTTTCGCATTTCATTTTCAAAGAAAATTTCTCAATTCCTTCTATCTTTAGATTATAACGAGATGAAGTAAACTTACAAAAAAGGCAATAATCTTTTTGGCTTATGTGCAACTGTCCTTGCACCTGATAATAATATGGATGAATTTTATTAATTGATATTGTATTTGTGTCTTTATTATATTTAAAATATCGTATTTGACCGGATTTGATATCTTCTACCATATTGCGTGAAGCATATAAACACTCAATTCAAATTTGAACAATTTAAAAAATTAAGTATGAACTCAAGTTTATTTAATTGTAATTTCTCAAATATCGTTATTATGAATGAACATAGGCGAGGTCTAATTTTAAAATTGTTTTTTGCAAGTGTAATATGTGTAATATAGAATATTGTGTTGATTCATGTCCAACAGTCAATGCAGATTCCAAAAATTTAAATTATTTGTCAATTGTCGGTGGTATTGCAATTGGAACAGGTTTTATACAGACAGAAGAATTTCTTGCGGTATTAGAGAGATTTTCCGTTCATGATACCTAAAGCTTTCATTTAAAAGCAAGTTCAAATTGATATTTCGTCTGCTTCCAAAAACGAGATGCATATTGCTGCGATGGAAGCTAAGGAAATTGCAATTGCAAAAAGTAGTCGGGATTTGGATGGTGTTCCATTGCTGACAGTATCAGCAGATGCATGTTTTTCGAAAAGAACTTATTGAACTAACAGCGATTATTCATCGCTCTCGGGATTGCTTCCATTATTGCTCATGATACGGGCAAAGTAATTTGGAGCAAAGTAGCAAACAAATATTGTACAGTATGCTCATTGCACTCTTCGGAAACGATGCATGAACATGACTCTAACGGGAATTATAAAGGTTATTCAACTGGTATGGAAGCTGAATTGATTTTTTTCCCTGCCCAAAACGGCTAGCATTGCGACCTGAAAGATCTTTTGTGCTATTGGGATTTGATAGTCCAGGAGCTTCTCTACCTTCTTAATAAAGGCGATAATGCTGCCTGTAGAGGCCAATCTACATTTTTCCGGGGTCAAATACCTCTCTTCAAAATGAAGCCACCTCAGTGTACACAGAGCAACACACTCACATTTTTTCTCATTTACTCTGCATTTTTTTCTCATTTACTAATATTGTAGACTACTGAGACCCACGGGATGCCACAGAAAGGCTCAAGGCCAATTGGTGTAGCTGATGAGCCTGCCAGCGCAAGTTCATCGGCTATCTCATTTCCAATGATACTCCTGTGACCAGGAACCCACCACAACCTAACTTTGTTATGAAAAAAAAGAGGTTGTAGCAGTGTATAACAGCTTTTGACCGACTTTGAATCCAGGCAGTTGGAAGCCAATGCTTTCAATGCTGCTTGGCTGTCGGAGAAAATGTCGATGGAGGCGCCCTTAAGACCTTTAGTCATAGTTGAGACGCAGGTTTCGATGGCGTGAATTTCGGCTAGAAAAACACTGGGATACGTTTCCAGGGATTTCGATATTTTGTTGTTGGGCCCAAAGACATCAATGCCTACTCCACTATCCATTTTTGATCCATCTGTGAACCAGACTAGGCTGCTGGGTTCCATAAGAGGTCCACCAGTATCGTAGACGGTTCTATCAAGGACTGTTTCCCCGAAATTCCTACCAAAGCAGAGTTCCTTGGGCATCACGTCCGGGACTCTAAAGAACAAGTCAGAGAGTTCATTCAAAATGTTCAGATGACCCATAAGATCATCATGACTATATTGATTCACCAGCTGTAATCTAGCTGCACAAGTTGTAGCTGATTTTTTTGACGTAAATATGAAGTGGAGTGAGTCCGATGAGGGCTTCCATTGTCGCCGTAGGACAGGTGCTCATAGCTCCTGTAATTCCGAGACATGCTAGCCTCTGCAATGAGGTAAGCTTACAAATTACAACTTTTTGTTGTACCTTCGGCCACCAGACTATGGACCCATTGGTTACAATTGTCCTCACTATCATGATGTACATCCAGTAAATCATTTTTGAGCTAAGTCCTCAAGTCCTGCCGAACATGTGCCTATACAGACCCACAAGGCTCTGACCGCGCGTTCGGTAGTTGATTTAATATGAGAGTTCCAATTCAGTTTCTTATCTAGGACAACACCCAGATATTTGATTTAATTAAAGTATCTGATAGTATTATCATTTAGACTAATTGAACCAAAGTTCAATTTACGTCTTTTGGTAAATGGTACCAGGACTGTCTTGTTAGGGTTTATCGAAAGGCCCTCTTTAGTGCACCAATTCGAAATAACAAGCAAGGCCTGTTGCAAAGCTGAATTGATAGTGGAAGGTTTTAAAGAAAGTGACAAAATATACGGTGTTCGTTACAATCAATTGATAGCCGATGGTGATAGTAGCGTCTATAAGAAAATTCTGGATGCTATAGACCATATAAAAATACCTATATCGAGAAGATCGAATGTCGAAATCATTTGCTACGTAATTTTCGTAAAAAGATGAGAGAATTAGTAAATAATACCACATTCCCAATGTTGGGTTCAAATTTAAAACGACTTTCCGTTGGCATTACTAAAGCCGTAAAACACCGTAAAAGCATGAAAAATATTCCGTTGACCGACAAAATTGTTTTGTTACAAAAAGATTTTGATAACGCACCATTCCACATGTTTGGTCAGCATACCCATTGTGATGCTTACTTTTGTAAGGGGAGCAAATGGAGTGAACAAATTTGGTGCCTGAGATGCAGAACTGTGCTTTTTTTGAAAAAATTAGCTCGATTGTTCTTAGATTACGAATTAATGCTAAAAGCCTTCTAAATGACGTAGATTCTAATCGAGTGGAACATTTGCACTCGCTAATTGCTAAGACTATTGGAGGAAAGCGAGTAAATTTTTCGAAGATGCAATCATATACCAGTAGGGCCCAATTTTGCCGTGTTACAGCACAACACGCTTCGTGCTCATTATCGGTTGCAAAAGTTTATAATGAACGGTACTCCAAAAACGCATATAATTACTGTTGAAAAAAAGCACCACGGCAAAAATTTAAAAAGACCGAAAAGAAGAATTGTAAGTAAGCGGATTTTTATGGGACCTGATTCCAACTATGGTGAGAGCTGTGAAAAACCAGATATGAGTCCAGAGGAAACCAATAATGAAAAGGAAAGGATTTTATTTTTACTTGTATTTGATCGTGATAATCGTGTAGCTTTGGATAGAGAAACGATTCCCAGGCAAATAGTCCTAAATGGCATGATATCCGTCGGTTTACGATCACTGCATCTAACTTTGGTTTAATTTGTAGAGCAAGAAACACAGACAGTATTCCTATCGTACCAAAATTTCATCAGCAGCTATAGACTACGGAAAACAAAATGAACACATAGTAATATGCTTCTCCCGATGGTCTAATAGATGATTATAAAGGTTTAGTGGAAATTAAGTGTTCATTTACTTCACGCAATATGGACCCAGTAGAAGCTATCAAATCCGGTCAAATACGATATTTTAAATATAATAAAGACACAAATACAATATCAATTAATAAAATTCATCCATATTATTATCAGGTGCAAGGACAGTTGCACATAAGCCAAAAAGATTATTGCCTTTTTTGTAAGTTTACTTCATCTCGTTATTATCTAAAGATAGAAGGAATTGAGAAATTTTCTTTGAAAATGAAATGCGAAAAACGTTGATTGATTTTTATAATAATTCACTTTTATCAGAAATCGTTGATCCCTGAGTTAATCGAAATATGCCTTTTCGGAAACACTGTAGAAACCAGCATTCTACTTATTAGTTAAAAAATTGTAAAATACAGATATAAAAAAATTTAAACAACGAAGGAAAACGATATTCCGATGGTAATACAATACGTGGTGACATATGGATTAGGCCTACCAGGAAAACCATATTAAAAAAACGCACGACGCACCCTTCCCCAGTCGGAACGCGTGGAAATGAGTGCATTTCCAGAGACAGGAGCTTTAAAAAAAATAAATTAACGAAATTATTCTATTGGCTTCAACACCGGATAAAAACGATTTTGTGTCAATCTTGCACAAATAATAAGATTGTATTGATTTGTGTCTGTATATTACCTTTTCTGTGTAATCATCATGAACAACACTAAAACAAATTTAAAAACGAAATACGTAAATATATACATGTTTTATTTTGTCTTTTTTATATAATAATATTTTGTTTCATGGTGTAAGTAAAGAATATGCAGCAAAGCAAAACCAACACAAATGTATATACAAGCCATGAAGTTGCGATACTCATGCCAAAAAGTGACTACTATACCTAAGTATAAGTGTTGTGACGTAGTATAATTTGTATATACTTTTATTATATGCTTTGATGTAAATAAAAAATGAATACGAATGATGGAACAACAGTATGTTGCGCTCTTTAAGACAAAGCAAAAAACAAATTTATTATTTAACGAGAGAGAGAAGTATTGTTATTATTATTTACTTCATTATATACTATACTATATACTAATAATTTAGAGCAGAGTGGACAGTCGCAAAATATAATTTTTGTTTCGTTTTTTTGTAGAAATGTTATGTACTTTGAATTTAGAGGAGTATGGACAGTGCGAAATATAATTTTTTGTTTCGATTTTTACTGTAGTCAAATTCACTAACACAAACACCAAATAGTAGTCATAATATGTTTTACTTAGCCAAGCTTCATGGCTTGTATAATATACAATAGTGTTGGTTTTGAGCAAAGCGAATTTAATTTTTTTTAGGTTAGACCAAAACCAACACTATTGTATATTATACAAGCCATGAAGCTTGGGTAAGTAAAACATATTATGACTACTATTTGGTGTATGTGTTAGTGAATTTGACTACAGTAAAAATCGAAACAAAAAATTATATTTCGCACTGTCCATACTCCTCTAAATTCAAAGTACATAACATTTCTACAAAAAAAACGAAACAAAAATTATATTTTGCGACTGTCCACTCTGCTCTAAATTATTAGTATATAGTATAGTATATAATGAAGTAAATAATAATAACAATACTTCTCTCTCTCGTTAAATAATAAATTTGTTTTTTGCTTTGTCTTAAAGAGCGCAACATATTGTTGTTCCATCATTCGTATTCATTTTTTATTTACATCAAAGTATATAATAAAAGTATATACAAATTATACTACGTCACAACACTAATACTTAGGTATAGTAGTCACTTTTTGGCATGAGTATCGCAACTTCATGGCTTGTATATACATTTGTGTTGGTTTTGGTTAGACTCAAATCGAAATTTTATTTTAGTATAGAACGCTCTTAAAGGCGAAAAATTCTAATTGTAAATAAATACATTAAACAACAAACATAATTCCTGTTGGAATCATCTTGTACAACAACAAATTTAAAACAAGAAAAAAATCATGGCCGACTAACATTTTTTTTCATTTTCATTCTATTATTTTGAGCTATTTTGTTGATTTGTAACATTTTATGTTTTCCATTTGACACGAAATGATTTAAAGATTAATATAACAAAAAAATCTTTCAGCAATGTTTGGTACTATATACTTTGATCGGGCTGCCTCTTTCGGTAAACGTAGGTAACTACATACTTTGATCGTGCTACCTCATGCAAAAAATATGGTATACTAAATACTTTGATCGTGGTGCCTCTTTCGATAAACATGATCTATTGTGTTACTCGCGTTCATAGAATCGGGCCTTACTGTCAATATTTTTTTACTGTGAAACCAGAAGGAGAAAAAAAACTAAATTACATTAGATTTATAAAGATAATCGTTTTTGGTTTTTGTTATTTTGTTTTTTTTTATTAGAACAAAAATAAAAAAGCGATGGTCTTTGTCACTCTAATGTAATTTAGATTTTTAGAAAGACAAATAGCATCCCTTCATTTTGAGCCACAGTATGAAAGCATACGAGCAGAAGACTCGTGGAACGAGAAAGAGGTACTACCCGGTCTTTTCGTGGGAAATAGCGTCAGAATAGCGATAAATAACAAAACAGTCATCCCAATAATAAACTCAAATTTACATGAAGTTAACGTGTATGATTTCCCACAAAAAATTGCGCAGCAAAGAACTACAATATGTTCGCATTGCAAGATATACTCCTGAGTAAACAAGTGACGGAAAACATACGACAGGACATACTGGATAAAACTGAAGGGACTCTTCGGGACCCAGGTCCCGATAACCTAGACCTTTTAAAAAATGAGCCATTGCCACAAATTCTGAAACGGGAAGTTTCCCAGCAGGATAAACAAATTCTCCGTAAAGGGAAAATCTGAAAAAAATAATGAATAATCGTTGTGGATTTTCATAAACTCAACGACTCCACAATCGGAGATACTTTCCACCCTTCAACACAGCCGACATTATTGGCCAACTGGGTCACTCCGCATATTTTTCCACACTTGATATGGCTAGTGGGCACCATCAGATTAGTATGAACCATTATGCTAGCGGCTATAGCATCGGCGCCATATTGAGTCAAAATCATTTCCTAGTAGTTCATTGAACAAAGCTAAGCGAAACAATAAATATTAGTGCATTTCACAATAAAGTGGAATAGCTAAAAACGTAACAAGTGGAATAGCTAAAAACGTAACACGGTGACAGCGGTGGGATTGTGAATAATAAAAGAATAATGATTCTTTACGAATTAAGAGATGTGGAATTGAAAAAGGAATTGGAATGACAATATCTACCAACTAACAAAGATTAACCAAGAAACACAATCTATGATAAAAACAAATAAAGAACCATCTGGAAATTTCTATTTGTCTTCTATTTGAGATGTTCAACGTTTTAAAATGAAGGTTCAACATGTTGATCAAAAGTTGGAAAATAATTTTAAACAAGTCGAACAGAAATTTCAACGTCTCGAAAAGGAGTTACAAGCCTCCAAACATAAACTTAAATATGGAGGTGATCATAAGCGAGACCAGAGAATCTATACGGATTAAGAAGTTTTGACAATTGAGTAGACATTAAATAAAATTCTTAGTTCGTATGTAAACTTTTAACATCAATTGAATTAATTGTAATCCGGCCCTGTTACATCATTACTGCTTTATTTTACAGAAATGTGATAATTATATATAGTTTTAGATAATATACACAGTTTTTTTACAAAGTTGTAACCATTTATTCGATATCCGATTTTATTCTCCGAAATATTACTGCTGTACCTCTACATCACAAACTAATCAAATCCGACTAATTAGTTATAATTTGATATTAGCATAAAATGAAACTCGGACTGGGATTAGTATTTGGTCTGGCATTATTAAGTGTAACAACGAGTCACAATGGTTACTGTACCATTGAAAACGAAAAGTGTGGTGCCCTTGCCGAACTTCGATGTAACATGAATGTGAGTATATCGGAAAACTTCTTTGCGGGTCGATTAATAACGAACAACGAAAAACAAGCGATTGTGACCGCCTTGAATGAGTATCGTGTCAAGTATAATAAATCAGCAATCAAATGGAACAATAAATTTGAATATGTGACAAATGCATTACCGTTGGTTGTAAAAAATTTGGAGTTTTGCAATGTAATGAAACAAAATACCAAAGTGTTTACCATCGATACTAAAATAGATGCGGGACCAAACCGAAATATTTTAAAATGGATTAGCTGTCTAATCAAAGCCAATAAAAAAGTGTTACTTATCGTTGAGGCCACACAAATCGCTTGTACTATTTATTCGAACAGTTTGAATTATGATGAAAATCCGTTTTTACACAAAAACTATCGAATGTTTTGTATTCTTGAGACGGGGGATTCGGGTACTAAAGAATTGTATAATTCATGTGTAAAAGGTTAGATTTTTTGTAACGGGTTTTTTCCAAAAATTACTACTAATAAAATTTTTTTTAGGTTCACGAGATGAAAACTATCGTTCTTTGATGTTAAAGATTGTAATTTGGGTTCTACTTTTTATTGTGATTTATTTAATTGGACAAATCAGTTTTGTATTATATGTCATTCTAAAAGTGGATTTATCTCCGACGAATCAATCGATAAATAAAAATAAAATATTTTAAAGTTTAGACGCAAAAGTCTTATCTCAACATAAAATTTAAGAATTTCAGTTTAACATTTAAGAAGAGATTTAAGAAGGTGGAACGAGATCCATCAAAATTTTAGTATTTAGTAAGCCTGTAATATAGTAAATGCGGCTATACTGACTTAAGAATTAATCGATTAAATAACGACATCCCAGATCAGATTGAAGTTGAAAACTTCGTTGCTGTTGAAAAATTATGTCTTCGTAAAGGTTCAAGTAGCTGTATGTTGCATATGCTTCCGAATGTTTCATATGAACAGTAGCTACTATGTCAACATGTTAATGTGTAATTTTTTTTATGTTTTAACCTATATATGTAATATTTTCTGGGGCCCAAGCTTATCCAACTCTTTCGCTGTTTATTTATGACGGCCTATCTTACACTTATTGTTAAAACTTGAACAATTCCATGATTATCTGGATAAGTTTTGAAGATTCTACTCAGTGCTCATACTGGCATTAAAGTAATTTGTCTTCCTGGGTCAAGACTAAATTACTATTGATATTAATTTCACTCGTTCTCCACTTGCTAGACAGTGGCAAATACCTTACAGCCACTTGGATATTTTTCAATGAAATCGTCGCCAGCAGAAACTAAGTATAGTACCTATACGATCGAGAATTGTTGGCAAGTTTTTAGGGAATTAAACACTTTCGCCATCAGCTTGAGAGCAGAGAATTTCATGTCAAGACTGACCACAAACCACTCATTTTTGGTGTCCATCAAAAAACCAGTAACAACTCACCCAGGCAGGGTCACCAATTAGAATTTATCAGCCAATTCACTCAAGATATTCGCCACATCAAGGATGAAACCAATATTGTTGCTGATTTTTTATCACGCATTTGTTCTATAACTGGTAAACCTGTGATCGATTAATCGAAAATCGCTGAGTAGCAACGAAATGATCCAGAATTACAACAGCTTTTGGGAAAAGAAACAATTCATTCGTTGAAATTTTACTCATCCACAGAAATGTACTGTGACGTTACCGAGACACAAATTCGTCCTTACATTTTAAGGAAGCTACGTGAAGCTGTTGTCACAACATGTCATTCATTCGTTATCTTATCCGGGTGTTCAAGCCATTAAAAGATTGATCACGGACCGTTTTGTTTGGCCTGGTATCAATTAGGATTGTTCGTAAATTGTACACAACTGCATTCCATGCCAACGGGCTAAAGTCAACAAACAAAACAGGGCGCCTCTTGCATCATACCAATTACCTAACAACATATTTGAGCTCATCAATATCGACCTAGTCGGTACATTTCCTATTTCCAAAGGACATCGTTACATACTTACTTGTATCGATCGCTAAACTAGGTGGCCGGAAGCAATTCCGATCGTAGACATTACGGCAGAGACTGTTGCATTGGCATTATTGTTTGGTTGGATTTCCAGATTTGGTGTATCTCGGCGAATAACAACACATCAGGGCAGACAATTCCATTCGCGCTTATTTAACGAATTGAAAACAATCAGCCAAACTTTTGCGAACTACGGTTTAGACTCCTCAGGTAAATGGCATAATAGAACGCTGGCATCGAACCGTTAAAATACGAAAATAACTCGTTCGACATTTACCAACGATTTTGCTCGGTCTTCGTACTACTTACAAGGAAGATTTAAAATCAACTCCTTCAGAATTGGTTTATGGTACTTAATTTTCACTGCCTGGAGAATTCTTCGCAGAAACAAAAAACATCGAAAATCAGTCAGATTTTGTAAAAGCATTGAAAAGGATTGAAGCATTGACAGACGTACGTCCTAAAACAAATTTAAATCACTCAACAGAAAAAGTTTTCGTACAGCCTTAATTAAAAACATGTTCCCATGTTTTTGTCCGTAACGATGCTGTACATTCACCTTTAACTCCGCCGTATGTTGGTCCAAAATTTTTCGTTCTCGATATTAACAACGTACGAGTAACGGTGTCACTTGATCGACTCAAAGCTGCACACACACTACAGGAGATCTTACCAATCGATCAAAAACAGTCATTTTGTTACCTAGAGAATCTACAACTACTGTGGAATCATTGGAGCCAACAGTAACAACATTACTCAAGCAACAACCAAAGAAAATTACTTTCGACACCCAAGAGCAAACCAAATTTAAAAGACTTATTCGAAAACCGAGCCCCTACCGGTGAATTCATTAAATTATATTAAAATTAACGTAGTATAGTGTTAAAAAGGAAAATAATTAATTTTTTTAATTAATTTTTAATCTTTAATTTGTGTGTTACAAATTAATTTGTGAACATTTAATCTTATTTTAATTTTTCTTTAATTTAAAATTAAGCATCTTGAATTTTAAATTTTGTATTCGTTCGCCATAGTTTTCTCTAGAGGAAGAGTACTGTGGTGACTAAAATTAAATGTACTCACATTTGGATTAGTTCATCTACCGGACACCATTTTGCGCATGGTGCCAACCAAAAACTCGTTGCAATTCTACTCTTCTAACATAGACATTGTACGTATCGATAAATACTGAGTTTTATTCACTATGAACCTAGAACATAGTTAACAAACTACTATAGACTCAAAAATCGTTTGGATTGGCTAGAAAGTGACCCAAGAAGATGGAGCGTATTAGTTGGCAATCGTATTTCCGAAATTTTAACCCACAGAAAACGAAGGCAATGGAAGGACATATCATCCGAAGACAATCCTGCAGATTGTGCGTCATGCGGAATTACACGGGCCTGGATGGTTGGCTTTCCAACCACTCGAATTCCTTATTAAACCAGCTGGAAATACCCCACTGACTTCACATTGTAGTTTTATGGATGTCCCATACACGGATTTTAACGAATATTTTCTACTTGAGAAGGAGATTTCATTTGAGGAGGATATGACAACCATGCCAGCACTATAGTTGTTCTAGTAATTTTTTCTAGCAACATTTTAAAGATAAACACATTAGATAATCGGTATCTAAACTTAGATTGTTCCTTTCGTGATCTTTTAGTAGTATAGGGCGTTTAAATTTGATAACAATTGGAAGTTCACCTTCTCAATTCGAAACCAACGGGTTGTAATTTGGTTAGCTTCTGTCAGCACATCGTCAACATTAAAGTCGATCAATATGATTCTTGACGTTTCATCTTTTTCTTGCAGTGCATTTTGACCAATTTGTTGTAGAACACACGTAGCAAGAAACGGTGTACTGATGGCTCCATACGTTTCGGTGAGCAGCGTATAAACCTTTGTAATTTCCTTTTCGCGACCCTGATTCTAAAAGGCATCTGCATCATTTTGAAGTAGATATCCTAATTATTTTTTAAAGGTTTCATGAACTATGTCGCATCTTATTCTATATGTGCCACGACTCATGATGTTTAGGGCGAGTTTTGAACCCAGTCGTTCAACCTTGGATTTGAACACAGGATGCCTCAAGCATTTGAAACAAAGATAATTATATCTGACAAACATTCGTCGTTCGTCATTGCTTAAATATCGAAACGCTGAATAGTTTGACCGAAGACTTTGACTCTGGCAAAGCCAGGGACAGCCTTTAATGCTTTCCAATTGCCTTCATCGCTCGAAGTATTTCGTCATTTTAAATCAGGTGTAAATTGCATGATCGTTTAATTGTGTTGTGTATCATCTAAAAGTGGTGCACTGAATTTTCCCGCTCTTATCTGCTCGTTTAACCTTGAAATTACTTTGTAGTATATTTCCTCGAACTCAGTTTGCTCGCTTGGATGTTTTGTAATTATTTTATCTTCTACTTCTTAAAATCTGATTCGTTGTTACTTTTGTTGCAGTCTTTTAATAGATGGACAGATAATGGCTCAAACTTTGTGGACCCAGATTTGCAAAAGTAGTTGGAACTACAGATCGTAATGAATCTAACCTAGACATGTAGATAAACTAAAGTACGAGATAAGCAAGCGTGAAATAAAAATGCGATGATTCAGCACAACATGATGAGAACATGCGAGACGTAATAAAATGTCCAGTTGGTTTAATGTGAGTTAGAAAAAACAGAAAAAATATTTTATGACTGAATCAGAATGATAAGACAATTATTAGTTTGATTACCATAAGCATAGTAATTGAAGATTACAGTGAAACGGCATTGGTATAAACCAAATTAATCTTCCAAAAAAAAAAAAAAATTTTTTAAGCTACAAATCTTTTTACTGTATAATCTTTTGACTATATAAAGACCATGAATGCTGAAATTCTGATTTAGTTGTTCGATCAAGTCTGAATTGTGTGGCATACTCGTATAATCGTATATTTTATATAATACTCGTAATATGAAGTGCTCAAAAGTGTTCGTTATAATTTCTGTGATAGCTATTTATTTGGGCGGTCATGTTAACGGTTATAAAATTTTGTGTGCATTCCCCACAGCAAGTCGATCACATTTTATTGTGGCCGAATATTTAATGAAAGGTTTAGCGGCTCAAGGTCATAACGTGACCGTAATCAATCAGTTTCCGCTCGACAAGCCTTTACCAAATTATCGGGAAATAATTATACCACCAAATAAATTTCATAATGGTGCGTAGTCTAGATTAACCTGGTTTGAATATTGTTTTATCTTTTTTTTTTTTTTTTGTCAACAGAAATATTAAAAGAGATGACCACAAATACCGGAAGTGTTCTCCAAATGTTTACATCAGTGCCTAAATGGATTAATTATATAATAGATGACTTTTATACCCTACTAAAAGATCCGCAAGTCAAAAAACTCATGGCTGAAGAAACATTTGATATGGTGATAATCGAATCAATGCTCGGAATATCTCTAGCCGGCCTTGCAATCCATTTCAAATGTCCACTAGTGTTTTTCAGTTCATTACGGACACCATTCGAAGTGTTAGATTTAGCTGGAGCCCCAAGCGCTCTATCATATGTACCATTTTATATGGCCGACTATGCAGAAGTCGTTAGTTTCACCGATCGGCTCAAGAACATGATGTATTTTACATTGGATTATAGTGTATTTCGTGGTACATTCGCTAAAGCCCATAAAAAAGTTTACGAACAAAATTTCCCGCCACCCAAATTTCCTTCGTTCGAAGATGCAGTTCGTAATGCATCATTATACTTCGTCAGTCATCATTTCAGTCAAGGCAGTGTTCGTCCCCTAACGCCAAATGTAATTGAAGTGTCTGGCCTACAAATTCAAGATGCAGCACCACTTCCCGATAACCTACAAAAATGGATGGACAACTCAAAAGATGGTGTAATATTTTTTAGTTTAGGATCGAATATTAAGAGTAGTGGAATACCACCGGAAATCATAAATGCAATTTTAAAATCGTTTGGAAAACTAAAGGAAAACGTGCTATGGAAATTCGATAAGGCGGACATTCCTAATTTACCAAAAAATATACGAATCGAAAATTGGCTATCACAAATCGATGTTCTTCAACATCCAAAGCTTAAATTGTTTATCACACATGGTGGTCTAGGAAGTGTGACGGAGGCTAAAATCTATGGAGTACCATTACTTTTGATACCAATATTTGCCGACCAAATGGGAAATTCAAAAGTTGTGGTGGACGAAGGGTGGGGTATCGAGTTTGCGTATGACAATCTAACGGAATCACTATTATCGAATTCGATAGTGGAAGTTTTAAATAATCCAAAGTATCGTGAACGAGCTACATACTCGGCAAATTTATTTAGAGATCGGCCACTCACACCAATGCAAACGGCAGTATTTTGGGTGGAATATGTTATCCGACATAAAGGTGCAACACATATGCGTTCGAATGCGAATAATTTAAATTTTTTCCAACTACATTCGCTCGATGTAATTGGATTTGTGGCCATAGTGGCGCTTCTCATCGTCAGCATATTGTTGGTGGTGGTGAAGTATTTAGTGCGGAAACTTTTAGTTTTTATCAATGTTAAACGTAAATTAGAATAAAATTTGTTTTTTATTTGTAAAATTGACTCCGTTTCAAGATTCAGGTTACACTTATTAGCCACAAACTTAAGTGAAGGGACATTGGAATATCCAAAATTTAACAATACAAGCATTTTGGAAAAAAATGTGGTTCAAAATAGCCCATGGGGCAATTCCAATTAAATAACATCACCTCATACACCACAAGACGAAACAAAATCTGTAACTCTAAAGGTACACTGTGGTACACCCACAATCGGTAATGGAAATACATCCGTTGGAACGTATAGTGGAATACCGTTTTTTAATCGACTTAGGCGCCAACGTTTTTGTAATCAGATTTCTTAAAACATTATGGCATCCATCCAGTTTTGAATGCAGGAAGCCTACTATGGACGTCGAAAACCCTTTCGGTGATACACAGTCAAGCATGAAAACGTGGATGCAGATGTGGAAATGAGAATGTCGTTTCCCAGGTGATGACAATATATCACTAACTGATTTTCTTTTGAAGGTGGAAATGTATGCAAGGTCAACTGGTTTTAGCAGAGGTGATCTATAGAGGCAATCTCATGCTTTTAAAGGGTACAGAACTTGAATCGTTTTAGGTGTACAAGGGAACCTGCCACGATTGGCACGAGCTGTTGTTGGGGTTAGAATCAAGATTCCTTCCCAAAGATTATGATTTCATTATGCGCGAAGAAATTTTATTAAGAATTCAACAGCCAGGAGAAACCGTTACTAATTTGTTGACGCAGATGGAAAAATTGTTTCGGAAAATATATCCGCCGCTGGAAGGGGACTACAGCGTAATACTACATATACTACAGCGTAATATGGCCAACATAACCACGGTAGCATAGCGGTAGCACAGCTTCTGACCCATTGCAAAAAGCTGGGAGATGTCAAATACATTCAGGCGCGGAAGCAAATAATTAGAGATAAAGTGGAAATTATTGGAATAGGCTTGCTTCCCTATAAAGAAGGTTTAGCAAATAAACAGAATTGTGGAGAAATTCAACTCAAGCATTATAAGGAGATGAAGGAAGTCAATCTAGTACAATCAAAGAAAGCACAGACCAATGAAGCTCAGAGAGAGACCGTTCGCAAGTAAAGCATTCACAAGAAAGAGATTTGCCTGTTGGAACTGCCAGAAAGAACCGCAGAAAATAAAAAAAAACAAACAAAGATCTCTAACCAAAAGACGACATCAGCGTAAGGGACATAGAAACCGACAAAGAAGGTGGTTGAAGGAAGTAAAGAAAACAAGATGTGATTTTGTGGTGAAGTACAATGATCTAGAGGTGAAGGATCTTGAAATCAAAGAAGATGGCAACGTCATCCGAAGATGGCATCCGACCATCAGTGGGAACGAAGGTAACTTGCGATAGCATCGAACAGGCCATTGAGTTGATAGATGATGATTTCAAAGCACACTGATTGAGCGGGCCTGACAAGGAGTAGTTGAAACAAATGACCAGCTCATTTCTGAATACTATTTCTGACAAGCTCCGTTGCGCTTCTCTGATAAAACACAACATCGATACTGGAGCTGCTAAAGCGGTTAGAACACGAGCTTGGTTCATCTCTACTTACTATCAGGAAGCAATGAACAAAGAATTTGTCCGCATGCTAAAGTTGGGGGGGATGGACCTCACTGGCACTACTGAATGGGCACACCCAGTAATGTGTGTAACCAAACGTTCCGGAAAAATTTGTTTTTGTCTGGATGCACCTAGGATTTTGGGTAGGTTATCTGGTTCAAATATCTATCTTATATCAATTTAAGGGACGCATTCTAGCAAATCGAGTTAACTGCTACAAGGGGACTATTTCAGTACCGGAAAATGCCTTTTGGCTTGTGTAATGCCAGGTTAATGGATCAGGTACTTGGAGTCGACTTCAGGTACTTGGAGTGAGCACATGTCACTATTGAAAGAGCTAGCCAAACGTCTGCAACAGGCTAATCTCACGATAAGCCTAGATAAATTTCGTTTGTGTCTGAAGGAGATCAAATATCTTGGGTACATTCTGGATGAGCATGGTTTGGGAGTTGATCCGGACAAAATAAGTCGTGAGAAGGTTGATTGGTCTGGCAGGCTGGTATCGCAGGATTATTCTGTAGTTTTCCGAACTAACAGCGGCGCTCACTAATCTGCTGAAGAAAGCTATAGTAAATCATTTTGCTGGTCCGATGACGCACATAATGCATTTACCAAGTTGAAGTCTCTCATGGTATAGAACATTGGATAGAGCATACCAAAGATACACCAACCGATATAATTTGCGTACTCGGGCGAAAACATTTGAACCAGGGGAATTAGTGTTGAAAAAGTCGTTTCGACAGTCGTAAGCTGCTGAACACTACACAGCAATAATAGATGGCATTTATGAAAAATGTAAGATTGTAAGAGCAATTGGTTCCCATACGTATTTGTTAGATGATAGCAAGGAGAAAACGATCGGGAAGTTTCATGCCAACGACATATATAAAATTTTTGGAAAATATGGTTTTCAAAAATTTTTGTTTCCAGACTGAGGATCGATTGTGATGTGATGTACGTCATGGTTAAAAATATAATATCTTAAAAGTTAAATTTTTTACCTGAAGCATTGGTTGGTGGTGGGTTTTGATTCCTTGAACCCACTCCAATGCCATTTCCCGCACTGGTACTCACCTGGTGCGCACAATTTCATAATTATACATTTATACTGTGAGTCTGTCCCAATCACCGACTTATTTAATTAGTCAGACTTATTTAAATAAGCTTGCTAGCGAGGTGATTTATTTTCCGTCTCTTTGTTTAAAAAAAAACTTATTTGATAGAATGTAAATGTCGTATAAAATACTTATTTCGTATCAATATAATATAATCAATAATATAAATGTTCGTTGTTTATCCATTTTAATTAATTTATGCGTTAATTTTTTTAGTATTCAACTAGCAGATTGTAAAAATATTTGTATTTAAATAGAGCAAAATCAATTGGGACGGCTTGGTTGACTTATTCAAGATGGCGTCAAATAAGTCAATAAGTCTGAAATAAGTCGGTGTTTAGGACAGACCCTTAGTTAAATATAACATGACAAAACAAATCTAAAACACAAAATGCAAAACAATAACACCACACACTGTACAAAATGTAACATGACGTAAAAATGTAAACAAAATAAAATAATAAACAAAAACAAAAAAAAAAGTAATAGAAGGCGCAACTAGTACACACTCGTAATATGTCAAACGGATGAGTTAAGATGGATCATAGATCGCACACAATACGCAACGATAAGTGAAAGATCGCTTGCGTGTGTTGCCCGAAGCCCAAGAAAAACAATATAAGGCCATGAATAACGCTTCAAAGAGGGGGATTCTTGGTTTTTCGATTCGTGAGGTGTGATGTAGCAAAATTAAGGAGACGTTTAGTGATATGTAAGATGAAACAGGAAAGTGAAAACCGAAAACCCGGGAAACCAATAGAAAACCTCGTGGTCGAGGTGAATGGTTCCAAGGGTATTCCAATACAAGTGAAATAATACCACGCCGCGGTAGTGAGTAGCGTGGAAGTGAAAACAAAAATAATTTTTCGAAATTACCACTATTCTTGAAAATACTTAATTTAATTTTTTAATCCATAATACTAATTTGAATAACACACACAGTTTATGGTACAAATCCAGATACGTATGCACATACGAAAAACAACACAAATACTAAACATTATTGCAAAAAAACCAAGGACGTTGGTGAAGTTATATCAGGCACCCTGGATTATAATTTTTTGTTGATGAAATCCAACATATCGGCCTCCAAGAGGGCTCGTAGTTATCAGTAGTACCATCATAAGAAAAAAATCTTTACCCATTGAAGTTCCAGATATCGGGTCAATAGAATTTAATCAAAATTTATGACATTTAGGCGATTAAATTTATGACATTTAGGCGATTATACATATTTTTGATTATTTTATAATGATACCAGTAGTGACATCTAACACGTTAATGGCTAACATACCAAGGTAGTACTATGTGTATTTGTACTATGCTAAACATTTTTATGAAATCCAACCGTACAGTACTGCAATAGTTTAACGAAATGTAGCTGGTTGAATTAAGTGCATGATAAATTAGTCTAATATGTAAATAAAGGATAACTAATAAGGATGATTATATACACCACAACTGAACATCCTAACCCAGAAACTAACAATTGCGCATTCATCCTTTTTAATCATATCCTTTGCACACATTTCTCAGTTACAAAACTTGCCTGCAAGCCTGAATCCGCAATAATACGCGCGATATAAAACAGTATTACCATGAACATGAATCGAATGCTTGGAGACGATTTCTAAACTATGTGTTTCGAAAGTGGACGAAGACTGGTTGCATCAGAATTCAATTTCTTCGATCTTTATGGCAGTAGTGTTTGGAAGTGCATTTACTTATAGGATGTAGTTTGCTTAAGCAGTTGGAGCATCTCTGACTTACTTTTGAAAATTAGTTTCGGTTTGTCACATTCAGTTTCTGCCCATAATGACCTTGTTTTTCGTCTAGTTTTGCTACTGAGCTACATGTTGCTAACAAGTGTTCAATGTGATGAGCGATGAAATGTGTTGTAATTGTAATGGGTAAACCACATTGCCGATGAAATTAATCCAAAATGTTGGTAAATCTTGTTATGACGGAGGCTGACAAGATTTACAAGATTTATTTCGTAAATTTAGATGAACCACTTTATTGCATGTGAACTAGCGGTGGTATCACTGATTCCACTGATGGTTGATTTGACTTACAACTGAGGTTGCCTTTATATAGCTGTTTGAGTTATTAGAGACATACCATTGTCTTTTTCAACATAAGACCTTAAAGTTAAACAAACTAACTTTGAGAATTCTGAACTTGTATTTATGGCTGTTGATAGTAATATTTGATGAAGAGCTTTTAAACAGAATCCGATGCTTTATGAATGCCAACGGTTTATATTTCCGGCGACGCTGGAACATTGTCATTGTCAATATGAATCAATGTATGGTGTCGCTGTCCACAGCGAGCGAAGTGTTTACTCTAGCATTTGTTCACAAAATTATCAAAGGCTAGGCAGTTGAATCAAACATTTTTTTCCTTAATTTACGTTTTTACAAAAGTAGTCATTGCCAAGGAATTCGGGAAATTTTTAATATTGACCTCATTACAAACAAAACATGGCACTGTGTTGATAACATAAATTGAAGCCGAAACCCGAGAGAAAAGTTCGAGCAAAGATTTTTCCTTCATAAAATTACTTTTCTCAAATTGTAACCAATCGTGTCTAATTTAAGAAATGTGCTGGACACTCGACGACCTGCTACGAGAATGCGTTGAGTATAAAAGATTTGAAGTTTAAGCCACCGCATTTAACCAGTTAAAACAAGTATCCCAATCTATAAGTAGGAACTTTCATGAAGGTACAAAAAACTACGCACAGATTCAACGAGTCACCAGCTATATGACATCATTGGCTGAAGTGCGTTCCTAAACTCTACATTGTAAAACATTGTAACAACTGTCAATGTATGATTGTTACATTAATATGGTTTAGAATGACATGATTTCAAATGTCAAGTAAAAATATATGAAACTATGAATAAAAATTAGGTTTATAGTAGTGTGCGATATTTATTATCGTTTATTATAATTGTCATAGCAACGAAAATTCAAATTTTTATTAAATGGTAAATTCCTGCTAAACGAATTGTATTGGGATTCCAATACATACTGCGATTTAGTTAAAGTGTCTAATAACAGGTGTGCTACTTCCCATGTGTTTAGTACTTCACTACAAAAATTTTAACATTTAAAATGTGTATGTTTATATTTTCAATTTATTTGCTTAAACATTAAATTCCAAAAAAAATATTCTGAACCTATTTTATTTCAAATCTAATTCCAGTTTAATAATCAAATATTATGACCCCGTTCAATTTCCATAATAATTATGATCTTTGTAAGTTTGACGTGAGTGAAATAATTGTCTCTTCCATATTTAGTAATGAGCTCGTTTGCTGTTCGAATTCTGTATTAATTTTGACTGTTGTAAGTGTGACGTTTCGATATAAATAGCTAGAAATTGTAAATTAATTAACACTATGATTTAATTCAAATATGGCTTTATTAGTTAATTTATGATCACATCTGAATATATGAATTGAATGTGAATAACGCGCGTAAATCATAAACAGGTGCGAAATGTACTAACGTACATCTGGTATCTGTAATGTTATGGATTTATATTGATTGCATTGAGGTGACCAACAATGTATACCGTGCTTTCCACCAACAACATTATTAATTCTATTTTGGCGATGCAATGATCAGAATGCATCTAAGAATTACAATCAATTCATGAAACTGGTAGTTCTTGCCAAAAAATCTTATTACTATTAATTACCTAGTTTATTATCCAAGATGGAACTATTTATAGTTTTGCTGTGTTTGGCCAGTGACATAAATTACAGGATTTAGAAGTGGCACCAACAAACATTTTGGGATCCACTATATGTGACATCGTTCACAAATTATTTGACTCTACGGTATAGAGATGATAATGGCACAAGTGACAACATGGCCAAGCAATGATAATTTATAATTGTCACTGCACTTATCCCCGTATAAATAATTATTCTATAATAATCAGCATAAAAGTATCATAAATAAATTTTATTTACACGGCGTACTGTTTACTATAAATTATTTCGGAAATGTCAAAATTATTTCATGTAGCTGCTGTGATAATTTGGTTGCATGCAGAACGCTGTCAAAATTATTACAGCAAAAAAAATGTTAACAGAAATCAAACGGGCCCCAAGTCACGTATGTGAAGTTAGCCCGAAAACCATCCCGAAAAAATTGATGTGTCTCAACTAATTATTATACAGGAAAAAGCCTCTCAGCACGAAAAACTTGTATAAAATGATACAAAATAAGACTCCATCCCGAAAAAATAAAATGAAAAATAATTTGTTTCTGGATATAAAATTAATAATTTTCAGTGTACAATAATCATATATTCACTAAAGTGTCGTTTTTTCAGACTTTATTTTTATTATAGGTACATTTAATAGGAACTCGGACGTAATAAAGTAAATTGTGTATGATGTACATAGTTGACTATAAAAATCAAATATTTCTGGCACTGGATCTTTACTCACAGAGGTTGGCAGATATAGAAGGGTATGTCGTTTGGTTCATTAAGCCTTCATTATTAACCACCTAAAACGGCATTACCGTACGATGGGGATAACGGTACTTTCTAGGTCATAATATATTTCTGTTTGAACAACAAATCAGACATATTTCCGGCTCTGGATCTTTGCTCACAGAGGTTGGCAGATATAGAGAGGTATGTCGTTTGGTTAGTTGAACCTTCATTATTAACCACCTGTAACGGCATTACCGTACGATGGGGATAACGGTACTTTCTAGGTCATAATATATTTCTGTTTGAACAATAAATCAGACATATTTCCGGCTCTGGATCTTTGCTCACAAAGGTTGGCAGATATAGACGGGTATGTCGTTTGGTTAGTTAAGCCTTCATTATTAACCACCTGTAACGGCATAACCGTACGATGGGGATAACGGTACTTTCTAGGTCATAATATATTTCTATTTCTGTTTGAACTGCAAATCAGACATATTTCCGGCTCTGGATCTTTGCTCACAGAGGTTGGCAGATATAGAGGGGTACGTCATTTGGTTAGTTGAGCTTTCATTATTAACCACCTAAATCTACATTACCGTACGATGGGGATAACGGTACTTTCTAGGTCATAATATATTTCTGTTTGAACAATAAATCAGACATATTTCCGGCTCTGGATCTTTGCTCACAGAGGTTGGCAGATATAGACGGGTATGTCGTTTGGTTAGTTAAGCCTTCATTATTAACCACATGTAACGGCATAACCGTACGATGGGGATAACGGTACTTTCTAGGTCATAATATATTTCTATTTCTGTTTTAACAACAAATCAGACATATTTCCGGCTCTGGATCTTTGCTCACAGAGGTTGGCAGATATAGAGGGGTATGTCGTTTGGTTAATTAAGTCTTCATTATTAACCACCTGTAACGGCATAACCGTACGATGGGGATAACGGTACTTTCTAGGTCATAATATATTTCTATTTCTGTTTGAACAACAAATCAGACATATTTCCGGCTCTGGATCTTTGCTCACAGAGGTTGGCAGATATAGACGGGTATGTCGTTTGGTTTATTAAGTCTTCATTATAAACCACATGTAACGGCATTACCGTACAATGGGGATATCGGTACTTTCTAGGTCATAATATATTTCTATTTCTGTTTGAACTGCAAATCAGACATATTTCCGGCTCTGGATCTTTGCTCACAGAGGTTGGCAGATATAGAGGGGTATGTCGTTTGGTTAGTTAAGCCTTCATTATTATAAGATTTATAGTCAATTTAATTACAAACATGAAATAGATTATTGGATATTTAAGTTACGTAAGTTTCGATTTAATTTCGCTGCTTTGAAATATGCGGTTTTAAAAAATGTAGAGTTGTACCATATGCGATTCTGTACCATATGTTCTGATAAATTCAGTTTTGATTGAAACGATTTAAAAATATTTCGTTTTTATATTATGTTGTATAATATTATGTTATATAATATTTATTTAAGTTAGTTATTATTTAGGAACAGGATCTTTAGTATACACGATCATATGTGGGGTGACTTTAGTGATGTCCAAATTTCTGATTTTCACCACATATTTTTTTAGATCATCGTATTTAACCCACTTTTGCTCATATTTACAGCAACTGATAAAATGTTCAGCATTGTTATGAATAGCTGAATCAAGCTGTTCATATGATATAACTCCTGCCAAATTGTAAACCTTCTTATTAAAAAGAAGTTTTGGTTCTATTTGATTTATTGTTACTTTCGGAGGGTTTTCTGTGGGGTACTCGGTGTAAATAGAAAGTATATTATGATACGTATGGGTTTCAGGGCTCATTTTATTTGAACAAATTGGGCAACTCTGTGATGGAACTTCTTCTATACACTCACCTAAATTTAAATAACTAACTTCCAGTAATTTTTTTAAATTGATGAGAAGAAAATTTCGTTCTTCTTCAACCACTGTTTCACATTTTTGGCATTTTAACTTCACGGTTAGACTTGGAAGAAATTTTAGTACATTTCCTGCTACGTCTTGTATATTACAATTACAATCATTTTTAATGCCAAAAATTTCGATCAAAATTTCTTTTCGAATATTATAGATATCATTCAATTGATTATTTATCAATTTTTCTATTAAATTTTAACCCTGCCTTCTTTTATACCACAGTTACTTATCCCCAAAATATTTATTGCAGTAGCCATTGTTTGGATTAGGGAATCAAACGCACAGGTATTTGAATAATAATTGCACGTATTAGTTCCATTTTGTAGAACCGGTAAAGAACTAGAGTTTAGTTTATTTTTAGGTAGTATTCTTTTTTTCACTATTTTATGAGGGCGCTTTGGAGTGCTGAATTCGGTATTAATCTTTGAGCTATTACTTAAGATTTTTATAGTACTAACTCTGCGTTCTTGTGGAGACTGTGTTCCAATTTCTTTAATATTTTTTAAATTAAATGACGACGACAATTTCCTAGTTGGAGTAGCTGCATCCTTATTTCTTCGTTTCCATATAGATTGACTTAGTTGTGAATCGTGGATTGTTAAATCAATTTTGCTCGACTGAATACCATTGATTAAATTTTTCCTTATATATTTTACTGATTTTTTAGGTACACCTGATAATATTTGTCCATAGAGTGCTACATTTCGATCATGAATACTTTTCACAAACCTCCCTACTTTTGTTGGCAGTTTACCAATACTGCCAGAAGTCTTAAATCTGCGTTTTATAATTGCAAAATAGTTCTCTACATGACTGTTACTTTGCCGAACTCCATTGTTAATAATACCAGCCCATAAAGGTAAATAAGTTATATATTTCTTTAAAATTAAAGTTAGAAATTCAGGACTGTAAAAACTGTTTAATCCACCAATTAATGCAGAACTAGTATCATCTAATTTAATTTGATCAATAATGTTCTTCATATCTTGATAGTAAGGGCTTTGAATATATATAGATTTTGTGTTGTCTCTATATGTTTCAAATTTAGCATTGCTTACAACAACCTCATCGAAATTTATATCGGTTACAGTAATCAAATTAGTTAAAGAATCTACTGATTGCTGCACAGTATTTGTGATATTCCTTGACAATAACAGTATTGCAATATATTTCCACATTTCTTTGATGGTATCATAATTATTGGTCATGAAAAGCGATGCCAATATTTCCTTGATAATTTTTTTATTCGATGGACAGTTGGAGAAACTTGCATTAATATCCTGGGCCATTGTGTGTGTTAAATGACAACAACACAAATAAATCTTGACAATAGATCCTTTAGACTTGTAAGTCGGTTTATTATTAATCCAATCATGAGTTGCTGTTAAATATTCAATGATGTCTATATTGTTGAATGCATTTAATACTGCATTCATTTCAGCAAAAGAAAAATCTATAACGACTGAATCAAACACAGGCCATTTTTTAAAATTATTCTCAACATACAATCTAAACGATTTTAACCAGCCACTAATCGTATCAATAGTATAGCTGGAACTAACCATATCGGTCAATGGAAACGGTGATACTGTATCGCAATCAGAAGTTTGAGCAGCAACTATAAGAGCATAATACAAAATTGTTGGACAAGGGTTGAAAGGAGCCCGTACCAAACTACCCGTAGCGTCCAAATATACTGATAGTTCTTTGTTCTCAAATGTGTTTCGCATAATTTTTAAAATATTATTTTGCTTTGCACTGTACGTCATTACAACGAATGGACGACGCATAATTTTCTGAATATATTTATCTTCGCATAATTCATACTTTTTCCACTCCTCATCAATATCGATAAAATCATCAGAATGATTATCATTTGATTGCAAAGCTTCAGATCTTATTTTCCTTAATACATCCTGTGATTTTGATTTTTGTATGGTATTGGTATTTTGAATAAAATCAATGTCTTCGTCCAGTATTAAATTTTCAGAAACTTTTTCCACGGTTTTGTCGATCAATATTTTTTTCAAGACATCCCGATTATAACCTGATGTAAAGCTAAATCTTTTAATAGGGTGAATTATAGGATTTTGTGTCGAGTAAACATCAAATATTCCGTGACTTAAATTTGTATTGATTAATTTGTAATTTCGACAAGTTTGATTCAAATATTTATGGCCACAATAAGTTCTTATTGTGATGTGATCCTTTAAAATGTCGTAACCTTTTATGTTTATTAGGCATCCAGTTTGCTTTGTTAAATGTTTAGAAATTACCGATCTGTATAAATATGAATCTAAATTTCGCTCATTTGGTAAAAATATTTTTTTTCAAATATTGTCAGAGATATTTAAAGTATAATCACATTTTTCATAAACCAGTTTTCGATTTCTGTTATTTTTAATTTGTTTTAAATTTGGGTCCCTCTTACAAATAATATTAGTTTTGCCAATACCCATCTCAGTAGTTTGAACCAAATTCAAATTTGCGGGCATTTCAATAAAAGTAGAATCGCTATTAATTTCAACCGACAAACTATTAGCATTTTCTGATATTTGCGCAAGATTGTTTGTTTCATTTTCGATAAGATTTGTATCTTTATTTTTAATTTGTTTTGAATTTGTGTCTCCCTTACAAATAATATTAGATTCTTTAATATCCATCTCATTAGTAGGTGGAGTCAAATTCAAATTTGCATGATTTTCAATAAAAATATAACTGTCCATAGTTTCAACCGATAAACCGTTTTCTATATTTTCTGACATTATTGCAAGATTATTTATATCGTTTTCGGCAAGATCTGTAATAGCATTCGAATCTCGAACTTCCGTATTTACTGCCACACAAACTTTTTTGTTTATATTCGTGGCATTGAATTCTAATACCGTTTTGGATAAATCTCCATTTTGATCATTAGAAGCGGTACTAATATTAATATGTTTTCGCCATGCATTATACACAAGTGTACGATTTAACAAATTGTTCTTAATATTTAACAACGTACATACTAGAGCAATTTCTGTACTATCGGAAGTAGTGAATTTTACAGCTGTAAATGCCAACTTTTTAATAGCTTGCTTTACTGCAGCTACCGTAATTACACTTCTTTTTTTTTATAGTTGAGTCTAATTTTTTTCTTGTCGTGTTTTTCCATTTTAAAAATAAATACAAATTAGAATTGTCCTGAAGAAAGCCGGTGTCGTATATTATAAAAAAGCAAAGATTTTAGTTAAAACACAATATAAACGTTAAACAAGAATGTTCAAAATAGAAAGCCGAGGTCCAAAATATAGATTTTTAGCAACAATAATCAAATAACAAATTTAAAGGATGTCCTGGGAAAAGCAAAGATCAAGTAGTTTTTAAAAAAAAATTTTATTATGAAATAATCAAAAAACACGAAAAAATAACTAAAACAGATATTAACAGATATTAACCATACAAAATCTGAATTAATATTAAAACAAAGAAGAGAAAAAAATTCCTTAAATACTCCAGCAAAATATTTTTATTTTTTCATTTTTTGTTTTCTGTAGCAAAAATATAAAGGGAATATAATTTGGAATAAATGACTGTCAGTGTCGTAATAAAACAAACTGCTTTAAACAGTTATAATATATTTTAAATTTTGTTATTTTCCCGACGTTTCGGTACCTTTCGTTATCATTATCAAGGCTACATATATAAAAATAACGTTACAGTAGAAACATATTATGACCTAGAAAGTACCGTTATCCCCATCGTACGGTAATGCCATTATAAGTCATTAATAATGAAGGCTCAACTAACCAAGCGACATACCTCTCTATATCTGCCAATCTCTGTGAGCAAAGATCCAGAGCCGGAAATATGTCTGATTTGTTGTTCAAACAGAAATATATTATGACCTAGAAAGTACCGTTATTCCCATCGTACGGTTATGCCGTTACATGTGGTTAATAATGAAGACTAAATTAACCAAACAACATACCCCTCTATATCTGCCAACCTCTGTGAGCAAAGATCCAGAGCCGGAAATATGTCTGATTTGCAGTTCAAACAGAAATAGAAATATATTATGACCTAGAAAGTACCGTTATCCCCATCGTACGGTTATGCCGCTACAGGTGGTTAATAATGAAGGTTCAGCTAATCAAACGACATACCTCTCTATATCTGCCAACCTCTGTGAGCAAAGATCCAGAGCCGGAAATATGTCTGATTTGTTGTTCAAACAGAAATAGAAATATATTATGACCTAGAAAGTACCGTTGTCCCCATCGTACGGTTATGCCGTTACAGGTGGTAAATAATGAAGACTTAATAAACCAAACGACATACCCTTCTATATCTGCCAACCTCTGTGAGCAAAGATCCAGAGCCGGAAATATGTCTGATTTATTGTTCAAACAGAAATATATTATGACCTAGAAAGTACCGTTATCCCCATCGTACGGTAATGCCGTTACAGGTGGTTAATAATGAAGGTTCAACTAACCAAACGACATACCTTTCTATATCTGCCAACCTCTGTGAGCAAAGATCCAGAGCCGGAAATATGTCTGATTTGTTGTTCAAACAGAAATATATTATGACCTAGAAAGTACCGTTATCCCCATCGTACGGTAATGCCGTTTTAGGTGGTTAATAATGAAGGCTTAATGAACCAAACGACATACCCTTCTATATCTGCCAACCTCTGTGAGTAAAGATCCGGTGCCAGAAATATTTGATTTTTATAGTCAACTATGTACATCATACACAATTTACTTTATTACGTCCGAGTTCCTATTAAATGTACCTATAATAAAAATAAAGTCTGAAAAAAACGACACTTTAGTGAATATATGATTATTGTACACTCAAAATTATTAATTTTATATCCAGAAACAAATTATTTTTCATTTTATTTTTTCGGGATGGAGTCTTATTTTGTATCATTTTATAGTAAGTTTTTCGTGCTGAGAGGCTTTTTCCTGTATAATAATTAGTTGAGACACATCAATTTTTTCGGGATGGTTTTCGGGCTAACTTCACATACGTCCCCAAGTCTACCTTTCTAGACACAACTTATACAAAAAAATGATGATATGGTCAAAAAAAATTGATTTGCGATAAAACTTGAAATCAAAATAAATTGATTTGGCCCTAAATATTTTTTTTTCCAACCGACACGCTTCATTTAAGAACCGAAGCGTGATATTTATGATTATCTGTACATTATATGATCTCTAAATTTTTGTTAATTTTTAAAAATTGGATTGGTGACTAAATCATAGTGGTATAAGTGTATTTCGTTTTGTTGCTTTAGATTATACTCGTACATTGCAGTAACATTGATATAATAATAGTAAAGCTTATCTTCAAAGAAATTTTGTAACTTATCTAAACTTAGTGAACTTTTACTACTTGTATATATAACCACTTAGCGATATAACTAATTTTGTCTATATTTTAGTTTAATTTAGTTCGTTCACTAAATTTGTGTCTAAAATGAAATATTTAAATTTTGTTGTGCTAATTTCTGTGCTGGCCAGTTTTCTAGGCACGGTGAATAGTTATAAAATTTTATGTGCATTTCCCACAATAAGTCGATCACATTTTATTGTGGCCGAATATTTAATGAAAGGTTTGGCGGCCCAAGGTCATAACGTGACTGTAATTAATCAGTTTCCGCTCGAAAAGCCTTTACCAAATTACCGGGAAATAATTATACCACCAAATAAATATCATAGTGGTAGGTTTAATTTGAAGATCATAATAAGTCGTTACTTTAATATATCGCAATTCGTTTTACAGTCATGATGACGGCTCTGACTACAAATACCGGAAGTGTTCTACAAATGTTTACATTAGTGCCTAAATTGATTAAATATATAGTTGATGACTTTTATACTCTACTACAAGATCCGCAAGTCAAAAAAATTATGGATGAAGAAACATTTGATGTGGTGATAGTCGAATCAATACTTGGTACTTCTCTAGTTGGCCTCGCAAATCATTTCAAATGTCCACTAGTATTTTTCAGTTCTTTACGAACATCTTATGAAGTACTAGATATGGCAGGGGCGCCATCAGCAGTGTCTTACGTACCATATTATATGGCCGACTATACAGAAGTCGTTACTTTTGCCGATCGACTCAAGAACATGATTTATTTCACATTAGATTATAATATATTTCGTAAGGCATTCGCCAAGCACCATAAAGAGATTTACGAGCAAAATTTTCACCCACCCAAATTTCCTTCATACGAAGATGCAGTACATAATGCATCTTTATACCTGGTCAGCCATCATTTCAGTCAAGGCAGTGTTCGTCCCCTAACACCAAACGTAATTGAAGTTTCGGGATTACAAATACAAGATGCAGCACCACTTCCCGATGACCTACAAAAATGGATGGACAACTCAAAAGATGGTGTAATATTTTTTAGTTTAGGATCGAATATGAAAAACGATGCAATGCCACAAAAAATTAAAGATGACATTTTAAATTCGTTTAGAAGCTTAAAGGAAAATGTGTTGTGGAAATTCGATAAGGCGGACATTCCTAATTTACCAAAAAATGTACGAATCGAAAATTGGCTATCACAAATCGATGTTCTTCAACATCCAAAGCTTAAATTGTTTATCACACATGGTGGTCTAGGAAGTGTGACGGAAGCTAAAATCTATGGAGTGCCATTACTTTTGATACCAGTATTTGCCGACCAAATGGGAAATTCAAAAGTTGTGGTGGACGAAGGTTGGGGTATCGAGTTTGCGTATGACAATCTAACGGAACCATTATTATCGAATTCGATTTCGGAAGTTTTAAATAATCCAAAGTATCGTGAAAGGGCTACATACTCGGCAAATTTATTTAGAGATCGGCCACTCACACCAATGCAAACGGCAGTATTTTGGGTGGAATATGTTATCCGACATAAAGGTGCAACACATATGCGTTCGAATGCGAATAATTTAAATTTTTTCCAACTACATTCACTCGATGTAATTGGATTTATGGCCATAGTGGCGCTTCTCATCGTCGGCATATTGTTGGTCGTGGTGAAATGTTTACTGCAGACACTTTTGAGTTTTATAAGTCGTAAACGTAAATTAGAATAAAAGTTATTGTGAGCATTTAAAGTATTTTTTTTTAGTTGACAGTCAACTAGTTGACAATTTTCAATCCAGTCCACATTGTGATTGTGGTAATGATGATGTCATCATTTCGGTGATTTGCTTTAATAGTTGGCTCAGACTTGCTTGCATCTCGAATCTCGCCATTGCTAGCAATGTGGTCACATTGCTAGCAAATGTTTGCTGGTACGTTGCCTTAACCAAATTCAAACAATCTTCTTCTTCCTTCGTAAACTTCTTCCTTTGAAGAACCTCTTTGACTACAAAAAGCGGTTGTGTAGTGTGTCAATATCAACAATGGATATAAGTAATTGGGCAGTTCTAATTGCACCAGCTAACTACCTTACTCTTGTGCGCAATTAAACATAGTCGGTGTAACCTTTTGATATCACCATCAAATAGTTCAAATACGATGTCTGTACCATAAGTAATAACTCGATTCATCCATAGGTTTGTAGAAATATAGGTTATGCAAACTGATATTTCCTAAATTCTGCAGGCAACAAATGTCGAATTCAAATGCATTTTGTTCGTCAGTTGATAAAAAAACGAAACATCCTTGTATTTGATTGATTGATTAATTAGAATGTATGGCCAAGGACGAACCAGGAATTCCCGGAATGCCAGGCACCCCTCCACCGTACACCCGTGTTACATATAACAAAACCGAAGGAATGGAAGGAATGTTAGTTATGACAAACTCGACCCGGTTACTGACACCTAAGCGATCGACAATTAATATTTTTTTTGTAGTGACGTAGAGAAAGGAAAAGTTAGATAGTAATGACAGAATTGGTCCGGTTTGTCGGTGGCCATAATGTTTAACTATTATTAGGTTCCCTAAGAACAAAATTTATTAATGAACTGATCACTCCAAGCCGTAGGCTGTCACAGATGCCATTACTTTTCACCTGTATACTAAAAATTTATTATTTCACATCCATGCTGTTAAAATTTATTAAGTATACTATTGATTTGATATAAAACTTTAAAATTAATAAAAATTAGATTTTTAAAAAATTGATTAAACATTACAAATCTATTGAATTAACCGTTTTATGACCAATGCGTCATGTAATCGCTGGAAATCTAATGTCATAACACTTTATTTGACACGAAACATTAAAATTAATTCAAATTGACCAATACATCATGTAATCGCCAAAAATCTAATTTATATACACTTTATTTGACACAAAACTTTAAAATTAATTTAAATTAGATCAATACGTCATGTATTCGCCGAAAATCTAATTTATACACACTTAATTTGACACGAAACATTAAAATTAATTCAAATTAGACCAATACGTCATGTAATCGCTGAAAATCTAATTTATACACACTTTATTTGACACAAAACTTTAAAATTAATTCAAATTAGATCAATACATCATGTAATCGCCAAAAATCTAATTTAAACACATTTTATTTGACACGAAACAGTAAAATTAATTCAAATTAGACCAATACGTCATGTAATCGCGGGAAATCTAATTTATACACACTTTATTTGACACAAAACTTTAAAATTATTTCAAATTAGATCGATACGTCATGTAATCGCCACAAATCTAATTTATATACACTTTATTTGACACGAAACATGAAAATTAATTCAAATTAGATCAATACGTCATGTATTCGCCGAAAATCTAATTTATATACACTTTATTTGACACAAAACTTTAAAATTAATTCAAATTAGACCAATACGTCATGTAATCGCCAATAATTTAATTTATACACACTTTATTTGACACAAAACTTTAAAATTATTTCAAATTAGACCAATACGTCATGTAATCGCCACAAATCTAATTTATACACACTTTATTTGACACAAAACTTTAAAATTAATTCAAATTAGACCAATACGACATGTAATCGCCACAAATCTAATTTATACACATTTTATTTGACACGAAACCACAGAAAATAATGTATTGGAAAGAGACAATATAAAATTATCAAATTATGTATGGTCGAACCGTTTGATATACATTCATTTCCTCTACATTTTTATTTATTTTTATTTTCTATACATTGAATCATATTCAAGAATATTATTCTGTATACATTTTTTTCTGTGACGAAACATTGAAATTAATTCAAATTAGACTAATACGTCATGTAATCGCCGGAATTCTAATTTATATACACTATATTTGACACGAAACATTAAAATTATTTCAACTTAGACCAATACGTCATGTAATCGCCGAAAATCTAATTTATACACACTTTATTTGACACAAAACTTTAAAATTATTTAAACTTAGACCAATACGTCATGTAATCGCCACAAATCTAATTTATACACACTTTATTTGACACAAAACTTTAAAATTAATTCAAATTAGACCAATACGTCATGTAATCGCCAATAATTTAATTTATACACACTTTATTTGAAACAAAACTTTAAAATTAACTTAAATTAGACCACTACGTCATGTTTTCGCCGAAAATCTAATTTATACACACTTTATTTGACATAAAACATGAAAATTAATTCAAATTAGACCAATACGTCATGTAATTGCCAAAAATCTAATTTATACACACTTTATTTGACACAAAACTTTAAAATTAACATAAATTATATTTTTAAAAAATTGATTAATCATTTCAAATCAATTGAATTAACCGTTTTATGACCAACAAAAATCAAGAATGCGATAATTATTACATAATTACCATAGTTTTGAAAAATCTGTCAGTTAAAGACTGGCATTATCCATTTGCATTGAGGAACGGCTATGGGGAGCATCACCCAACTTTAACTTCTTGCGGATAAACTTATGACCGATCTTGATGCTTGGCTGCAGCAAGATGTTTCCATTGAATTGAACATTGATAAATATTTTTATTGGGCTCATCGTGTAATTAAGATCCAACAGAGTACAGGGATGGGTGTTCGGGGCCATGTTCGAGAAAAGTCAAATTCAGCTGTCTTGGCAAGACAAGGCATGTTTTCTGCAGAACTATTGCCAAATTATATTCTCGATATTTTCTTAAAATCTTTCACGCGGATCCACATCTCATTTTTACGGCAGTCCGTACCAGATACGGGCCAATTAGAGTACATTAAATGTGTCAATTGGGTTCGAAGAGAGTACAGTTGATGAGCTCCATACTTTTATTCGACACTGAACTCTGCAGATCCGAACAACTTCGCACCATTAACTAACACCATTTCGGGCATAGTGTTTCGGTAAATTATATTTCTTTTTATAGTTAAGAAGACTCGTACGTATCAATTGGGGGATGTCTTCACAATCGAATGTTTCAGAGATTGATTCGAAATTATATGAATATATGTGTGTGTTGAGTTAAATTTTTTAAATTAAATATAGGATGTTCTTTGGCAAATTGTTTTTGTTAAAGGCCATAGTTTATTACGTCTAAGTAAGCGACTGTTATACTCTCCTTCCCGTATTACGAGATTATTTATATATTTTTGTGGTTTAAGGCATACTTCTCCGTTTGCTATAGTTACGGGAATGTTATTCATTCTACTCTATGGTGCTATATTTTGTATATTGTTGATACGCTAACCATCATGAGTTTCTGAGAATTTTGGAAACTTTTAAATTTGCCGCAATTTTTCATAATTTTGGGTGGTTAACCATCTTGACTTTTTCAGAATTTTGGAAATTTTTTAGTTTGCCTAAATATTTTTCGATTTAGCCACCTTGAGTTTCTGATAATTTTGGAAGCTCTTTAATTGGCCTAAATATTTCCCGATTTTATAGGTTAACCCATCAGAAACTTCTGAGAGTTTTAAAATTTTTTTAGTTTGCTTAAATATTTCCCGATTTTAGGAGGCCAACAGTCATGAGTTTTTGAGAATTTTCAATTTTTTTTGGTTTGTCTAAATATTTACCGATTTTATAGGATAACCAGGAGCATCAAGAGCTTCTGAGAAATTCGGAAACTTTTTAATGTGCCTAAATATTTTTCGATTTTGTTAGACTAACCACCTTGAGTTTCTGATAATTTTGGAAGCTTTTTAATTTGCCTACCATCATGAGTTTCAGAGAATTTTGGAAACTTTTTGATTTACCTAAATATTTCCTATAATTTCGGATTGAACGATATGCAATTATAGGCCAATACACATAACTTTTGTTATAATGGATGAGATTGGCATATAATTAATTTACTACCATACAATTTTATTAATTAATCTCGCTTTGACTTTAGTTTTTTACATAACTTACTTAAAATAAATTTTAAAATTTTAAAGACGATGTATAACATGACCACGGCAATCAATGCTAGAAAAACAATAACGTCTAACGAATGCAACTGAAAGAAATTCAAATGAATGGCATTCGATTGCATATGCTTAGCGCCACCATGTCTAATCACATACTCTGTCCAGTAAATACCAGTTTCAAGAGCCGTTCGTGGACGATCGCGAAATAACATTTTCTCGTATTGTGCGCGACTGCGATATTTCGAATTTTCCAAAACTTCAGTGATTGCATTAGAAAAAGTGTCCTCACTCACATTGTCATAATCGAGTTTAACTCCCCATCCTTCGTATTCGACTTGTTCGCCATTTGTTATTTGATCACCAAATACGGGAATAACTAAGGCTGGAACTCCGTAGAATTTACATTCAGTGATACTGCCAAATCCTCCATGGGTGATAAACAGTTTTAAATTATTATGTTGCAACACATCGGTTTGTGATACCCATTTTACGGTTCTTACATTATCGGGGAGACCCGGTATTTCATTCGTTTCAGATTTCCACAAAACGCTCAATTTTAATTTACGAAAAACTGCCAGGATCCCGTCTAGCATAGGTTTAGGAATATTTTTAGTTTTTATGTTGGAACCAAGACTAAAAAATATTACGCCATTTGTGGACGCATCCATCCAATTTTGTAAATCATTGGGTAGTGGATTAGAAGTATTTTTCATTTGTATTCCACCGACCTCAATGAGGTTGGGCACATTTGGTCGTACATCGCCTTGACTAAAGTGGTGCGATATAAAAACGGCCGAAACATTTTTCGAAATTTCATCAAGCGTTGGATATTTTGGTTGCGGAAAATATCGGCTAAAATTGATTTAAAATTGATAAAGAACTCAAAGTACGTATATTCAAGTGCACTTACTTGTATTGTACAATATTTTTACTGTGCATATAACGGCTTATCACTGCGTCTACACTATACCAAATAAACGTTAGAACACGCTCTTTAAAACTTAAAAATCCATTGTAACGTCCAATTAAGTGGGGAACATATGAAATTGCATATGGATTTCCCGTCAAATCAAATAATTTTGAATGGCCTTTCATCGAGCAAAACGAAATGATTGGACATTTAAAATGAGCACCAAGTCCGTGCAACGCTTCGTCGGTCAGCTCTAAAATGACTAAATCAAATTTCTCCTGATCCAATAGTTTTTGAAATTTTTCACTCTCAACGAACACCTTTTGATTATCCTCGAATGCATCCATTAGTGCAGGAATATTTTTTACCAAACTAAGTTTTCTACCCGGATCCATCATCAAAAGCTCCATTATCTCGTCAATTTTATTATATCGATCAATTTGAATATGACGATAATTTTTATGTTGTTTATCTGATGGGAATTGTGTAACTGCTGTAATTTCATGACCTTGCTCTGCAAGGCCGAATAAAAGTGCTTCAGCGGGAATAAAATGAGATCGGCTCACTATGGTGTATACACATAAGATTCGGTATCCATTTACCGAAAACAATCCAGCAAATGCCAGAACTAGTAAAACTATGACTTTCAACGTCAACATTTCTAAAAAACAATCCAGCAAATGCCAGAACTAGTAAAACTATGACTTTCAACGTCAACATTTCTAAAAATACTGTTTAACAAATTTTACAACAGCGAACATTTAAGTAGATAAGATATAGTAATTTTTATACAGTAAACGGTTTGAACCTCAACCACAGAAGCTCGGCTCTATTTTTTATTGAATTTTTACTTTGATAAGAATAAAATCTAAAAAATACAGCTTTTCGTATCTTTTATTCCAACTTCGATTTTGAACGTTTAAATATTCGGCGCCAAGTGTATTTCATAATTTTAACATTGATGTACAGTGCAATCGCCGCAATCACGCCTAAAAACGTGATTACATCGAACGAGTGCAATTGAAAGAAATTCAAATCGTTTGCTTTCGATTGCATATGTTTTGCGCCACGATGACGAATTATATATTCAGCCCAAAAGATTCCGTTCTCGAGTGCCGTAAGTGGCCGATCACGGTACAACATTTTTTCATATTTTGCTTGTGCTCGATATTTAGGATCTTCTAATGTTTCATTGATGGCACTATAAAGTCGAACCTCATCCATTTCCTCAAATTTAACAACAATCCCCCAACCTTGGTGTGAAACTACTTCGGCATTAGCCATTTGATCGCCAAAAATTGGAATTACAACCGTTGGTACTCCATAGTATTTACCCTCGGTCACGCTACCCATACCACCGTGAGTCACAAACAATATTATATTTTTATGTTGCAGAACATCAGTTTGTGGAATCCATTTTAATATTTTCACATTTGGTGGGATTCCTTCGATTTTATCGGTTTCCGATTTCCATAATATATCGTAATTTAATCGACCAAATACGGATAGAATATCATCCAATTTAGGTTTCGGTATATATTTGGTTTTCATTATTGAACCTAAACTAAAATATATTACACCTTTAGTTGATGCATCCATCCAATTTTGTAAGTCGTTCGGCAACGGTGATGATTTTTCACTCATTTGAACTCCACCAATTTCGATTAGGTTTGGTACGATAGGACGAATATCCCCTTGGCTAAAATGATTTACAACAAATATCGCGGATACATTTCGAAGTGCTTCGTCGAATGTTGGATATTTTGGTGGAGAGAAATAATTTTCGTAAGTTTCTTGAGAATAACTGCTATAGTATTTGAACGATGGATATTCGAACAAAGCAACTAAAAATGTAGCCAAACGTTGCTTAAAATTCATCAATCCTTTGAATGGCAACATTACATTTGGCACATATGATATACCTAATGGATTGCCTAATATATTTAATATTCGACTATTGGGCTTAACCGTACTAATCATAATTTGGGGACATTTAAAATGCGGCCCAAAACCCAGTAACGATTCTCCAAGAAATGCTTCGATAATCACTAAATCAAATGATTCTTCCGCCATGATTTTTTTAACTTCAGTCGAATTTATCATAATTTCAAATTGTACTCTAATAAATTGGGCCATAAATGGCATAATTTTTATCAAATTCCAAAAGCTTCCCGGTTCACGTGAAAACAGTTCTATCATTGCTGAAAAATTTAACATTCGGTCAACAATAAATCATGAACTCAAAAATATCAATGATCACTTACTATTATACATGTCACTAAGTGGAATGGTTATGTGCCGATAATTAGGAATCGGTTTTTCTGGTGGAAACGAACTTATAACGGTTACATCATGCCCTTTATCCGCCAATCCGATCATTAATGCTTCGGCTGGTATAAAATGTGATCGGCTTACCGTGGGATAGGCACACAAAATTTTATAGCCACTACATTGCACAAATAATGTTATCGTGGCTACAACAAATATTAAAAATATGCGTCCATATTGTTTATCCATTGTCGGTAGAAAGAATTCAACTGATTTGAACTAATTATATTTACTACTAGTTATACATGTTGTTATCACTCGATGATAAGACGAAAGTTACTCCGAAATAAAATGGACTCAGTCTGAGTTCGAAATTTAAAACAATTAAAAATTTGTAATCAAGTGATCATTGATAAAATCTTTTTTTCGATTGCAACGCACCTACAATCTAGCACATGAACTATAAAATAATGTAATGGTTTACCTCGTTGCCCCAGTTTGATTCGATATCTTTGCAGGGTACTTCCCATCCAGGCTGTAACTTTGGCGATAAACATTTCTTTCGTTGTGGTAGCCATATCAATTGTCCCCCTTCAAATCATCTGATATTGGCTCGTACGTCATATCATCAAGCCTTTATCTTATCACTGGAAAGTCGTATCTTTTCTCGTACGAACTGATGTACTCCATTCAGTTGTTCAGCATTAAAGCACATCTCCTGGAATACAACTGACTAAAAATTATGTGCCTGATCCGAATGAACCTCCATCGCTACACTAAATCGACTGATCCAACCGTTCACCACAGTATTCATGATAGTCGTTATCTCTTGATTTGATATTGGATATACCACCGGCAACTTGGTTAAGTAATCCATTACATATAGCATATATTTATTTTCAGTGTATCTTCAGTGCCCGGACATTGTACTGGCGCATTGTACCTCGACGCATTGTATCCTCGAGCAAACTGTCCCTTTGAACCCAATATGCTTTTGCTACTGGACTTTTGCTTGCGATTTCAATCCATTCTGGTCGGGGCTCTTCTTTCATTATTACCGATAAATCTGATTCTTCCATCTGCTCCTTTGTAATTTTTTTAAGAATCCATTCTTCTGGTGGTAGAATGTTCAAGAGTCTAACGTCAATGATGTTCTCTTCGTTTTCCACTCGGCCGTAATGCTTGCAATCTACTCTGCATGGTAGTTTTGGTGAAGCATCGGCGTTCCTGTGTGCCTTTACGATATTCAATCTTATAAAATCGTAGCTTTGCAGTCGCTCGATCCATCCACCACCGTCAGCTTTGCCAATGGCAACCTTCTCGGTGCCTGACTTATTGGCATCTCAGCGCTTGAGTCGATCTAGTGTTTAACCATTTGTGTTCTACCATTATTATTTGGAGCACTACAGAAAATGGACATGAATTTAACCAGTAACGCTTTCGCTGCCTGTTTCAGATGCGGTACTAGGTGTTTCGACCTTTTCGCGTCAGATCTTCAACTGTTGTCCACTGCCGTTGTTCCTTGGCCTGTACACTCAGTCTCGATTTTTCACATTTCACTATTGTGGATACCTCCTCACATTTTCCGATGAAAGTCCCCTTCTCTAAGGTATTTTTCCGATCCGTTAAATTAAGAGCTTGGATTGGATGTCTAACGTGGCTATCTGGGGTTTAACTAGGGCGTTCTCAATGATAATTTCTCTTAATTTGTTCTTTTCATTGCTTGCTTCCACAACCCACAACCATTGTGATCCAGAACCTCCTTCCAATCTTCCCGGCACAACTGTCTCTGCATTGGGTGACAACTTTTCTCGATGGTCTAATATAACTCATCTTATCACTGGCTCCCCATCGTTCATTTGCCAACCACCCACCAATCGTTTATTTATTAACTTGTTCGTAATCATTTTAAATATTCACAATTCCACGGCTGTCACCAATTGTTACGTTTTTGACTGTTCTCGGCTCGTATCCCAGGATTATGAATAAATGCCACTGATTTTTATGCCACACTTCAAAGATAAACACACAATAAAGAACAATTTCTACTTTAAACACTTCTTTTAATTTACTTTTAATTTCTCTAGATAATTCGCTTACCACTGTTGGGGACTATGACGCTAATCTTAACTTTTGCGTACAAAATACAACTCAACTCAATTCACGACAATTCGCCGCTTAAATTACGTTTATCTCAAATATTTTATTTTCCTAGTATTTCATTCTACTTTTTCGCGATGTCACTACACTATTCTATTTGCTCAATTTTTCCCATAATTATTAATGCTATTTCATAGATGTCTCTAGGTTTAACTCTAGAGAAATTTTAACAATAGAACATTCGAGGTGCATGTAATTTTGGTATATAAACGGCGTACGATCGTGAGTTGAGATGTCAGATGAGTTATGTTTTAAACGCAAAAGAGTCAAAATAACTAACATATATAGCCCCCACCAGTGGCAAACGGACCGAGTGAAATTAAAAGTGTTAAAATAAGTGAATTATGGTTTTTAAAATAAAGAATTTTTTATTAAGATTAAAATAAAAATAATTGAGTTACTTATTATAAAAACAATTGTTTTTTTTCAGATCCGCAAAAGAAAGCACTACAAAATCCATTATAATACCGCCCAGTATGCTTGCTACCGATACCCGAAGAAGCAAAAGTTGTTGGTTTTGCGTATGACATGGCAAATGTTGCTGTAACAAAACATAGAAAGAAGATGGAAGAGATATTATGTACGTGAAACTTAAGAGTTGCTTAGGATTGGTTATCTTATATAAGCTTTCAGTTGGCAGAACAGAAGACAGAAATAGTTCTGCAAAACTATTATAGTCTAATTATTTTCGCTGTGCAGATGCAAACAAGAAAATCTTAATATGGTCCATGCGGAAACATATACTCGTAATATTATTACCTCTCTAACTGACCACAAAAATTATGGTGAAACTACGACACTTAGAAAAGATTAAGCAGGAACGCGATTAATTAAAAATTATGGCAGCTTGAGCTGAGTCGTAAAGTAATACTAATCAGTAGTTCCATGAAACTAAATGTCAAAGGTAATTGGGACTAAGGGTTTAGTCAGTTAGAATCCGACACCCTTGCAAGAATATAACAGCCTCTTGTAATGCCTTATAAAGATTCCTTCTTTTTGATTTCTTACGAGATAGTATGCTTCAAAAGGGGCTGACAAAATGCTCAAAATGATCGTATTGCACAACGTAACTTGATGTACGGTTGAGCCTCGTGTATATGTTTAGGTTATAGGTAGATTAAGATTAACCTTAAAATGATGAAACCATCAGTCATGGTCTCGCTAATAATGTACAAAGTATAACCCTAACAAAAATGTCGCTGCAACAAATAAGCTCCAAAAGGTCAACTTAGACTACTTCCACTCCGGCTTGGTGAAGTTCGAAGTGAATGCGCTCAAATGAACCAGACGTTTTTAAATTTATACGGCACTAATCATGTTAAATAGTACAATGAAACTTGCTATCGAAGTAACTTTTTCTATCAGTTAGAACATATCAAAGATATGCTAGGTTAATTTTTGTTGGTTCAGTCAACTCAAAAATTTCGAATCAAGGCAGAATAAGATTCCCGACAACTTTCCAGAAATGTTCAACAAAATTCGAAAGTTTTGATTGATTGATTGATTAGAATGTCCGGCCAAGGACTTACCAAGAACTCCCGGAATGTCGGGCACCACACTATTCGCGTGTTACTTATAACAAAACCGAAGGAGTGGAAGGAATGTTAGTTATGACAGTCTCGACCCGGTTATTGAGACCGAAGCAATCGAAAATTAGTATTTTTTAAGGTGTAGCGAAAGAAAAGGTAAGTTAGTAATGACAAAATTGGTCTGATTTCCTGGTGGCCAATGTTTGACAATTATTAGCACAAGACAATAACAATTTTACTGAACTGCTCTACTTTCTGACGTCTCTTATCAGTAACTCCAGTCTGTCACCATTCAACTGTAATCTATAAAGGTTCCCTAAGAACAAAATCTATTAATGAACTAATTTCTCCAAACCATATGCTGTAACAGATGCCATTAGTTTTAATAAATTTATTATTTCACCTCCATGCTGCTAAAATTTATTAAAACAAAAAAACTTTGAAATTAATACAAATTAGATTTTCAAAAATTGATTGAACATTACAAAACAATTGAATTAACCGTTTGATTACCAATACGTCATGTAATCACCGAAAATCTAATTTATATACACTTTAATACCGTTCAACGAAATTCGAAAGATAGCCAAAAATTCTAACTTCTCACTGCAAAAAGGTTCACATAGAAAACGATCGGAATTCGTAATTGTATTTAGTTCCAGTTTATCTATACTAGACTATCTTAAGTCTAATCAAAATCAACACAAATTTTTATTTAAATTTACGCGTCTACTAATACTGTCTCAATCACAAACACGCGAATGACTGGCAATAAGTAAAAAAACATGCGAAAGTTTCGTTCATTGTAAAATTACCAAAAATTGTAAATAAATCAATTCGTTTGTTTTACAACTGTGAAATTGCTATGTGTATTTGTATATTTACATAACTGTATTTACAGTGCGCCATCAATTCTGGTATCATATATGATTTGATATGAAATAAATGTGTCGAACATTATTTAAAATTACTGACCTTTCACTGTAATCTTTAAAACTGTATAATAATCAGAACAAGTATATGTTAAATTTGAAGTGTTGTTTAGTCGTTTACAGTATTTTGTGTGAAGTGCATTAAAATCGTATTATACCGTCATGAAATATTCACGTGGGCTAATTCTACTATATGTGATGGCATTTACGCTGGTCCACGTTAACAGCTACAAAATTTTGTGTGCATTCCCCGCAGTAAGTCGATCACATTTTATTGTGGCCGAATATTTAATGAAAGGTCTGGCGGCCAAAGGTCATAACGTAACGGTAATTAATCAGTATCCGCTTAAAGAACCTCTCGCCAATTATCGGGAAGTTCTAATACCGCCTAATAAATTTCATAATGGTAAGTTACATACATCGAAAAATGTGTAATATAATGTTAAAATTATGTAACTTTCGGTTTAAAGAATTGCTGAAAGTGGTGACCGCAAATACTGGAAGTGTTTTTGAACTATTTACTACAATGCCTTATGTGATTGAATTTATAATCGATGATTTTAAGAACCTATTAAACGACCGGCAAGTGAAAAAACTTATGGCGGAGGAAACATTTGATTTGGTAATAGTGGAATCATTACTTGGCACTTCGTTAGCTGGCCTCGCGAAACATTTTAATTGCCCGCTAGTATTTTTAAGCACACTAGGAACACCGTACGAAGTATTAGATTTGGCTGGAGCACCAAACGCTGTATCGTATGTGCCGTTTTATATGGGAGATTATACAGAAATCGTTTCGTTTGTTGATCGGCTTATAAATATGATGTATTTCACCTTGGACTATTATGTAACTCGAGGATATTTCACTAGCTACCACAAAGAAGTGTACGCACAAAATTTCCCCCCACCTAAATATCCCTCCTACGAAGATGTTGTTCGTAATGCGTCATTATATCTGGTCAGTCATCATTTTAGTCAAGGCAGTGTTCGTCCACTAACTCCAAATATTATCGAAGTATCGGGACTACAAATTCAAGATGCACCAAAACCACTTCCCGATGACCTACAAAAATGGATGGACAACTCAAAAGATGGTGTAATATTTTTTAGTATGGGTTCGAATATGAAAAGTAATGCTGTGACACTGGAAATTACGAATGCAATTTTAAAATCGTTTGGAAAACTAAAGGAAAACGTATTGTGGAAATTCGATAAGGCGGACATTCCAAATTTACCGAAAAATATACGAATCGAAAATTGGTTGTCACAAATCGATGTTCTTCAGCATCCAAAACTTAAAATGTTTATTACGCATGGTGGACTAGGAAGTGTGACCGAAGCAAAAATATACGGTGTACCATTGCTTTTGATACCAATATTTGCGGATCAAATGGGAAACTCGAAAGTTGTGGTGGACGAGGGATGGGGTATTGAATTTGCGTATGCTAATCTCACCGAACGATTACTATCCGATTCGATAGCAGAAATTATAAATAATCCAAAATACCGTGAACGAGCAACATACTCGGCAAATTTATTTAGAGATCGACCACTCACGCCTATGCAGACGGCAATATTTTGGATCGAATATGTCATACGACACAAAGGAGCAACACATATGCGATCACAAGCAAATAATTTAAATTTTTTTCAACTACACTCGCTCGATGTAATTGGATTTGTGGCCGTAGTGGCGCTTCTCATCGTCAGCATATTATGTGTCATTGTGAAGTGTTTAGTGCGAAAACTTTTGAATATAAAGCGTAAACGTAAATTAGAATAATGAGTTGGTAGAAATAAAGTAACTTGGCACTTATTTAAAATATTTTAATTTGGTAGTCCGACAACGGGAGCCGTAAGACCTTGGAAGTTTTATGAAGCTGCTCAATTATTACAATGTTGTCAATTTTTAAGTACAGTCTAAAAATCTAGTTACAGTAACATTGTTCGTTTATTGATTAGTGCGCCTACCGCGCGTTTGAGCTAGTCCACTAATTTATTTACAAATCAAGGTCTCGATACTGAAAACCCCTGGATTCAAGGTATAAATTATAAGGTATATCAAAGGTACATAAGCTACAATACCTTAAGAGATTATTAAAAGGTTAGACTGGTACCTAAGGTAGTAATATTGCTGTAACTGACGTTATTATAATGGGGCGTAGGCACAGAAGATAATTTAATGTCCCTCAGATAATTTAAAACAATTTATGGAACAACCGTCAATTACCCAAGCATCAGTGTTACCAGGTCTAAAAGTTTTGGGTATCTAGGATGAGTCTCGCGTTCGGTTGGTAATCCATATTATGGCAAGCACACTAGCTCCAACTACCTAGAACCAATAGTTTCGGCAACGAATTTCCACCGATAATTTTTTGAATTTTTAATAAGCCGGATGCTGTAATAAATTGGATATGAATTAGTGTTTGCTTGAAATTTAAAATTAATTAATTTATTACATCATTAAAAAATTAAAATTATAAAAATTATCATATAAATTATATTTAAAAAAAAATTTAATAGACATTACAAATCAATTGAATTAACCGTTTTAGGACCAATACGTCATGTAATCGCCGAAAATCTAACTTATATACACTTTATTTGACACAAAACATTAAAATTAATTCAAATTGGATTTTAAAATGTTGATTAAAAATAACCAATCAATTGAATTAACCGTTTTATGACTAATACGTCATGTCATCGCCTAAAATCTAATTTATACACACTTTATTTGACACAAAACTTTAAAATTATTACAAATTAGATTTTAAAACATGAGATTAAAAATTACAAATCAATTGAATTAATCGTTTTATGACATATACGTTCAAGTAACTGGATAGATCAACAGTGTCGCAAAAATCAATTTGCAACTATGATATACGTCAACATATTAACCAAAATAAGTAAAAATCTGCTAGAAACGCCATTTGAATTAGAAGATTGGCAACACTTAAACAATCTGCTTTTAGCAGATCCTTTTTATAATAATCCGACGCCAATTGATATACTGCAAGGCGCAAACTATTAAAGTAAAATTTTAAAACCCCAATGCATCAATTTAACTAAGAACCAACCAGCTGCTCAGCATGAAGAATTTGGATGGGTCATCTTGGGAAGAATATCAGCACCAACCATTTTAATAACAAACATAATCAAATAAAATAGCATTTACGATTATTTACATATCTTTAGTTAAACTTAATCTCACTCACGTTTCGACTTTAATTTTTTACATAACTTACTTAAAATAAATTTTAAAATTTTATAGTCGATGTATAACATGACCACTGCAATCAATGCTAGAAAAACAATAACGTCTAACGAATGCAACTGAAAGAAATTCAAATGAATGGCATTCGATTGCATATGCTTAGCGCCACCATGTCTAATCACATACTCGGTCCAGTAGATACCAGTTTCAAGAGCCGTTCGTGGACGATCGCGATATAACATTTTTTCATACTGAGCTCGATTGCGATATTTCGAATTGTCCAAAACTTCGGTGATCGCATTAAAAAGTGTTTCTTCATTTACCTTGACATAATCCAATTTTACTCCCCAACCTTCGTATTCGACTTGTTCGCCATTTGTCATTTGATCACCAAATACGGGAATAACTAAGGCTGGAACACCGTAAAATTTACATTCAGTGATACTACCAAATCCTCCATGTGTAATAAACAGTTTTAAATTGTTATGTTGCAGCACATCGGTTTGTGATACCCATTTTACGGTTCTTACATTATCGGGGAGACCCGGTATATCGTTCGTTTCGGATTTCCATAAAATATTTAATTTCAATTTACGAAAGACAGCCAAGATCCCTTCTAGCATAGGTTTAGGAATATATTTAGTTTTTATGTTGGAACCAAGGCTGAAAAATATTACGCCATTTGTGGACGCATCCATCCAATTTTGTAAATCATTGGGTAGTGGATAAGAAATATTTTTCATTTGTATTCCACCGACTTCAATGATGGCTGGCACTGTTGGGCGTACATCGCCTTGACTAAAGTGGTGCGATATAAAAACAGCCGAAATGTTTTTCGAAATTTCATCAAGCGTTGGATACTTTGGTGCAGGGAAGAACCGGCTGAAAATAATAAAACATTTAGAATCAAAAATTTCGACCGCCTTATGAAGTTCACCTACTTATATTGTGCCACATTCCTCTTATAAATATATCGTCCCATTAAATTATCGATCCCATACCAGATTAAAGTTAAGACACGCTCTTTAAACCCTAAAATACCATTGTACTGTGCCATTAAATGTGGAAGATATGAGATCGCATACGGATTTCCGGTTATATCGAATATTTTTGAATATCCTTTAACCGAACAAAACGATATGATTGGACATTTAAAATGAGTGCTAAGTCCGAGTAATGCTTCATCGAATAACTCCAATATGACTAAATCGAAATGCTCCTCATTCATAAGTTTTCGAAACTTTTCATTTTCCAAGAAAAGATTTTGATTCTCTTCGAATCCATCCAACATCAATGGCATATTTACCAAAGTACTAAGTTTATTACCCGGATCTTTCATCATCAGCTCTAATATTCCATCAATTTTATTGTACCGATCCATTGTAATGTGACGATAATTTTTATGCAATTTATCGGGTGGAAATTGTGTTACCGCTGTAATTTCATGACCTTTTTCCGCCAGTCCGAATAAAAGTGCTTCGGCCGGAATAAAATGACTACGACTGATTGTCGTATAAACACTTAAGATTCGATATCCATGTGTCGTGGTATATCGAGTAAACGTCAGAATTACTAACAATATGACTTTCGTTGTCAACATCTTAAAAAATACTGTCGAATTACGACCGTCCAATTTCTATATGTTGATAAGATAATCGTTATGATTATGTTCTTATCACTTAAGACAATTACATTACTTTCATTGAATGATACAAAAATTTTAAGTACGGCTCACTCGAAAATGTACGTAAAATCCATTACGTAATACGATTCTTGATGTACAGCTCAACGTCGATAATAGATTTTCCACAGTTCGTTATCAGGCGAACTTTTCATAGCTCTATATGGTTATACTCCTATCTCGTGTTGAAAGAGCGACGTGACGAGATTGTAGTTACCTTATCTGCGACTAAAAGTTTTAACTTCGTGGCTAAAATAATTTAGAGGTCTTGTACTTAGAGTCGGATAAAATTAAGCTAAATAAAATTCATTCGATTTCCAGCGCCAGTCTTCCTATTTCAGGTATAGTGGGAATCCAACCGCTTCAGCTCAGATGGGTATAGTCGTAATGAATTATTATCTATGTTTGACCTCAAAATCATTAACCAAATTCCTGCTATGGTAACATTGCGAGATAGGTCACGCGAGATGGCTCGAACACAGTTTTCAGGCGGTACATATAGTAACGAGTGTTTTTACCAAAACAGTTGAGTGTTCAACTAATCTTGATTTGTTCGCGGCAAATGGCACGCATGTTGAAGCACTCGGTAAGCAATATTTAAGTTCGAATATTGGCTCACGTCGGAATTTTGTAGGGCCATTAATCCTCTCACTGCACTAGATAGAAATGATTTGTTGGCAAAGAAGGTTTAACCAAACTTAAACAGTCGTTCAAAAAACAAAGGGCGACCTAAATATCGCCAAATTATTATCAGACTTTTTGTAAGACTTGTCGTTTGCCACCAGACAAATTGAATGGATTTGACGGTGAACTCAGTGTTGCGTGCGGACTTCCATTCTTTTCTGTGTATGAGCCTGGTAATTAATTTCTTTTCTGTGTATAAGCCTGGTAATTAATTTGCAAAACGGCCTTTTCGCAAAACGAAAAATATTTTTTTTGGGGCAGTAACTGACAAGTGTAGCACGTGTCCGGTATTGATAATGTAGTCGCGAATTTTCAACGGAATCGGTGCATGGAAATTATGTGTTTGTACCTATGGTAAATTTTTTGAGCCTGGGAATACTGTGGTTCCCCAATTAGATTATACTAACAACATTTTGATGAGCTCCAATCTAAACTCACCACGTGTCATATCGCAGATCGTGTGTTCATCAGTCTAGAGCTGCAGAATCATTTACATGTTTTCGTAAGGACTGGCGGATTGTGAAACGCCTTACAACCTATACATTCGCAGGTCCGTATCAGTTGTTACAATGAACTAACCTTGAAACGGAAAAACTATTGATAACGAGTATGACAATATTGGTACAACATGGTCCCTGGGGGTCCCTGATCTCTGTCATGGTAGCTCTATGTTAATTGTATTATTGTGGTTTATGGCGGTGATGATCTTGTTGTGTTATCGAGATGTTGATCATTCGTACGTCTATTATAATCGAATGGACTTCTTTTTATGTTTCATTCTTTAAACTTGAGATAGCACTATCTAGTGATGGTCACTGAAAATTATTTTGTTGCTTCAGTTGGTAATACGAGTGCTGACAATAATGATTGTGTTTCACTTCACGTCGATTGAATGTCAAAGTGTATATAAACAAATGACTATAAATAGTTTTAATATTTGAATTGTTGGAGTAAATATTTGTTTAATGGGTTGAATTCTTCCACCTGGTGGACCGTCTTAAGCCGCGTACACATTGAGCGAACGAACAGCGAACAGCGAATCAACACCGAACAGCGAATGTTTGTTGTTCGTTCATTGACGATTTGGAGTGTCGTACACATCAAACGAATGGACAGCGAATTTGCTGTATCTGTCATGTTCGCTGTTCGTTCGCAAAATCAATTGAATAAATTGGTGAAAGTGTGAATTTTGTGTTTAAAAATTAAAAATTATGTCGGATGAACAAAAAATTGTAGCTGCTTGTTGTGTTATTATTACCGGGTTAGCAAATAAGAAGCAGAAAACAAAACGGCGTTGGTGGATGACTTCTATTTATGAAAGCCGTAAAAAATATAGGGGCACCGATTTGCTACTGGATTTGGTCAAACAAGATTTAGGTCAGTTTCACAATTTTTGTAGAATGTCGACAACTGACTTAGAGTGGCTACTTAATAAAGTCGGTCCTAGAATTTGTAAGAAAAGCACACATTTTAGAGAACCCGTGCCAGTTAAAGAAAGATTGGTTATTACCCTCCGTTTTTTAGCTACAGGCGATTCTTACGCTAGCTTAATGTATCTGTTTAAAGTATCAAAGCAACTAATTTCAAAAATTGTTCCGGAAGTTTGCGCAGCTTTAATGAATGAATTAAAAGAATTTGTGCAGGTAAGACCCTTTAAAACCATAGTACATAAATACATACTTAAAATTATAGGAAATAAACTAAACTTATTGTTATTAATGTATTATTTATTTATTTAATTTAATCGTAAAGAAAATTATTTGGTGGCGATTTAGAAGTGGATGGGTTGCGATACCGGGATGATTGCGTTGTTTCGGTAAAATCCAAGTCTTGAGTAGATGATGAGTAATAACTATGATCATGAGTAATAATTGTTTCTGGCGATGTTGACAGACGTAATAAATGATGAGTAGATGGTAATGGTGTCACAATTGTTGATGACGATGCTGATGTAGGCCGTGATGATATTGATACTTCGGGTGAAAGTATATATGAATTTCTTGGTAGAAACATTTCTAATTTTCCCATGTCAGCCTCAAATAAAATATTGTTAATTTTATGTTCCACTAAAACCCTGGTATTTGAATTATATTTCCTATGTTTGTTGGCTACATATTCACCAAACACACTACTGTCATCCCTAGTTGAAGTATTACTATTTGTAACTGTTTCTTTAAGAATTTTGTATGCCTCATTTATTCTAGGGTCTTCGTTTTTCCGTTTTTTTTGATTAGGGGTATTTGTTTTTCTGGATGTCTCTTGATTTATTTTATTTGGCGAACTATTCGATGAGGGTAAATTCAACCCAATTTCGTTCGGCATTTCTTTTTCAGCATACTCATTGCACACTTCAACTACTTCTGGAGTCTGAAATAGAAACATATAAAGAAATAAATTGTTCATGATAAACGACGACTATATTTGTTATTAACTACATATGTATTGTTATTTTAATTTTAGGTTCCATGTACGCCAGACGAGTGGTATTCAGTTTCGAAACAGTATGAGGAACTGTGGAATTTTCCGCATTGCCTGGGATCTATTGACGGCAAGCATTGTATCTTACAAGCTCCATTTAATAGCAAAAGCGAATTTTTTAACTATAAAAAAAATTTTAGCATCGTATTGTTAGCCATTGTGGATGCTGATTACTGTTTCATATATGTAAACATAGGAACCCAAGGGAGGATTTCCGATGGAGGTGTATTTAAAAATACTAATTTTTACGACCGACTACAGAAAGGTGTATTAGGAGTTCCTCCGGATACCAACCTTCCTGGAAGATCGCGTAAAATACCATATGTATTCGTGGCAGATGATGCCTTTGCCATACAGAAACATATTATTAAGCCGTTTCCGGGTATTCAAGAGCAAGGGTCAAAACAAAGGATTTTCAATTATAGATTGTCACGAGCTCGTCGAGTCGTTGAAAATGCGTTCGGCATATTGTCTGCTCGATTTAGAGTTCTTCGTAAGCCAATGTTGTTAGAACCGGAGACGGCCAGTATTGTCGTACAGTGTTGTGTTTACTTACACAATTTTTTACGAAAGAGCCAATCTTCTAGAAAAGATTATACAGCAGGAATAAATGAGAATATTTATAACGCCGAAGGAAGTTTGAGCGAAGCAGATGAGCGTACTTCTTTCTTGCCATTGACAAGAATCGGTCGAAAACCGTCAGAGTATTGTAAACTCGTTAGAGAAGAATTTGCTGAATATTTTTCATCAGAAATTGGAAGTGTACCATGGCAAAAAGATTATGCATAATTATTATATTTTATTATTATGAATTAATAAAATTAATTAAAGAATCAAACATTTGTAGTGTTTACTTACTGAAAAATTGCTGTCTATCGTGTTTCTTGGTTTGTATTTATCTAATAAAAACATCAAATGCTTATACGCAAACCAATTTGAATTGTGGACACTCTCTAGGCCATCACCCGATCGTGTTATACATTTTTGTCTTTCTCGTCTAAATGATGATAATAGGGAGTCCATTTTTTTTTTACTTCTGCACCCTGAAAGATATATAATCGAGCGCACATTTTCGTTTGTATAAAATAAAATATTCAAAACAAATAATCATCTGTTACTTACATTACAATGAAAAAGTACTCCCAAGTAGTCCCAAGCATCTTTTTTTTTTAAATTATTATGAAAATTTGGATCCTTTGGATTCCACAATATTTCGTGCAATTGATATTCTTTAATAAGATCTAAGGCCATTTGTTCGTTCCAGTCTGGTTTCGCCATTTGATTTATTTTTTTAATTATGTATCCTATGTCACTAAAGTACAATAGTATTGTGCGATGTGCGAAAGAAAAATAACGGCACAAACAAACTAAATTTCATAAATTTATAGATGTACAGGATGAGGCGAAAGTCATGATATAGACCGAAAAATATAGACCGAAAATTCTTTTTTATTTTTGCATTTACTGCATTATTTAGTTTTTGCATTATTTAATTACATTTACTTTTTAATAAATTAAAAAAAAAAATTGCATTACAAAAAAAAAAAACTAAATAATATGATATCACAGATGATATTGAATTTTAAAAATCGTTCTTGACTTTTGCCTCACTCTGTACAAGAAAAAATTTATTTTTGTTCGTCGTTCGTTGCATTTTTTTTTCATTTTTATCGTCCATACTGAACACCAATTTCCTTTGATGTACCGCTCTTGGAGTGAACGCAAGCGAACGCGAATCGAACATTCGGTTCGCTGTTACGTCACAGTACACACCATGCGAATTTACGTTCGGTGTTCGCTGTTCGCTTGAAATTCGGTGTTCGTTCGCTCAATGTGTACGCGGCTTTAAAGTACCTAAATAAAATGTAAATTGGTTCATGGGGAATTATTATTATTATTCATTATTAAGTTGGTAACATTGAAAAAATATTGACGTGTGAATAAGGAGAAGCGAAAGAATTTTTTTATTATTGTAATCATCGAGAGTGAGATTTGTAAAAATAGAGGATGTACAATCTAACCGACCAGGCCAAGTACCTATTATAACCTATCTGAACATTGATCACATTTTTTCGGAGAACAGAATGAAGCTGCTCAATGAGGATGATGTTTCTAATGTCCAGATCAGACAACGGTTAGTAGCTAACAGTCTTTCCCATCTGGACCGACCATTTGACAATGAAGAAACCACGTTGCGTTAATTTGAGGTTAAGTCAGCTAATTGAACGTGAACGCGAGTTATTTATTTATTTATCTGCTGGAACTATAGGCCAACATTTTGAGGTGTTAGACGAAGTCTTGAAATTTTAATTGTTTAGAAATTGTTTAGAAAAATTTGAGTTTTCCCGTTCAAAAATTGATTGTTTAGGGTATGAAATAGACAGTGAAGGAATTAAACCCAGTAAAAGACATATAGACACGGTGAATAGCTATCCGTTACCCAGGAACGCACATGAAATGCACCGTGTCCTGGGTTTAACCAGCTATTTTAGAAAATTTGTTCCAAATTACGCCATAATAGCACAACCTTTATTTTCATTAATACAGAAAAATACTAAATTCAAATTGGGTAAAAGGGAATTGAAGGCTTTGTTGAATGTGGAATTGAAGAAAAAGGGTTTGTTGAATGTGGTAGACAAATTTGATCACCCTTTTCATACCATTCAAATTGACCATGTCGGTCCGTTTGAATAGACACCTCGAAAATAGTAGTTATAGATGCATTTTCAAAGTTTTATACATTTTTTCCGGCCACATCTACCAGTTCGATAAAGTACTGATAGAAGTACAGAAATCTCTATACCGAGCAATTGGCGCAGTGGTTAAAGCTGCGGTGTTTGGGACGGGAGGTACCAGGTTCGAATCCCAACGGGGGAGGGTTGCAAAAGGGATTTTTCATCACTTGATTACAATCGGTGATGACGATGAACACAACTATGACCCCCCGTTGGAGTGCAGAATTCATGGGCCGAACCATCGTCCATGCCAGTACAGGCTGGCTGGAGCAATGCAATGTGCAGATGGATATTTGAAAAACGCGAACCTGTATTCGCGCGTCCTCAATTTGGCTAGTTATGGCGTAAAGTAGGACGTTAAGTAACCGCGAAAGAGTTGGGAGAGCTTCGGCCCCAAAACAGATTGCATAGAAATAAACAAACAAACAAACAAACAAACAAACGAAATCTCAATTAAAAAATAAAGACGGATATTTTCGGAGTTTTCACCAGTATCATCAAGCCGATGCTATTGTCAGAGCTTGCCGAATGTAGTATAAATAGTTTTAATATTTGAATTGTTGGAGTAAATATTTAATGTGTTGAATACTGCCACCTGGTGGACAGTTTAAAAAGTACCTAAAAAAAATGTAAATTGGTTCATGGGGGATTATTATTATTAATCATTATTAAGTTGGTAACACGGGAAAAAGATTGAATAAGGGGAAGCGAAAGAAATATTAAAATTGAATCCAACCACCACACTTATGTTAATGGACATCCAGTTTAGGATAGGTACGTGGAATGTTCAGTCGAAACGAAAACCATGAAAGATTATCGCTTAGAACTCGTTGCTCTCCAAGAAACCCGATGGCCAAAAGTTAAAGCCATATGTTGCAAGACTAAAACATTGCTTTACAGTGAATATAATCTCGGCCATCTTGTATTGGTTTTCTTTTTGGGCCCCTAGGTGAAAAAGCTGCTTTGGATTTCAAAGCAGTTAATAATCGTATCTGTAAGCTATGTTGACACATGTGACTAGCGAACCTGTCAATCATTTGTGTTCATGAACCCACTGACATAAGCCAACCCAAAAATTAAAATTCATTACAATGGTCTGATGGGATCCATATCAAAGCTTCAGAATAGTGATTGGTGACTTTAATGCTAAAGTTGGTAAAAATCAGATGACAAAAATGCGAAAATTATCTCAGCATATCCCTCAGATTTGCACAGCATTCAAATTACTGTCTTAAATAATATTGGAGAAAATCACTCCGCTGGTGGAAAGAATTGTAGGTGACTACTAAAGAGGATTTCATCCAAATCGGTCAGTTACTGATGAAGTTTTTTCGGAATGATTTTTTTTAATATAACGAAACAGCTCGTGGCGTATACATCAGTTGTTCTTGGACTTCCAACAAGCCTAAGAAGACTCAATCCATCGAGAAAGCTTATGTTTATCTAAAATAATAGTAATGCAGTCACAAAGTTGTGTCAAAGTTGAGAAAAACCTATCAGAAATTTTTGCAATTAGCTCTGGTGTACGGCCCGGAGATGCTCTGATCCTGATACTCTTTAATTTCATGTAAAAATTTATCTTTCGTAAAAGTGAAATTGGAACTACTTCTAGCTCTCGAGCTCGGTTGAGTGTAGAAATGATGAACCTTAAAACCGCAGTTCTCAGTTCAATTGAACAGCCTTCATTCCTCTGAGACGATATTCGTTGGATCCGATGTGGATGTATCATGACGTATCCGCGAATGGGATCCGAAGAGCATCAAACGTGTTCCAATTTGTCGGTGTACCGTGAAACCAATTTAGTGCAATTGTCGTAATAGACCATAATTAAACGACTTATCCACTGCAAAATTTATGTTGCCTAAAACTTTGCGAGTTGTGCAAGAGGAAGAGCAGCGCATAACTCTAGGCGAACTAAAGTAAATAAAAAAAATTTAAATTTTTGTATTGAAGTCACGTCGAACAAGTAGTGTGATTGTTAGAGCTGCAGCGCTTGGTGTGGAAGGTACCGAACCCCAAAACTAGCCTTCAGTTAAATCTACTGGCTGAAAAAAATTCATAGGTATCGTTGTCTAAATAGGGTGCGGCTATTTACGCCCTTTTGCTGGCATCCGTAGATTCATGTAGTTGTATGTAGTTTGATTCCTCATTGCCAACAAATATAAATCGAGAAACGGTTAATCCCCGTACATATTTGCCATTCGGTATGAAGGTGCTAAATTCCAAATTTCGAGCACCTTTTAGTTGTCACAACTTTTGAATGAATAGTTTGTCAAGAACAAATTTTGGAGATAACAAGTCGATTGGATCGAAGATGCGTGCGACTTCCAAAAGCACAGCACGTTTTGTTATACGTTTTTCTTTAGAAATTTGGACGTTAAATTTAAAGACATCCTTTTCAGGTTTCCAAACTAATCACAAGGTTTTGGCGAAGTAATTTTCGCCCTTGAGTACTTTTTTACATTCTGACTCTGGAATATTGGATGTAGTACCCCATTTGAGTTTGAGCACCATTTCTGAAGAGTCATGGTGCCTGAATGAAGAATCTCTGCTATCTCGGACCCCATTTGTATGACCCGTGTAACTGAGTTTGCGCTAGCCTATAGATCATTGACATAAATGTCATTTTTTATGACCGAGCTGGCTGCTGACGCACTTTGAATTGTTTAATGCCAGCAGTTGAAGCAGAGATCTCGTCACGAGGAAGGCCATAAATGAAGTACCGTATGTTACACAATAAAACCTGATAAGCACCAAATTGTCAGATTACCCAGTCGATTGGCGTATTTTGTAATAAAAACAAAACAAAAACTTTATGATATTCTTCAATCATTTTGAGGAAAATTATACAGTACACACCAACATTTGAAGTATAGTTCTTTGTGCTTAGTACAGTTTTTGAGACCAAGAGTAAAAGTAATGTCAAGAGGTCGTAAAGAGGTTCTTACTGCGTTTTCTGGTTACCCCATAACGATTGGTGACCCTTTACCAATAAAACAATTATTCTAAATTCGTAAGTAATTTACTGAGATTTCATTTTTTTCATACCGAAACACCTGTACACCAAACCTTTTATCAGTATCCAACTAAGATAAGTGATGGTTAAGACGATCACGACTAAAAACGTGATTACATCGAGCGAATGAAGTTGAAAAAAATTTAAATGCTTTGCATTTGATCGCATGTGTGGTGCCCCGTTCTGCCGGACTATATATTCGATCCAGAATATTCCTTCATTTTTGCTTCATTTTTATATTTTGGATTTTTTAAAACTTCTCCGAGCGCAACCGATAGCCTGTGCCCATTTAAATCGTTAAACATAATTTCAACCGATAGACCTTCGCGTACTGTAATTTTTGGATTCACCATTTGATCGCCAAGTATTGGCACAGTGATTAACGGTTTTCAACGACATTTTTGAAGCTGCTGACCCACAATTTTTTTTTATTTTACAATAAATTATCTAATCTCGAAAATTTCGAAAGAATTTATAGAGCGGGAGATAGCTAAATTGGGTTATTATACTTATATAGGGCATTAAAACCTAAACTTTTGTTTTTGTCTCATAATTTATTCTAATTTACGTTTACGACTTATAATTAATAAAAGTTTTCGCACCAAAAATTTTACAACAACAAACAATATGCTGACGATGAGAAGAGCAATAGTGGCCAAAAACCCTAATACGTCGATCGAGTGTAACTGGAAAAAATTTAAATTATTTGCTAGCGATCGCATATGGGTTGCCCCTTTGTGTCGTATGACATATTCGATCCAAAATATTGCCGTCTGCATTGGCGTGAGTGGTCGATCTCTAAATAAGTTGGCTGAGTATGTCGCACTTTCACGATACTTTGGATTATTTAAAACTTCCGCTATCGAATCAGACAATAAAGATTCGGTTAAATTGGCATAAGCAAATTCAATACCCCATCCTTCGTTTACTACCAATTTAGCATTGCCCATTTGATCCGCGAATACTGGTATCAAAAGTAATGGGACACCGTATATTTTAGCCTCGGTAACACTTCCTAGTCCACCATGGGTAATAAACAATTTAAGTTTTGAATGTTGAAGGATGTCAATTTGTGACAACCAATTTTCAATTCGTATATTTTTTGGAAGATTTGGAAAATCCGACTTATCGAATTTCCACAAAACGTTCTCCTTTAATTTTCCAAACGATTGTACAATTGCATTCGTAATTTCCGGTGGTATAGCATCACTTTTCATATTCGATCCCAAGCTAAAAAATATTACACCGTGTTTTGAGTTGTCCATCCATTTTTGTAGATCATCGGGAAGTGGCGCTGGTGCATCTTGAATTTGCAATCCGGACACTTCGATTACGTTTGGAGTTAGTGGACGGACACTTCCTTGGCTAAAATGATGACTGACCAAAAATAACGATGCATTATAAATTGCATCTTCGTACGAAGGAAATTTAGGTGGGGGAAAATTTCGTTCGTATATCAATTTATGAGATTTTTCACAACTTCTAATGAACATATATTTGTCCAAAGCAAAAAACATCAAATTCTTGAGCCGATCGATAAATGTTACGACTTCCGTATAATCAGCCATGTAATATGGTGCATATGAAACTGCAAACGGTGCACCAGCCAAATCTAATACTTCGAATGGTGTTCGTAATGAACTGAAAAATACGAATGGGCAATCGAAATGTGTAGCAAGGCCCGCTAACGAATTACCAAGCATTGATTCAATTATTACCAAATCAAATGTTTCCTCAGCCATCAGTTTAATGACGTTCGGTTCGTGCAAAAGATTATCGCAATCTATTATTATATTTCTCATCATTTCATCCATTCCCGTAAACATTTGCAAAAGACTTCCGGTATTTTTGGTCACCGCTTTCACCATTTCTAGGTTATAATAATAAAATTAAAAGTTAACAACTTTAATACGTTTAGATGTCGATACCACCTACCATTATGATATTTATTTTGCGGAATTATTACTTCACGATAATTGGGAAGTGGTTTTGCGAGCGGAAATTGATTGATTACAGTCACATTGTGACCTTGCGCCGCAAGGCCTTTCATCAAATATTCGGCCACAATAAAATGTGACCGACTCACTGTGGGGAATACGCACAAAATTTTATAACCCGTAACATTATGGCCGCCAAAATAAATCGCTATCACAGAAATTAGAACGAACACTTTTGAATATTCCATTTCAAAAAGTTTTTGCGTTCGTAAATCACACTTCACACTTGAGTTACGAACCTAAGTAGACTAAAATAGTAGAGCCGTACGCATGGTCAATAAATAGCTTAGAAATGATTTAAAATACAATTTTATTGTAGGATAAGTGTTATCAAGGCACAACCATATGATATTTATTCATATAGGAACGTTCAAAATTGACTTATCATTCTTACTAAGTAATATAGACATTTTTTTGTTTATAAAAAACGAGACTGAACGATCAAATAAATACCGCACGCGTTTATTGACCGCGTTTAACAAGTTTTTTGCCGAATCATTACAATTTGATTATTTGTTTGGTTTTATGGTATCTATTTTGTCCACGCGGTACATGCATGATACAATTCTCAAAAAGGTCTAGTCAAAATGATATTACATTTGAAACGTCATGCAATGTTTTTTCCGTTTCATTACGTAATGAAACAATCTACACTAAATTATATTTAGTACGCTGCATGAAATGCAAATTGGTTAGCGCTGTATTGCATTTGTTTTCCCATTTTTGTTTTTTTTTTTGGTTGGTGTTGGAAAAAAACCCGGAAGGCGAAGAAAATTAGTAAGGAGTTCGATGAAAGACGGAGCGATAGAAACATTTAAAGAAAAATTAAAAAAATAAATTGTGAAAAGAAAAAATTTTTAAAACTAATTAAACAAAAGGTGTTGAGTACAAAAAAAATAATTATAAATTAATTGTGATATATAATTAGTAAATAAGAAATAAATTAATAAATTTTAAAATTATATTTAAGAATAAATTATTGTGATTTTTGTGATTGATATACGATTAAAACACGTTACAGAAATTATTGTAAAATAATCGAAATTTTTCACATTTGACCGCACGCGGACATATATCGTTATCGGTATCGGATGCATTAACGGCATATTAACATTTGAGAACGTCACAACAATTTAAGTTATCCACGTTTCAATGCGAAGTGCTGTTGCAACAACGATTAAATTCTTCGGTCGCTAAATACAACAATAACAACCAAACATTTCTTTTTAATAATTTTAAGGCTCATGTTGTTGGCGGCGGGCTAAGCGTAAGATTACTTAGTTAAGATTTTTATTATTTTTTTTTATTTTCTTATTTAATTTTATTTTATTTTTTTGTTTTGTTTGTTTATTTAATAAAACATAGCTATAGATTATACAAAATGAATTAAAACTATTTAATCGATTGAGGATGAGTTAAGGTAATTCCATCACAGTGCTTAAACGGTATGTTGATCACAACTTTATCCCGTCCCAAATTTTTATTCTATTTTTTTCCTTGTCCCTCTCATTCCCCTCCTACGGTTTCTACATGAGTTGCATATGTCTTGGAAAACCCCACTCCTTACTCTGAGCTTAGTCAGCAACAGAATAACCGCTCTAAGACCTCTGTGCAGCTAAAATTTTTGTTAACGGACAATTTCTACTTATGTTGCGATGGTTCCGTTACACATTTTAATAGTTGAGCTGGTTGCGTTGAGCAAGTTTTTGAAAAAATAACCTTCTGTTTCAAATATCTTGCTTTCCGTAGAATTCAACAAAAACAGTTACACGACATAGATCAGACCATCGAAGACCATCATTAAATTATAGATAAGAGGTAAGTATTCAATTCTACTACATTCAATTCTACTAAATTAATCAGATTTCCATCCAGCTTAAATTCCTCGTCATCCTGAGATCCACCCCTTGTTTGTGCTGTCATCTTTATATTCGAAGTAGAACCTAATTTGAGCTATGTGCCTTTTCGTCACACTAAAATCTAAAATCGTCTACAAATTTACACCTATACATTCGTGGACCCAATCGTTTAATAATGCTTGCTTTTATCTGTTTTGCCTATAATCCTTGACAATCACTAACTCCCCTGTCCTGAAAACCCGATTTCCTTTTCTGTATTCTTCAGCCCTTAGTTCCGCTACTAGAACTTCTTTAACAAGTAACAACAAATCTCACTTAGTTTTTGCTTAATAATTTAAAACTTGAGAAACTGAACTTTTATGTGTCGTACAATGGGTTATTTTGAAATCCCGCGGTATACAAATCATTCTTAATTGTTCGTACGGAATTTTCCGTAGCTTCATTTATGGCTGGAATATATGGTGCTGTTACACAATGTTTTACTCCATTTGACTTTAAAAACTTCTGCTGTGAATTGAGTACCGTTATCAGACACTAGTTTATCCGGTATCCCAAAACATCAAAAGAAATAGGATAAACATTTAATCGTAAAACTTGAAGTGGGACTCTTAGTATGATTCACTTCTACCCATTTACTATATGAGTCCAAGATGATGAAAAAATGTGTGTCTCCTATTGGACCTGCAAAATCTAGACCCTCGGGTATCGTCAATTAAATCACTAGTGTTTTAGGCAGATTTGATAATGTTGCTCTACATGCTTCGCAGCCTTTAATTAAACCTTCAATCTGACTGTCAATTTTGGGCCACCGTACGTGCGATGGATTTTGTCTTAACAATACCAAAATGTGTCGTACCTACTTGCTGTAATAATTGCTCACGCAATGATGGTACAACTTCCCTATATCCCCATATTAAAAAATAAGCAATACATAGAGCATAAAATAGCATAAAGTAGCATAAAATAGCAAATAATAGCATAAAATAGCATAAAATATTATAAAATATCATAAAATATCATAAAATAACATAAAATATCATAAAATATCATCAAATAGCATATAATAGCATATAATAGCATAAAATAGGATAAAATAGCATAAAATACCATAAAATAGCATAAAATAACATAAAATATCATAAAATAACATAAAATATCATCACTGGTAAAATTACAAATATACCACCTATAAGGGACGCTAATGGTCAAGTACTAACAACAGATGAAGCACAGTTAAAGAGATGAAAGGAATATTTCGAAGAAGACGTCGTCACCGACCCCAAAAATCTCCAGTCATCAATTGACATCAATAACGAAACTAGCATCACCCATCCACCAACGGAACGGGAAGTTAAAGATGTCATTAATAGACAAGAACAATAAGGCCGCTGGAACAGACAATATAACCGCCGAAATATTCAAAGGAGATTCATCTACAACTGCAAGCATATTAACACCAATAATCCAAGAAATCTGGAATTCTGGGAGAATCCCACTGAAATGGAAAGAAGGCTTGATAATTACGATACCCAAGAAAGGTGACCTAAGAGAATGTAGGAACTGGCGAGGTATCTCCCTCCTCAACACAACAATAAAGGTACTCGCAATGATCATCCTTGACAGAATCTCACCTACGATCAATGCAAAATTAAGAAACGAACAAGCTGGATTTAGACCAGGAAGAAGTTGCACTGATCATATCAACACAATCCGTATCATCACTGAGCAATCCAATGAATGGAATTCATCATTGTATATGCTCTTCGTCGATTTCGAACGCGCATTCGATACGATAAACAGGAACGCAATATGGCAGACACTTTGTGAAATGGGCATCCCAAAGAAATTAATTGAACTCATACAAGAAATGTATCGGGATGCTGGAAACCGAATCCAATACAAAGGCAAACAAAGTGAAACATACTACAACACTCGAGGAGTAAGGCAAGGTTGCGTACTCTCACCAATGCTGTTCCTAATCGTATTAGACAGTGTAATGTAGAAAATAGATAACAAGTCCCCTAATGGCATTCAATGGGGGTTAACTGGTAAACTCAATGATTTGGACTAAGCAGACGACATATGCTTGCTCACACACACAAACACTCCGACATGCAGCAGAAAGTGCATCAGCTATCAGATCTAGCTAATGAAGTTGGTCTCAAAATTAATATCAAGAAAACCAAGGCGATGAGACTCAACACAAATATAACCACACCGATGCACATCAACAATATACAAATTGAAGATGTAAATGAATTCGTATACCTTGGTTGCACAGTAACGAAAACAGGTGGAACAGAAGAAGACATACACAAACGTATAAATAAAGCCAGATATACATTCAACATGCTACACAAAGTCTGGAATACTTCTGTCCTGTCGCGCAAGACTAAGATACGAATGTTCAACTCATGTGTGAAATCGGTACTACTGTATGGGTGTGAGACATGGAAGCATCCAGGAAAAATCATACAGAAGCTACAGGTATTCGGAAACAAATGCCTTCGACGAATAGTTAAGTGCTTCTGGCCTAACACGATTAGTAATAACAAACTGCACATAACAACATGTCAACCAGACATTGAGACCGAAATAAAGCGACGAAAATGGAGATGGATTGGCCACACACTGAGGAAGGCATCAAGTGATATAACGAGGATGTCATTAGACTGGAATCCACAAGGAAAAAGAAAGGTTGGAAGGCCAGCAATGACATGGAAGAGAACGATGCTAGCAGAGGCAAAACACCTGGGAAAATCATGGGCGGAAATTAAAGCAATAGCCCCAAATAGAGTAAGATGGTTCAGAATAGTGGACGCCCTATGCTCCTAAATTGGAGATAAAGGAAAAAAAACATTAAATATCATAAAATATCATCAAATAGCATATATAAGCATAAAATAACATAAAATAGCATAAAGTAGCATAAAATAGCAAATAATAGCATAAAATAGCTTAAAATATCATAAAATATCATAAAATATCATAAAATATCATTAAATAGCATATAATAGCATATAATAGCATAAAATACCATAAAATAGCATAAAATAACATCATAAAATATCATAAAATATCATAAAATTGCATAAAATAGCATACAAAAACATAAAACAGCATGCTATTTTATTCATGCTACTTTATAATATTTTATGCTATTTTATGCTAATTTAGGCTATTTTATGTTATTGTATGCTATGTTATACTACTTTATGTTATTTTATGCAATTTTATGCAATTTTATGCTATTTTATGATATTTTATGCTATTTTATGTTTATTATGCTATTTTATGCTATTTAACGATATTTTATGATGTGTCATGCTATTTTATGCTATTTTTGGCTATTTTATGCTACTTTATGCTATTTTATGCTGTTTTATGCTATTTTATGCTATTTTATGTTACTTTATGCTATTGCATGCTATTTTATGCTTTTTAATGCTATTTTATACTATTTTATGCTTTTATAAGTTATTTAAAAAAAACAAGCAAAAAATAGCATTTAATTGCATAAAATAGCATAAAATAGGTTAAAAGAGCATAAAATAGCTAAAATAGCTTATACAGCATGCTTTTTTATGTTATTGTATGCTATTTTATGATATTTTATGCTATTTTATGATGTTATTTGCTATTTTATGCTACTTTATGCTATTTTATGTTATTTTATGCTATTTTATGATATTTTATGCTATTTTTATGATTTTTTTGCTATTTTATGCTATTTTATACTATTATATGCTATTATATGCTTTTTGACGATATTATATGATGTTATTTTATGATATTTTATGATATTTTATGATATTTTATGCTACTTTATGCTATTTTATGTTATTTTATGCTATTTTATGATATTTTATGCTATTTTTATGATATTTTTTGCTATTTTATGCTATTTTATGCTATTATATGCTATTATATGATTTTTGATGATATTTTATGATATTTTATTTTATGTTATTTTATGATATTTTATGATATTTTATGATATTTTATGATATTTTATGCTATTTTATGCTATTATTTGCTATTTTATGCTACTTAATGCTATTTTATGCTATTTTATGCTAAGTTATGCTATGTATTGCTTATTTTTTAATGGGGGGATATAAGGTAGTTATACCATCATTGCGTGAGCAATTATTACAGCAAGTAGGTACGACACATTTTGGTATTGAGAAGACAAAATCCATCGCACGTACGGTGGCCTAAAATTGACAGTCAGATTGAAGGTTTAATTAAAGGCTGCGAAGCATGTAGAGCAACATTATCAAATCTGCCTAAAACACTAGTGATTTAATGGACGATACCCGAGGGTCTAGATTTTGCAGGTCCAATAGGAGACACACATTTTTTCATCATCTTGGACTCATATAGTAAATGGGTAGAAGTGAATCATACTAAGAGTCCCACTTCAAGTTTTACGATTAAATGTTTATCCTATTTCTTTTGATGTTTTGGGATACCGGATAAACTAGTGTCTGATAACGGTACTCAATTCACAGCAGAAGTTTTTAAAGTCAAATGGAGTAAAACATTGTGTAACAGCACCATATATCCCAGCCATAAATGAAGCTACGGAAAATTCCGTACGAAGAATTAAGAATGATTTGTATACCGCAGGATTTCAAAATAACCCATTGTACGACAGTCTATTGTATGACATAAAAAAGTCCAGTTTCTCAAGTTGTAAATTATTAAGCAAAAACTAAGTTAGATTTGTTGTTACTTGTTAAAGAAGTTCCAGTAGCGGAACTAAGGGCTGAAGAATACAGAAAAGGAAATCGGGTTTTCAGGACAGGGGAGTTAGTGATTGTCAAAGATTATACGTAAAACAGGGCAGGGTGGATAAAAGCAAGCAATATTAAACGATTGGGTCCACGAATGTATAGGTGTAAATTGGTAGACGACAGTGTCACGAAAAGGCACGTAGCTCCTACTAAATTAGGTCCTACTTCGAATATAAAGATGACAGCACAACAAGGGGCGAATCCATGGTTGACGGGGAATTTAAGCTGAATGAAAATCCGATTAATTTACGTTATAGAGGGGTAATGGTAACGGAAGGGTGGAGAACGAGTTGGTTAGGCAGGATCCAGAAAATATAAGAGGAGGGGATGTGAGTGCGCATGGGGAATGTCACGACGCGTTAGAGAACTTAGTAGAATTGACTACTTACCTCTTATCTATAATTTAATAATGGTCTTCGATGTTTTTGGTGAATTCTACGGAAAACAAGATATTTGAATCAGAAGGTTTTTTTTTCGAAATCTTGCTCAACGCAACCACGGCTGTTTCGAACAAATATGACAGTCACTAGCTCATCTTTTAAAATGGAATATCATTTTGACTAGACCTTTTCATAAGTGTACCATAATATATGTGTACCATGCATGAACCACGTGGACAAAATAGCCACCATACAACCAAACAAATAATCAAATTGTAATGATTCGGCAAAAAACTAGTTAAACGCGATCAATAAACGCGTGCGGTATTTATTTGATCGTTCAGTCTCGTTTTTTATAAACAAAAAAATGTCTATATTACTTAGTAAGAATGATAAGTCAATTTTGAACGTTCCTATATGAATAAATATCATATGGTTGTGACCTTGATAACACTTATCTTACAATAAAATTTTATTTTAAATCATTTCTAATCTATTTATCGACCATGCGTACGGCTCTACTATTTTAGTCTGCTTAGGTTCGTAGCTCAAGTCTGAAGTGTGATCTACAAATGGAATATTCAAAAGGGTTCGTTCTAATTTCGGTGATAGCGATTTGTTTTGGCGGGCATAATGTTACGGGTTATAAAATTTTGTGTGTATTCCCCACAGTGAGTCGGTCACATTTTATTGTGGCCGAATATTTGTTGAAAGGCCTTGCGGCACAAGGTCACAATGTGACTGTAATCAATCAATTTCCGCTTGCAAAACCACTTCCCAATTATCGTGAAGTAATAATTCCGCAAAATAAATATCATAATGGTAGGTGGTATCGACATCTAAACCTATTAAAATTGTTAACTTTTAATTTTATTATTATAACCTAGAAATGGTGAAAGCGGCGACTAAAAATACCGGAAGTCTTTTGCAAATGTTTACAGGAACCAATGAAATGATGAGAAATATAATAAGTGATTGCGATAATCTTTTGCATGAACCGAACGTCATTAAACTGATGGCTGAGGAAACATTTGAATTGGTAATAATCGAATCAATACTTGGTAATTCGTTAGCGGGACTTGCTACACATTTCGATTGCCCATTCGTATTTTTCAGTTCATTACGAACACCATTCGAAGTATTAGATTTGGCTGGTGCACCGTTTGCAGTTTCATATGCACCATATTACATGGCTGATTATACGGAAGTCGTAACATTTATCGATCGGCTCAAGAATCTGATGTTCTTTGCTTTGGACAAATATATATTCGTTAGAAGTTGTGAACGAAATCATAAATTGATATACGAACGAAATTTTCCCCCACCTAAATTTCCTTCGTACGAAGATGCAATTTATAATGCATCGTTATTTTTGGTCAGTCATCATTTTAGCCAAGGAAGTGTCCGTCCACTAACTCCAAACGTCATCGAAGTGTCCGGATTGCAAATTCAAGATGCACCAGCGCCACTTCCCGATGATCTACAAAAATGGATGGACAACTCAAAACACGGTGTAATATTTTTTAGCTTGGGATCGAATATGAAAAGTGATGCTATACCACCGGAAATTACGAATGCAATTGTACAATCGTTTGGAAAATTAAAGGAGAACGTGTTGTGGAAATTCGATAAGTCGGATTTTCCAAATCTTCCAAAAAATATACGAATTGAAAATTGGTTGTCACAAATTGACATCCTTCAACATTCAAAACTTAAATTGTTTATTACCCATGGTGGACTAGGAAGTGTTACCGAGGCTAAAATATACGGTGTACCATTACTTTTGATACCAGTATTCGCGGATCAAATGGGCAATGCTAAATTGGTAGTAAACGAAGGATGGGGTATTGAATTTGCTTATGCAAATTTAACCGAATCTTTATTGTCTGATTCGATAGCGGAAGTTTTAAATAATCCAAAGTATCGTGAAAGTGCGACATACTCGGCCAACTTATTTAGAGATCGACCGCTGACACCACTACAAACTGCAATATTTTGGGTGGAATATGTCATACGGCACAAAGGAGCAACCCATATGCGATCGCAAGCAAATAATTTAAATTTTTTCCAGTTACACTCGATCGACGTATTAGGGTTTTTAGCCACTATTGCTCTTCTCATCGTCAGCATATTGTTTGTTGTTGTAAAATTATTGGTACGAAAATTTTTATTAATTATAAGTCGTAAACGTAAATTAGAATAAATTATGAGACAAAAACAAAGGATTAAGTTTTAATGCCCTATATAAGTATAGTAACCCAATTTAGTTATCTCCCGCACTATAAATTCTTTCGAAATTTTCGAGATTAGAAAATTTATTGTAAAATAAATAAAAATTGTGGGTCAGTGGCTTTAAAAATGTCGTCAAAAAAAGTTTATTATTTTGTGCTGCTTGCATTTACAATCATAAATTCTTTTCATGTAACCGTCAGACAGTTATAAAATACTTTGCGTCTTTCCAACGACCAGTCGATCTCAGTTTATTGTTACCGAAGCGCTAATGAAAGGACTGGCTGAAACGAGATACAATGTATCACAAATTATCGTTTTGTCAAAAATCAAAAAAGTGAATTACACGCAACGATGATGAATCAATTTACAGCAAGTCTGGGAAATTTACTCACCATAATAAAAATGATACAATTTTTTCAATTGTTTGTTCAACACGAGAACGAAAGTCTCCTTAAAAACAAAGAATTTCGGCAAATAATGCAAAGTGAGACTTGGACTTCGATTTGGTCGTGTACGAAGGTGGACTTGGCGAATTTTTACTTGGACGATCAGCACATTTTAATTACCCTGCTGTATTAATTTTAAAGTTTGAATATTATTTAGTTTGAATATTGGCTACCGGGAAACCAGACCAATTCTGTCATTACTGACATACCTTTCTTTTCCCTACACCACAAACAATAGAATATAATGGTGCCATAATGATCATGAAGTGCGTCTGAAACCGGATCGTTTCTATCATGCATGGAAATATATTTATAGTAATATAAATATATGAAAATCCCTGTTATCTTACCGTTTGTTAAATTTGAATAAAAAGGCTGCGGGAATAGGACCGGCGTTAACCGAAACACTTGACAAGCGCTTTGTCTACCAGTCTCATAAATCAATCAATTGTCAACCGTCAAATCTGCATATTAGTTTTAAATTATTGTATATAAATCAAATAAGTAGTTATAAAAGTCAGCGGAAAGTAGCCATATATAAAACAGGTCTACGTTACGCATAAGCAGCATAGTTTACCATCGCTAAACAAGCCGATACATCGCTTAACAGCGAAACAGCCGAGTTTTGTGTGCACTTATTTATGTCTGTTTAGAACAACACTCTGTAATTTGTTCTTGACTATCTCAAAGTACACAAAACGTAAAAACGAACTATACGCTATTTTTATTACCTCACAATCGTGTCACCTCAATTTAATTTTTTATGACGAGTCTAAAAATAAACCATAACATTCACACACATTTTCAACTGTATAGATAAAATACTCCCGCGCTCATAAACAAATCGACATCACACTCCACAGTCTAAATTAAAATGTCAGTCGGTCGCGTTGTTGTCTTATTTACATTCGGGATTGCGATAATTTTAAATGGTTGCACCTCAATTGAATCGTATAAAATATTGTGTCCATTTCCCACGATCAGTCGGTCACATTTTATTGTTGTCGAAGCACTTATGAAAGGATTAGCGTTGGTCGGGCATAATGTAACCGTGGTTAGTGCATTTCCACCGTCAATGGCGATTACGAATTATCGATTTGTAAAAAATGAAATGGGTGATTCGGATATTTTGAAAAATTTAATGGAAAAACCTGGTGATGTGATGAACATGTTTCGTGTGATTCCGGCTGTACTCGATTTTGTCGAAATTGAAACACGAAATTTGCTACGAAATTCCGAATTCCAACAAATTATGAAAAATGAACAATTCGATTTGATCATATACGAGGCATCACTTGGGGAATCGTTGCTAGGACTTTCGGCTCATTTTAAGTGTCCGTCCGTGCTTTTTTCATCACTCCAACCGTCGAACGCACAGCTCCGAATAATGGGAAATCCAATTGGAATATCGTATGTTTCGAGTCAGGTAATGGCGCTTCATGAACCAATGCAGTTTTGGGCAAGATTAGCAAATTTTTTATATTTACTATTTGAATCGCCGATACTGTACTATTGGGATCAGCGTACAGCTAATACATACAAGTAATAATGCATGTCATGATTTTAACATCACTCGACTAAATCGCATGTTTACAATTTAATTCTAGTATTCATTTTCGTCAACCACATTTTCCAACTTTTCACGAGATGCGCAATAATGTTTCGGCCATATTTGTCAACGATCATATGAGTCAAGGGGGCGTGAGACCATTGGTTCCTGGAATCATCGAAATTGGTGGCATACAAGTTAACAATAAACAATCTGATCTCGACGATGATTTAAAAAAATGGATGGATGCGTCGGAAAATGGTTTTGTTTATTGTAATTTCGGATCGAATGTGAAAATGGCCGATATTGATCCACAAATCAAAAATGAAATATTTCAAGTTTTTGCCAGCCTTAAACAAAATGTGTTAATGAAATATGAAGAGTCTATCGACTATTTGCCAAATAACGTTCGAGTAGGAAAATGGTTACCACAAGTCGAAATATTACATCATAAAAATTGTAAACTATTCATAACTCATGCTGGATTGGGTGGAATCACCGAGGCAAGATATTTTGGTATACCTTTGATCACAGTGCCAACATTTGCCGATCAAATATCTAACTCAAAAAGGGTGGTACAAGAAAATTGGGCCGTGGAAATCGAATTTAAACAGCTGAACGGTGTGTCACTTTCAAATGCGTTAAATCAAATTTTAAAAAATCCACGGTATACAAAGAGAGCTAAGCACATTTCAAATTTATTTAACGATCGACCTCAAACACCTCTTCAGACGGCCATTTATTGGGTCGAATACATAATCCGACATAATGGGGCTCATCACCTCCGATCACACGCCGTACATTTAAACTTTTTTCAGTACCATTCACTCGATGTAATCGCAGTGTTACTCATCACATTTACCGCGATAGCTGTTATCGTCGTAAAAATAATATTTTGTATATTATGCCGAATGTGTTGCGGCCGCAGTAAAATAAAATATGAATAAGTAAATGATTATCCGTTTATGTCATATTAGCATCCGTTTATGCTAAACTGTAGAGGCGCTATAAACAGAATAAGGAAAGAACCAGATATAATCATTATAATTATTCGCACGTGGCTCGTTTGGTCAGGGATCACATTACCACCTTACAGTTCTTTTGATATTGATTGCAATAATTCCGCGGTCTTGATATTCGAAGGGGAGACTTTGTGAAGCAATATTTTAGATGTTATTCGATTAGTATTAGTAAAACGTTGCCCTCGTGGTTGTAATGTGCCGCCATGGCCTGAAAAAAATAGCTAAACGAAAATCTAAATGAGCATGGTATCCTTAGAACTCAATCGTAGAATTCTTGTCATGAGGCGAATAAAACATCCAGTTGCTCAATTTAGCTAATACAAAAATAACAATGGATGACACGCGGTTTAGAATTGGTACGTTTCCGATAAAAAAAAACAGTCACGTTTAATGGTACTATATCAGCCATGAATATTGTTGCTTGGAACAACATAGGAGCAATCCCAATTTTACCTGTTCAAAAACCTAGGTGAACGCACAAATTTAAGTCGATCGACATCCGATTCCCAGAATCGAAAAACTACTTTATCGATTACAAGGTCGACAATATTTCACCGAAATCGATTTAAGAGTTACTTATTTTCAACTCGAACTCTCGGAATAAAAGAAAAAATTCGTAAGTGGCCGCGTTATGCCCTATCCTTAAAAAGGAGGTCCCTCAAAATGCGAAAACTATCACGACCACAGCTTTATTTTGCACAAAATACAAATTACTGTCTTATAAAATACTACAGCTGGTTTGTGCTACATAAATTATAGCTAGCAATTGAAACAATTGGAGATGATATCCACGTACTAAAACATGTAAACCAATCTGTAGATACAGTTGCTATTGAACTTTGAATGTGGGCATGAAATTACCATATCCTACTATATTCGTTGCTCCAAACGACGTCATTTCAAAGCATGAGTTGTATTTCCGAATATGAATGAAAATGTTTGAACTCCCGAGTAGCTCCAGCCACATAAGTTATTAAAAATGGTGCTTGTGGTTCAGCCAGTGGTGGCATATTAACTTTGCCATTGAAGCAACACATGCCACGTGTTTCTTTTTGAAACATCAAAGCGCGACAATATAAAAGTAGAAATTAGTAAACGAACCAATGACAACATCGTGATGCATGCAATTCTCGAATAATTGTAGTTCTTGATTGCATCTGACGTGTGCATTCAGCTTCCCGTCGAGTATCTCGCTCGTCGGGGATTTGCAGTTCTTGAAGTAGAAACTCGTACTCGCAGGTTTTTATCTCGTGCATCTCCAATAACTTTACTGGCTGACAGCTGCCACGCAAGTCTGGTTGATCTTTTAATGTTCGACATTTGGGATGGCATTTCAAATAATTTCTAGTACTTAAAAATAAATTTACACTAAACAAAATGTTGACGTTGACGCGCAAAGTTTAAAATTTTGACTGAATTATAAACAAAACTAACGAAACATATTTTGAAAATGTTACTTTGATTTTTAATTTATAATGCACTGCACTGAAAACTAATTGTCAAATATTTGGCTAACTTCATAATGTAATAATAATAATAATAATAAAATGGTTTTTACCGGCCATTGCTGGCTCATACCGAATCAATATTCTGACTCCATACCCCGAGGAGCTATCGTCACCGACAGCGACCTCTGCGCCTTCCAAATGGCAACTCTTCTCTCAGAGATCGCTCAGCCATTCTTTAAGCATCGGCTCGCAGAACGAGACCGATAATGCGTACTTGCTGTCTTTTTATTTCATGAACGAGATCAGGAGTCATTTTTAAATTCTTGATGTCGTGCTTGAATACAACTAGGTAAGTCGTCATCGTCGCGTTTCGGGCCATAAATTATGCGCATGAATCTTCTCTCAAATGTCATCAGCCATCTCTCATACTCATCCCACAGGTTCCAACTCTCACACCCATACATGACAACGGGCTTGATCAACACCTTGTACAACTTCAGCTTGTCGGTATTTGCAAGGTATTTTGACTTTAACAGCGGGCATATGGCATACAAAGAACGGTTGGGACAAGTATTCGTCGCCACCCACTCCAATTACAAAGATATCATCTGCATATGCTAGAACTTGGTTGGACTAACGATACAAGATGGTCTTGAAGTGTTTCACTTTTACAATAAATAAATTCTAACATGAGAGCATCACCTTGCCGTACTCTAAAAAAAAAATTACTAACTTCAAAAATTCCTGATTGTTCTTAACTTTGGCACAACATTGTGACTGCATTACTGTCATATTACACAAACGCACGTATTTGGCAGGTATTCAAGACATCAAGCCGTTTCAGCGAAAAGGCTTGATCAGTGACAATTTCCTCCGCCAGAGGAGTGATCCTCTCTAATACTATGTAAGACAGTAATTTGTATGCTGTGCAAAGGAGAGCTATGCCGCGATAGTTTTCGCATTTTGAGCGATCTCATTTTTCAAGGGTAGGGCACAACGCGGCTTCTTTCCATTCATCATGCATAACTTCGCTTTAGCATACTAATCGAATAAGGTTGAAAAGATACCTCCACAAAGTATCTATATCGACGGTGGATGTTGTTTCGTTATTTTAATTATTCAAATGTAGATGGTGTGCAAAGCAAAGCTCAGTTTCGATCTGATGACGAATCGTAATAATTTTGTTAAAAATTAATTGTCACCTCATCAGGCCATGGCGACCGAGTGCTATGTGTAAATGCTATTTTACGCTCTATATATATTTATGTACAGTGTACATGTAGCGTTGCGAATTATATGAAAATGCACGAAATATCTGAATAACTTTTTGTTTGTGTAGCGATGGTCGCTACATTTCCCCTCCGAATATCAAGCAAGAGCTCGGAATTAATGCAATCAACCCCAAGAGAACGGCTTCTTTTTATAATCTGCAGTGTGAATTCCTCCTAGGATGCAGTTTATATTCGACAACTTTCAAACACAGCATTTGGCACTTGTTGAACATTGAGTAAATCAGACAAATGCTCCTTCCAAGTGTAAAGCACTGCACCGATGTCAAAACGGAGATTTCCATCTTGGTCACGAATGGCGATAGACCTAGGTCATACGATGGTGTGATTTTAATAAATTATAATCTTTCCGCTTTGCGGAAGTTATAGTTTCTGGTCATCGAGCGGTATCGTAAACCAACAACAATTTTCCACGAAATAGCTTTTCGATTTTGTTTCGGATACTAATTCAGTTTCAAGCATTAAATCATAATTTACGTTGTCTAGATTTACGAGCATTTTAACAAGCTTGATCTTTGCCTAATGTTTGCAATGAGATAACATCCACTTCACTTGTTTCAAAGAAATGCGCCGATACTTTTTATTTTACTTCGAACAATCAAAAATTATAACCAATGAACAAGAAATTTTTCTAGTTTTACTTATTATCCCAACTAACCAAAATTTGTGATGACAAAATTATATTTATATCTTTAAGTCGATATGAAATGCCGAAAAAATTCATGGAAATAATGTAAATAATTCTAATTTGAAATATTAAAAATATAACGACATTCGGGGCCTTAATTTTACGGGCCCTGGACACGTGCCTAGTCTGCCTTTCTGTAAACACGGCCCTATGCTATATCGTGTTGGAAGTACCGAGCTATGTTTTCACATAAGTCAGTCTGATTTTTGCCAACTCTAGCATTAAAGTCATCAACCACTATTGTGACGTCGTGCTTCGGTATGGATCTGGAATTGTAAAGATGTCATACTCGTTTACGAGCATGTGAGTGCCCTCCAACCACAGGGACCATACATGTAGGATTAAGCCAAGGTTCAGCGTGTCCCTTAATTTATTATTTTTTTTGTTTTTAATTTTCGGAGTGAAAAGGAAAATAGCCCTACGTATAAATTGTTGCTTAATTTTTATAATTCTTCAATCCTCCACCGAACAACGATTGGCGTATCGTGTCGCTCATTTTATTATTTCGTTTCAAAAATACGAGTGTTAGGATGATGAACTATCAGAAGTGCTAGATTTAGTAGCTTGACTTAAATAATTTGTCGTACCTATATATTATTGTTATTTTTAACAAGGATTGGAGTTCAAGACCATCGATTTGTTGTTGTGCCATAGCGAAATAATCAATATAGTACCTGGTATGGATATTTCATTTAATTTGATAGTGTGGCAGATACCACATAGTCTTTTCCAGCCACTTGTTGAAAATCGGTAGTGAACTGGGCTGTATGCAAACTAATAAGTGTCTGAGTTGACGGGGAAAGCTATAATTTGTATAGGAATATTGGAGTCCACGGAAGAAAAAAGCACATGGAAAGTGTTATGAGGGTGACGTGAGGTCTCAGGTGAGATCGTGAAAAAAAAACTTTTAATGTTTAGTTCTATTTTAATTATATAACGTTTTATAATACACAATTTTTTTTATATACCACGTTACTTGTTAACACATTATAACGAACTTCCATAAGTTCGTAATACTTCATTGAATAACAAAACGATGACTACTGATCTATACATGTAAGATGGAAAAGTTATAACAGCTTGAAGTTGGAGATATAACAGGAAGCCAGGAACCATTAATACGGTGTTGTAATATAGCATCAATGGCTATGTTTGTAGCATCGTTCTTAATAGAAATTTCAGAATTGACAGAGCAATGTACGGGAGGAGAAGCACGTATCAGATCATTACTGATAAAAACTCTGCTTCCGTCTAATTTTTGGTAACTAAAATCGGTGATATAAGGAATAGTAATGCGGTCGTTTGGTAATCGCATTTAAACCGCAATAGTCACCATATATAGATGCGCCATTCACCGTTATTCTTTTTAGGCTAGTGTAAAGTACTAGACCAATTGGATTAAGTCAACGAACTTTGGCTAATAATATATTGGATAGAATCACACCACTGGAAGAGGAATTTGTAGGAGACTATCAAGCGGAATGTTGATCGAATCAGTCACTAACTGATCAAATTGTAAGAGTCAAACCCTGACGGATGAGTATTAGAGGTTAATAATAGGCAAAAAAAACGACGAAGAAGAGCTAGATCGACATCGCATCCGAATTGTTAAAATAAAAAGCCAGACCTCTTAGATAATATTCTATTTTTTTTTATAATTTTTTATTTATAATACCGATACGTGGTGGTGCATCTAGTTTTAAATCATTATGTTCATTATATCCGATAAAATCGGCGTCGGCTAAAATATTTAAAGATGGTTTTGGTAATACTAGTTTATCCTTAATCATTACACTACATCGAGGACATTCCATTTTATTTATTGCACATTCTTCGTGTATCGAATGTCCACAGTTTCCATAAATTACGACATTACGATCACCGCTATTTTTCTGATACAATTGAAATCGACAAACCATGCACTTAATCGATTTTACGTGTAGGCCCTGATTTGATTTTAATTTCTCCTTGTACAATAAATTATGTAAATCCTTGTCAAGTATTTTCGATGTGGTGTGCACAAGCAATTTTTCATAATTCGAATTCGACAACATCGACAAAATTATATGTTTTATATCACCATAATTACTATCATTATTACTATTACTACTATTGTTTAGTATCAATTGAATTAATTTTGTTAAATTAACATGGTGACTAGCTAAATACAAAATATTTTTTTTTAGTAAATTCAACTCTTTTGGTAAATTATTCAAAACGAAATCGATAAGTTCAAACCATAGCGTTTCCTTTTCAGCATCCGGTAGAACGTCAGACGCTCGACTACACAGTTGAGTTACGTCGATAACGTTGGTTTCGACCATATCACTATTATTATTACAGTTCGTCTTAATGACGTCGAGTGATAAATTAAATGCTGTTTGATAATCACCCTGTCGCTCGTACAAATAAATTAATTCTACTTTTAAATTATGGTCCTTAATTATTTTGATCGTTCGATCGAGTTTATAGTTGTGATCTGGATGCTTTAGGAATTCTAAAAGATTTGACTCGTTGTACGTGCACAGTAGTTCGATATACAATTCGATATGTTGATCGAAATTTATATCAGCGTTTCTCCTCGTTTTCGAGTCACTTATTTTAAATAAAATGCTAAGGAATTTGTACAAATCTTCCTCTTGGCTCTTGTTCGCTTTGAATTTATCTAAAAATTTACAAATTAAATTTGGATCGTAATCCAAAACAATGACTAAGAGTTCCTGGGCGTTGATTTGAAAAAGTCGTTCGAATAAACGATCGAGCTGTGGGCATACGAGACGCGCTTTATTTTGAATATGCTTCTTAATATACGTAAATAGTTCGGTTTGTCGTTCCGGATATTTTATGTAACATTCTTCGAGAATATTTTCATAGTTTTGACCCCGTTCCAAAACGTATTCGGTGATGTTATAATAATTTGCGGCCCGAGCAACTTCAAGTATTTGTTTTCTCGGTATGTTTATATTATCCGTTATTATGAGATCATATAGTCCTTGTTCTCGTTCGAAATGATCGCGCGATGATTCCTCGTTGATTTGAGGACGCGTTAGAAACGGTAAAATTTTATTTAACATCGACTGATCGTTGTCCGGTAATGATTTGGTTATGATTTGTTGTACGATGAAATTTAATAAGCATCCGATACTACTCCACACATGTCCATCGTTTTCGGTTGTAATTTCTAGTAAAATGTTTATAATTCGTTGGCGTTGTGAATGGCCCAATTGTCCGTGAAATTCTTGTTCTTGGAACGCCAGCGATAAAACATTTAAAGTTTCGCGGATGTTAAATTGCAACAAAATACGTAGATATGGATACGATAATTCATTATCGGTGGCCCGATTCGAATGGATTGCAGTGAGACATCGAATAACCTCGTGTTTGACCGAAGCAATAAGTTCTGGCTGTATATCACCATTTGGATAACCTCGACCGGCCAGACAACTTGATATGTACACTAAAATCGAATTTCCCAAATCGGCCGAATCCTGTTCTAAAATGATCGGAATAAGCTCGGTCAACGAAACAGTATAGTCTGCGAGCGCTTTAGTGTTTAAATGCATCAACGCCCGATAAAGTCGTTCACGTTTCGATATTGTCAGAACTTGATGCAAATCGAGACATTGCCAATTAATTTTTAGAATTAACGTTTCCAATTTTTGAGTTGAAATATTTTCCCAATACTCGACCAGTGACTGTGCGACAACAGGTGAGATATCACTTATATCGTGTCCCATTATATGATCGGTAATCAAATTAATGTAAATTACTTTACTCGGCAATCGATCCCATAGCTCGCCCCAAAGTAAACTATGTTCGTTTATTTCGATTAGAGCCGAAATCACAATGTTCAAGGCCAAGTCTGGGCATCGATTCGTTTTGAGTAGGTAATCTTCGAATAACTTGAGTATTTTATCTTTTGCCAAACTTTGTCGTTTTACACGATCCTTGCACGATCGATATATTTCGATTGCCAATTCAAAAGCTTCGTCCCATCGATGTTGATTCGATAAATGCGTAATTCGATCACACCAAGCTCGAACTGTGATCGCGTGAAGTGATCGGGCTCCTAAAATATATAAATGATTCTCGGACGATACAAAACTATTGTAACACGCCATACTTCCAGCCAAATTTAGTGCGGGCGAAACATTTCCACCAGTTGCTAATCCTTTAAATTGTGCCGAACTGTAGACCAGCCCGACACATCCTAAATCAACACTCTCAAGTTCTTTATTCGTTCTCACCTCACTTAAATGTAAATTTTCAGCAGTGTCCACACATACGATTGATTTAGGCCCGATCCAATGCAGTGCCAATAGGCTATAAGTCAGTTTAATATTTCGTAGGTAAAGAAGATTTAAACGTCCTTGATTGTAACATAACTGATGGAAATATAGTTGATTACCTCGACCAGCTGCGAGTACTGGATCTACTGTTCTAGTCGAATCAGCTGCCTGTATTAAGACCATCTGCCAAGCAAGTAACGGAAGAAATTCACCGGGTCCAGTCATAACTTGATATTTTATAACCTTAAGTCTTGGTCGCACCATAACAACAAAAAATTTCGATAGAGTTGCCAAAGCCACTATGGAGTAAGGTTTTAGTGGGTGGTCATCCTCACCCAATATTAACGGTTCTACGGCACAAACTTCACCTCGTGCTCCACTAAATAAACAACGAGACGTACAACCGCGTATACCAAGACGTCGCGTAAAATTTAAACACCACACCGACCCGCCAGAATCGGAACAAAGGGCAAGAGCAGGTTTTTCAGTCCATTTGATATGAAGAACTCCCGTATTCGGTGTTATAACATCTGACAGAGTACGTATTACATTTCCCGACGCTGTATCGATCATTATGATATATCCTCTGGCGAATCCAACCAAAAGTCGTGTACTATCCTCGTTAAATGATAAACCAGATACGGCCCCCTGAGCCGTATAATCACGACAACACCATTTCAACGTTTGGGTCAAATCAAAGCACAAAATATGACCATGCGACGTACCAACAGCTATTTTATGATTTATCGCAATTGACGATGCATTACCCGAATTTACACGATCAGCTGCACTTGTCATTTGAGTTGTAACCCCTTGCAGCATGACATGGCGAAGAATCGATGTCTGTTTGATTGTATCGTCTAGCGAGGGGGTTGGTGTAGCTGCAATCAAATTACCAGTATCTTGTGAAATGCTATCGAAATCATCTTCCAAATCGTTTAATACACTTTCAAGTGTAGGGAGTGTGTCAACACTGGGTATAGAATATTCAGCATCGTCCAACTATAAAATATAAAATTCGAGTGATGATTTAATTATATCGGCGCGATTATCTTACCTCTTCAATATCCAATTGAAGTGAGTCCGCCAGCAGACTATCATTTGACCCACGATCTGATTCCAACAGAGATTGTAGAGATGGTGCTTTTAGATTATTCATAATTTTCGTACACAAATTTTACACGTACACAACATAAATAATACAATAAGCAAGATGATTTTCGGTTTAATTTTCTACCGCGACACCGCCCATTTTTATTTTTGCAAAATTTTTCGTTCTATTAATTTCTTATCAATAATAACATTAAACACGACAAATTGACAGCATCAAACGAAAAATTGTTGCACAAACTGTCAACAAAAAATAGTTCATCGGACAACCCTAATCAAAATACACCGAGTAGCAAATATTTTATACTGTCAAAAACGATCGGTAATGCAGTTTTTCGTGTAATTATTAGAATACTTAAAAGTTACATAAAGAAAAGTTGAGAGAAAATTTTCATTTAAACATTTGTGAATGAATAAATCCGTTTAAAAAATTTATAAATCTAAATGTAAAGATCAATTGAAACATAGTTTTATTTATAAAAACGGTTGTTATTTTGATAATTGGACAACCGGAAGTTAAAATACATTTTGCACAGACCAAATTGCATGCAACACGATAAAAGATATCGAAAAATATGCTTGAATTAATTTTAATTGTGATAGTAATTTTATTATTATTTAAATATATTTATTGTGAAATCAGTCGACCAAAAGACTATCCACCAGGTATTTGGTTTTATTACGAATTTCATGTATTTTACATTATGTAATTTCAACTATTACAGGACCTTCGTGGATACCATTTTTTGGCAATTCACTACAGTTAGAAAAGCTGTCGAAAAAATTAGGTGGACAATGGCAAGTTTTCGAGGAATGGGGCAAACAATATAAAACCCATGTACTTGGACTAAAATTGGCCGGCCAATATTACATCGTTGCACTGACACACGACGCTATTCATGAAGTTCATCGTCGCGAAGTGTTCGACGGACGACCAGATACGTTTTTCTTGCGACTTCGAAACATGGGACAAAGGCGTGGAATTACATGTGTAGATGGGCCATTGTGGTTGGAACATCGTAATTTTACGGTGAAGCATCTTCGCGAGGCCGGATTCGGACGACAACAAATGACTACGGAAATTCAAAATGAACTATCCGTTATACTTCAAGACATCACGAATTTAAATGAAAATTGTGCATGGCCAGGGAAAATACTTCCACCAGCCGTTTTAAATGTACTATGGACATTTGTAACTGGCAAACGAATTCCTAGATCTGATAAACGATTACATCAGCTTTTAGTACTGCTTGAAAAACGATCGAAGGCGTTTAACATAAGTGGTGGTGTACTTAGCCAATTTCCTTGGCTTCGTTTCATTGCTCCCGAAGCGACGGGTTACAATTTAATTAAACATTTTAATGTTATGTTAAAGGACTTTTTCATGGAAACCATTAAGGAGCATCAAAATTCGTTGACCACTAAAAATGTTGCCGATGACTTAATCTACGCATATCTAAATGAAATGAAAAATCACGAAAATGAAAGTGATTCTAGTTATAATATCGATCAATTGATCATGATCATATTGGATATTTTTATTGCCGGTTCACAAACGACAAGTACAACATTAGATCTAGCTCTAATGGTGACATCACTTTATCCTTCGATACAAACTAAGATTCACGACGAAATTACGATTGCGTTCAACAATAATGTACCCGACTATCATCTTCGCTTGAAGGTTCCTTATACGCAAGCCGTTCTAATGGAAGTACAACGTTTTTTTCATATAGTCCCAGTTTCGGGACCACGTCGCGTCTTACAATCAACCAAATTTCAAAACTATCAAATTCCATATAATACAACAGCTCTAATGAGTTTGTATGGTGTGCACATGGACAAAGAATATTGGGGTGATCCGGAAGTATTTCGTCCCGAACGATTTTTAAACCAGAACATGGAAATTATAAATACAGAACGTTTGATGCCATTCGGACAAGGTCGGCGTCGATGTTTAGGCGAATCATTAGCACGATCTTGCCTATTTACATTTTACGTTGGAATTTTACAAAAATATAAACTCATAATTCCGCCCGAAGTCGAGAAACCATCATTAAAACTGTTGCCCGGTATCACTTTGTCACCAAAACCGTATAACGTAAAATTTGTTCGAAGATAGAGAACAAATGAATTGGCGCGCGTTTACACAAGTGTATTTGAGTGTTTATACCACTCGATAGATGACGCAAACGTTGTAAAGTATTATTTTTTGTTGTTGTTTGCTGACATTTAGGAAATATATTTTAATTTTATGTTGAAATTTTTTTGTTGAATAAAATTCATCCGACTTTAAACCAACTTTGAATAGTAAAATACGAAAAGTTTTTCAATCCAATTAGAGTAATCGAACGGCACAAATGAAACACTTGGTCGGACGGATTTAGAAAAATGTTTAAATTTGAGTTTTGTGGAGAATTTGTACACGGCTGTCTTTATACCGTGACTAGTGACACCGCGTATCGGAAATTTGAACTGACCGATTTTATTTCAAAAACAAAAACAGTTAAGTCCCGAGGCTTCAAATTTTTACACGTGAAAAATGTTCAAATTGTAAATAAATTTGTGATTAAATTATAATAATGTTCTGTAGTTAAACAATGTAAAATGATAAAGTTATAGTAGCTAATAGTTTAACGTTTAAGAAAAATGAACCATAATACTAATAAATAAACTAATTACGTTTGAAAACATATAAACTAAGTGTGGGTGCAATTAAAGTGCTTGTGAATTATTTTGTGTTAATTACTGCCAGAAATGCACATTGATTCCAGAAACTTTTAAATGTTCTCAGTATAAAATCCAATGAAAATGCTCTCGATTTTAGTGTTATTATGTTCTATTATGATTGGAATAATTGCACAAAAACATAAGGCGAATTGAACATACTCCTGGCCCTTGAAATCTATGCACTAGTTCGATGATGCATCACTTGCCCGAAATATATTCCTGTTGTATAGATAAATGAAGTAACCTTGATGTGGAGTTGTGCGCGCGATATACCAGGAAGCATATTCGTCAATTTATTTGTTTGGATATGCCTCTATGATCCAACTAAATAGCTACTGACAAGTTTTTCATTACGACGATGCTGCCCGAGAATTCTGCCGTTAGTTCAGTTTGGTTAATAGTAGTCATCTCGTTACAGTTTAAATTGTATCTGTATGAGACTATGGCGTTATTATATGATGGTTCTTCCTATGATTCTCCCTATTCTAGGTCGTTTATTAAGCGGGACTATGGGCCTAGTATTTAAATATAACTATTTGAGCCAGTATTTGTTTATATTGGTTAATTTAAAAGTCCATTTAGGTTAATTTAAAAGTTCATCTTCTTTAATTTAAAAGTTTATATTGGTTAATTTAAAAGTTTAATTCTTTAATTTAAAAGTTCAACTGTTTTGATTTTAAAGTTTAATTATTTTAAAAGTTCATATTGGTTCATTTAAAAGTTCAATTCTTTAAGTTTATAGTGCAATTATTTAATTTCAATGTAAAATTTTTTAAATTAAAAGTTCATTTAGGTTAATTTTAAAGTTCATCTTCTTTATTTAAAAGTTTAATTCTTTAATTTAAAAGTTCATCTTTTTTAATTCAAAAGTTTATATTGATTGGTTAATTTAAAAGTTTAATTCATTAATTTGAAAGTTTAACTTTTTTGACTTGAAAGTTTAATTCTTTTAATTTAAAAGTTTATATTGGTTAATTTAAAAGTTTAATTCTGTAATTTAAAAGTTTATATTGGTTAATACACCGATTGGCTACTTTCCACTGAAATCAAAGATTTATAAGGACCGTTCAATAAACTTTAAATTTTCTTTTGAAATTCCCGAATTGTAAGTATTATTTAACGATACCTTGTTTCGGTCTTGGTGCCTGTTTTTCTGATAGCGTATAGACACTCATTTGTTGTGTCTTGCAAGTTTTTGATTGCGGTATAAGATTTTGTGTAAATGTTATGCTAATTTAATACAGGGTTTTTAGTAGTTTAGATTCGAGAATTATTTTTTTAAAATTATTTTTTAAAATTATTTTCGAACCAGTGTCTTCCAAAATTTGCCATGATGCTTAGTAGTTTACTTCATCTGCTTCTAGATGAGTTAATAGGTTTTTTTCAAGTCTCGCACTGTAGTTTTAGTCATGGGTCTATTTTTAGCAATTGACTATACTGTTTTTTACTTTAAAAGTCACTTTATCTAACGTCCCTTAAAATCATGGCATTGGAATATTGAAAGATTCTTGGACCACAGTAACGAGAACCCACATGTGAATGTTTGAATAATAAGTAGCTTTTATACCTAAACACAAAATAGCAACTTAAAACTGAAGGAATTCATGCGGATACGAAATAGATTATTGGTGAGTTAAACATTTTTCATTATATTTAAAAAAAATTAAATATTAATTTATACTTTTAATGAAATGGTTAATCGATTGGAGTGTACGATGAAGCTCTATTAGTGAGCCATTACCGAGTGATGTATTCTTTAAGCATATACAAATTATACGAATTATACGAATTATTTATTACTTATTATTAATCGCGTTAGTTAAACATTCGTTATGACATTCTATAATATTTTAAAGTGAAAAAGTTTATGTTTAAATCTAGATTTCCAGTTAAAGTTTTATGAGCTAAAATCGGTTTATCGGCTCATTTTTATATGAGCTAAAAATTCTAAGAAAATTTATTGTCATCTCTTCAAGGGTTGACATGGAACCACGAGTGCTTAAATACATTCAAAATTATAAAATGTATATTTAGCACGAAAATTAAATGAAAATAAATAAACGTTACACAGACAAAATGTGTTATTGTAATTAGAAGAAAATCCAATTGCTATACATTTGGTTAGTTTCTCGAAAAATGACAGCAAAATGGCTGATCGGCAGTATCAAATTCGCAATAAACACAAAAATTCTTAAATGTACGTAAACTGTAGATTAAAAAAAAAAATATTTAGCACGAAAATTAAATGTAATAACCGTTAAACATGCAAAAACGTCACAACACTCAATACACACCAAATTTTCTAAAGGATACTTTTTATGAGATAATACAAAACCAACACTAGTGTATATTACAAGCCATGAAGGCTGGCTTTTCGATTTACTTTACAGGATGCTTTAGTCGTCCATTCGGCAATCAGAGATGTGTTCATTGTGGTCGTTGATAATTTCTTTTTGTTTCAGGATTATTAACAGATACTGGAGAGCCCAAATGAAAGACGTTAATACTCAAATATTTTAAAGGATAGGCTGATCACCCTCAGGTGCTTCGATTCATCATCCAGCTCGATTTGAAAATTCGCATTGGACAGATGAATTTTAAATTTTTTTTTTGAAAAGTGGTGTCGCCAATGAGGCAAATTGCACTGACTTGATGACATTCGGGGATTGAGGCAATTGTTCATCTTTGAGGACTACTAGTTCTCCCAATTGGATGTTTGTGTTGTTCTTGTAACCATTTTGACCTGCGCGTTTTAGCCGTGATAGATAATCCGTATGTCATTTTTTCTAAAATCCTGGTTTTGTCTTGCGGAGGTGTTATTTTATTGACTTGGCTCCGGCTTCCCAAATTCCTCCAAAGTGAGGACTTCTCGGTGGTACAAAATGCCACTTAGTTCCCAACTGTGCTGTTTTACCCTTAATTATCGCCTTTTGTTACTTTGCCTGCCTTTGGAGTTGTTTGTCTGCTCCAACAAAATTTGTGCTATACAAACACTAAATATTTTCAGACAGATTTGTTTTCTTGATATAAACCGTCGGTATGCGGCTAAGAAAGCATCTGTTGACATGTCAATTACTAGTTCGCGGTGGATTTCGTTCGTGGCTAGGCAAATGGTGGTGCTGGTGTTACTCGTTCTTATGGTAAAAGACCCATTAGCTGGTGTGATGCCATTTTCCTTGCTCTGGTACAGGTGATACATTATGCAATACTGCGCTCTCAGGTGTAATCGTGTTGCTTGATTGCCACCATGTAATGTTTTTAAATGAACTTCTCTGATGAGCAAACTTGGTAGCTTGTGACCTGGGACAGTATTATTGGATGGTTTTCTTCAAATGATAGATTTGAATTGGTTAGCCTTCCCCTGACTCTTAGTAGGTTGATTTTAATTTATTTTATTCTGGTTCGAAAGCTTTCTGTTCAACTTTAATTATTGCCCTTAGAGACGTGTTCAGTTCTTCTATTTTAAAAGATCCTCCTAAGTGGCCTTTTAGATAGTTCATTTTATCTGTGTTTGTCAGCTGGTTGTTCTCATGAACTAACTGATTTAACGTGTCCGAAAAGCTTACCCATTTCGTGTAAACCCCTTGAAAATGTGAGACCTCTACAGATGGTATAGATGAATTTCGATTGTTTTTGGTCTGCATATTTCTTCTTCTAACAGTGTTGATCACGGTATTGTAACGTTTTTATATGCGTTGCTTTCATTTTCGTAGTGTTAGTCTACAAAATATTTTGCATTATCTTCATGTTCTTTGGAAGCTTCTATGTATATGTTGCCTCACAGAACAGGCTCTTTGTTACTGTTTTGTTGACCAAAATATGTAATAGCTACGATCTTTTTCGGTTGCCTTGGTTTCCAATGCCTTAAGCCACCTAATAACTACATCAGAGGTACCCATCACCATGATGATGTCGCTCTGCGAGTTTGCCTGCATAAGATGCACGGTTGCTTCATGAAAGTTCTGATTAACACTGCATTAACACTGTTTTTTTTAAGGCAATGTCAACAAAGGCGCAAAGGTTGATTTTTTTGACATCAAAACTGCTTTTAATTTTCTGAGATCAGTCTGCTAAGAGCTGCCACCGTAGATTTGCCAGCCTGATAATCGTTTAACGTGTTACTCAAGGTGCAAGGTCCCTGAATCAGAGCCAGACCTATGTTTTGACAGACAAACCTGCGGCTTAGAATATCTGCCTAAGAACAGCTGCCTTACCATGATGCAGGTTTATCAGTATTATTTTTGAGTGTGGGCGGCGCTGATTTCCCTTCCTTAACCTTTGCTAGTGTGGCGTTTTGCGCACAATAAAATTTTGTAAGTAATTTGGAGTCTTGGCAACAACGAAATAAAAATGAAGAAATACAGTTTTTAGTATTGCTTCTAGTAATACTTTTTGAGTTGTTATTTTTTAAATCCTACAACCTTTGAAAAAAAAAAAAAACGATTAATTGGTAGTCGGCATCCAAACAGCGTAGATATATAAAATATTATAAAACCAGACATTATTTAAATATAATAAATGCTACCAAACAAAATATAAAGTGTTTTGATGAAACAGTATCAGTGACCGTTAAATCAATAAATACGAACACGAAACCACCATAACCTCGGTTATAGGAGGATCGAAGTAAATACGGAGCCCGATCTATACATAGAGGTGTATATATGTAAACACGTGTACACCACCTCCTAAATTGGTGCACAGAGAGAAATATTATCTCGTATTATGAATAACACTATATAAGTTATGAATAAAATCTTTTGATTTGGCACCGTGCACAACAGATTCATAATACAAGAATAATATACTTAGTATATGAATAAGGTTTTATTCACATATTATGAGTTATATTCATGATATTTTTAAAATATTGATGAAAGATTATTCATGGCTGATGAAAAATTATTCATATTTGTTAAGAATTAAATGCAGGAATTATACCTTTTAAAGCATTATTTCATGATTAGGATTGCATAGAAAAATGATATTTTATGCACAAATCATACCTATAATACTTATACTATGCATTATTAAGCATGATAATTACCACATATTAGCTTGTATTGGCCATTTTTTGGCTACATTATTCATTGATTATGAATATTAATGCATACATTTATATTAAGTAATGCATAGCTTTTTTCTTTATGCCTTGTTATGCATGGATCATGATTAGGGTGTTTAACTTGTTTAAATTTTAGTCCACACTGTTAAATAGAAAATATGTTTTTCAATAATTTTTTTTCAAAACCTTTATTTATAAAAACACAAATTTCGCTTATTAATATATGTCATATTTATAAAATATCTAAATAAAAATCATTATTTAATATAAGCCTTAAATATCAACCTTAAATATAAATATAAAAGTAAAATTAACTCTAATAATATTTATAATTTTGATTTGTATATCAATTACCGGTTTTATCAAAAATATTGGTATTTCCTACAAGCTTCTTACAACCCTTTGTTAATTTATAAAGTGGACAGTTCCCCAGAGTACTAGCACTGTTGTTGTTTGGAAAAAGTTGGATTTAAAATGCCCATACGTTAACCTTACATGAATTATTCCACGTTGTTTCGGCGGTTTCCCACGGTGAACTATGAGTTTTGAACCACGTCTGCTCCTGTTCATCAAATTCACCTAAAAAAAATGTCAAGTTAACGTTTACTCTAAAATAGTTTATTAATGTATATTTATACTTACTAACACATGCGGCAGGGTCATAAATAATCTGAAGGCTAGACCCTTTGGTTTGATTGATTCCGTTTCCTGTTGATAACAGTAAATATGTCAAAATTCCATAATTTACTCATCGATATTCAATATTTATTCTAATGATATCAGCTAGGGATTTTTCCTCGATGGCGTTTTTCCTGCTTTTAATAAAATAAAAGGTTACCATTAAAATGGATCAAAATTCTATTCAACTATATATAACTATATATAAACATATACATATAATTACATATTACACTTTACATTTTTTTACACTACACAGGTAAATTTTTTTGATTTTTTTGGCAAAAAAATGGATAATGTCCAAAAAACGTATTATAACAAGTTTATACACTTTAAATTTACTATAAAACTATCATTCATTGTTCTAAAAGATTTTATACAATTCTTTACATATAGTATATATTATATTTGAAATAACTTACATAACTTACATATACTTACCAATGTTCTTTTTATTTTTTATTTCACTTCATAAAAATATTGGATCAAATTCAAAACACATGACCAACCTTATTGATTCCACTTTTAAAACTAAATTCATCATCATTATTTGGTAGATATAGTAAAAAACAGGTGTTCGTAATAAAACAATCGTCATGCAACACAAAATACAAAAAAAAAAAAATGCTCCTCTTTCATGATTGTTAGTCATAAAATGTGGGCAGTATGCATAATATCTGCAACTAATCAATAGATTCTACTAAACGCCGGGAACAATCGTAACAAATAAGCATAGTTGAGCATGTATTATGAACTAGATTCATGATTTGAACCATTAATTATTTATTATAAGGTATGCATGATTGGATTAGATCATGAATAACCATTCATGGCTTTTATTCATAGTTCCTGATTTGTATTCATATTTACTGAATTAAAAGCAAAGAAATCCATTTCATTATTTATGAAATTGATAATCATGATCCATGCCAAGCGTTTTCTCTCTGTGTGACCCCGACGTGATCTAAGCACGCAACATCAGCAGTATCAATAGCAGCAATAGCAACAAAAACAGCAACACGCAACAAGAGCAGCGCAGCAACAGCAATAAAAACAGCGCAGCAACAGCAACAAAAGCAACAACAACAACAACAGCAACAGCAGCAACAACATCAACATCATCTACCTTATTTTTAAAAAAACTGTTTCCGCATTTTTATTCTGTTATCTGCCAAGACATTATTTTAAATTTTTTTCGTTACCACTCGTTTTCTCATACTCATCAATATGATTGAGGCCGCGTCATGTTTATTTTTGTTCTTCTTGGCATTTTTTGCCATATGTAAATTTTTTCGCGCGTTTGTACATTGTGTAGACGATACATCAATCGCTTCCACTTCAGACCCTCCAGAGCCTGAACCGATTCTACATTTCACCCAATCACAATTAGATGATATGATTGAAATGCGAATGAGGTTTTTCATGGACAGTCAACAAGCAACTACATCCACAAATGCACTTTCGGCGAATCCAAATTTAGAACAAAAAAACAGCAGCAATTTAAATTAGCTAATATTAGATCGGAAAACACCATGTTTTCACATGCTGTAAGCACTAGATTCACGCTTACACAATCAATTTGCCGATCTAATACTTAGAGACAAAGGTAATATTCCGTATACCACCTTTAAAACGAAAGTATTACGCATTTTAGGTGAATCACAAAAATCCAAATTAATAATATTTTTTCCACGGCTTATCTTTAGGAGACAAGAAACCGTCACAACTCGTAAGTGCTTTTAAATTAAACGCCGGAACAGTTTTCGGTGAAGAATCCATTAAACAATTATGGTTGACACGACTACCACAACAAATCCAAATTGTTTTGGCTGCAATTGAAAAAGATGTTACTCTCAATGTTTTGGCTGAAACTGCAGACAATCTTATTGAAACAATGTCTCAGGCTCAAATAAATAAAATTACTAAAAATCCAAATAATTACACTGACAATTGTCCATGTTCCAAAATTTAGAAGCCAAATTTGAAGATTTTACTAACAAAATTTCACAACAAATTTCGGCATTATCTATTAATCAGACACGTAGCCGTTCTAATTATAGATCAAAATCTAATAATAAGGCAAGATCAAGTTCACGGTCGAAAATGAACCCAAAATTCGACACATGTTTTTACCATTTTAAGTTTGGCGATCGTGCCTTGAATTGTGTAAATGGATGCAAATTTTTTAAGACTTTTAGAAAAACAACAAATACTGAAATTCCAAAAAACCATTAAATTACCATCAAATTTTGACGACAAATTTCGATGGCGAAAAATCAATTCGTCTAATGATTTTCGACATTAAATCAAAATTTACATTTCTTATTGATACTGGAGCCGACGTGTCGGTCATACCTAAAAATTTAGTTAAAATGCCATAAGCAATTTGTACCTTTAAATTGTTTGCAGCTAACGGTACTCCAGTTCAAGCTTTCGGCACAAAACATATGAAATTAAATTTAGGTTTTCGACGCGAATTTACATGGGAATTCATAGTTGCAGACGTATCAATGCCCATCATAGGAGCTGACTTTTTGAAATATTCTGGCCTTTTTATCGACGTACAGAGGCAGAGGATTATATATCCATTAACCTCTCTGCTAGTAAAAGGAGTTCTATCTTTCGATACTAATCCGGCACTTTCAAAAATTGATAAAACTGCATTAGACCCGCAAATTCAAAATTTAATTTCAAAATTTCCCGGAACTACCAACAATTCAGTTCACACATCGTTTGGAAACTACAGAACAACCATCATCATGCAAACCACGACGTTTAGCTCCAGACAAATTACTGATAGCTAAAACGGAATTCGAGCACATGATGGCTCAGGGAATATGCAGACCAAGTAACAGTGCTTGGTCAAGCCCATTACATTTAGTAAAAAAGAAGAATGGAGATTGGAGACCATGTGGAGATTATCGGGCACTAAACAACATAACTATTCCCGATAGATATCCGATACCGCATCTTCAAGATTTTTCATATCAACTTGAAGGTTGCAAAATATTCTCATCACTAGACCTTGTTCAGGCTTATCATCAAATTCCGGTTGAACCATCCGATATTCCTAAAACCGCTATTACAACTCCCTTTGGCTTATTCGAGTTTACTAAAATGACTTTCGGCCTCAGAAACGCAGCACAAACTTTCCAAAGATTAATGCATTCCGTTTTATTAGGCCTAGATTTTTTTGTATATTTGGACGATGTATTAATCGTTTTAAAATCTTATGAAGAACATTTAGATCATCTAAATACAGTCTTAAATTAGCGGAACACGGATTAATTATTAATGCAGATAAATGTGTCTTTGCTTCACACAAAATTAAATTTCTAGGACATACAGTTACTGAACGATTTCTAGGACATAATTTTACTGAACGATTTCTTGAAAGGTTACAAGAAAAACAGTAAAACTCCTATTAATTGGTCAGCCGAATCAATATTAGCCTTCGATAATTGCAAAAAAAGTTATGTCAAGCTACTTTACTTGCACATCCATCATCTACAGCTAAATTAGCCATAATAGTCGACGCATCGGATACGGCAATTGGCGCGGTAGTTCAGCAGTATGTTTCGGACAACTGGCAGCCGCTCAGTTTTTATTCTGTACGTCTCACTGAAACGCAGCAAAGATATAGTGCTTATGACAGAGAGTTGCTTGCAGCTTATTCTGGCATTAAGCATTTCAAATATCTTTTAGAAGGTCGTGAGTTCACATTGTTTACCGACCATAAGCCACTCATATACGCATTCACTCAGAATCCGGAAAAAGCATCACCTCGTCACTTTAGACATCTAGATTTAATTGGTCAATTTACTACCGATATACAACATATCTCGGGCATTAACAATGTCGTTGCAGACACTCTATCATGTATTAATCAAATTTCTATTCCTGAAAGCATTGAGTATACCACAATAGCAGATGCACAAATCAACGATGAAGAGCTTCGAGAATTATTGCTAAGTGATACGAGTTTGGATTTCAAACAATTATCACTCTCGTTTTCCGCAACTAAAACCATTTGTTGCGATGTTTCAACAGCTATACCTAGACCTTTTATTTCACTTAATTTTCGGAAAAAGATTTTTGATTCATTTCACAATTTATCACATCCTGGTATTCAGGCTACCATCAAACTTTTAACTGAAAAAGTTATTTGGCCTTCCATCAAGAAAGATACAAAAATCATGCCTCAAAAATGTATAGCTTGTCAAAAATCGAAAATTTCAAGACACACAAAATCTCCTCTCGGCTCTTATAAATTAGCGTCTAAACGCTTTTCTGAAGTACATTTGGATATCATCGGTCTACTACCGATTTCTGAGAATCAGCGATACTGCGTTACGTTAATCGATAGATATACACGATGGCCGGAAGCAATTCCAGTTCCAGATATCACTGCAGCCACCGTCGCCTTTGCTGTATATTCTACGTGGATAGCTCGTTTTGGTGTACCGGAATCTATCGTTACAGACCAAGGGTCGCAATTCGAATCTCAGTTATTCACAGAATTGTCTTCCTTACTGGGTTTCCAGAAGAAAAGAACAAATAGCTATAACCCTAAATGTAATGGGATGATCGAACGATGGCAACGCACTATCAAATCAGCCATCATGTGTCACGAGCGACCTGACTGGACTTTTATTTTACCTACCATTATGCTTGGACTCCGAACTTCCTTCAGCGAAGAACTTAAAACAACTTCTGCAGAATTAGTTTATGGTTGTTCACTACGCGTACCTGGTCAATTCTTGGATTCAACGGCTGATAACCAAATTCCGCAAAACGAATTCATTTTAAATTTAAAAAAAACATTTCGATGAGATTAAACCATCACCAGCATCTAGACATTGCAATAAACAAATATCCATTGACAGACTGAAACCATGTTATCTCGAAAACACAAACGACAACGAACAAAGTTCACCTTCTAAATTACATATCACTGAAAGTTCAAATCACATTCCATCAAATTCATTTAAAAAGAAAAAAGTCTCATTCGGCCTTCAACCTAAATTTTCTCCTTCGGTAAGTCAAACCGTTTCGAAATACGGTCGAATTATTAAAATTCCTGAACGTTTTAGTTAAATAAATCCACTTTTTCAAAAAAATAATACTTAATTTAGTATTTGCGTAATTCTATGGAGTTAATGGTGGGTGAGTGTTGTGGCGTTTTGCACACAATAAAATTTTGTAAGTAATTTGGAGTCTTGGTAACAACGAAATAAAAATGAAGAAATACAGTTTTTAGTATTGCTTCTAGCAATAGTTTTTGAGTTGTTATTTTTTAAATCCTACAACCTTTGAAAAAAAAACGATTAATTGGTAGTCGGCATCCAAACAGCGTAGATATATAAAATATTATAAAACCAGACATTATTTAAATATAATAAATGCTACCAAACAAAATATAAAGTGTTTTGATGAAACAGTATCAGTGACCGTTAAATCAATAAATACGAACACGAAACCACCATAACCTCGGTTATAGGAGGATCGAGGTAAATACGGAGCCCGATCTATACATAGAGGTGTATATATGTAAACACGTGTACACCACCTCCTAAACTAGTACCGGGTTGAACTAAGCCAGGTTAGTGACCTTTGTCCTCCATTTCCTGACCTTTACCAACCTTTTGTGGGAGCTTCTTTGTGGCTTTCTTTCTCACCCATTGCCTTCGTGCTTGTCTCTTGGAGAGACCCGGAAGCGTTTTCTGCCCGCTTCCTTTGGGATGCAACTGGATTTCCCCAAGCCTAAAACAGACCTTTTAGCCAACATGTTTTAGTTTGTCCACTGTTAAGTGTTCGACCCAGATGGTGCAAAAGGCTGCACTGCCTTTTGTTTCCTTTCGGATTATTCGTCACCTATTTGTCTGCATGACGTCGTTCCGGCTTTTAATAAAACTGAAAAGCCGTTCCGAAGACAATTCAGCGCTGTTTGGGAAGATGCCTAGCACGATTTGGGACCGGGGCACATTCTTCGCCTCAACCGCCTTTAATTGTGTTCCTTCCCAACGCTTAATTTCTATACAATTATCTCATTAAGCCATATAGCGCTAGCCTTATTGGCACATGTCACCATTAGTAGTCCTATAGTCGGTATTGAATCCCAAGAAACTTCGGTTTCAATACTTCCTCTTCTTGCTTAAGTACCATCTCTAGAATATATTCCTGAACAGCTGATCAATCGTCAGGACTCTCTAGAAAATCAAAGGCCTGCACACCCTGAGTTTGCCATCGGGACACAGTTCCCTTCTTTGTGTCTTTCCTGTGTGAGTGAATACTTTTAGTTGCTTGAGTCCTTGAAGGAGCACTCCTTCAGTGGTTTTTGCACCAACATTTTTGTTTTCCTTCCGGAAGTGCCTTCTTAAGCAAGCAGTCTTTTGTACCGCTATTTTGCTGCTCCACACAACTTAACGCTTAAGGCTTGATAAAATGTCAGTCAAATTTACCTCCGAAGCATTTTACATGTGGTTTTTACCTCCTATTTTCACAGAAGTTCTGTGTCCCTCCATTTACGGGAAATAGATTTTCGTCCTCTAAAGACTTTGAAGGGCCAAGAAGACTTAAGTCCTTGAAAATCGTAGTACGCCGTCAGACGATTTACCGGCTAAGCGAGCCGGAGTGAAAAGAGACCAGTGGTCCTCGAACTTAACACCAGATTCTCCGCTAGTGTGTGGCGTTTTAGGAGCGTCACTATTCTTTGATTTTTTAATCTGGTCTATTTTTATCCCACGAGTATCTGGGATATAAAAATCACCTGTGGGACACCCAGCTTACCTCAAGAGGTTTAAGTTCAACTGGAGGGCGCCTGGTATTCAGAGTTTGCAAACTGAGAAGTGATTTGCTATCAGCCATTCATCCTTTGGCGTATACTGTTTCACCTTAGATTAGAGATTTTTTTCAAGGGTATCTTCTTTAGCGCCACACTGTAAACCTGGTGCCTAGCATACAGTGGTCACCACATAGTGGAAATGGATGCACTTGCGAATCGTGTTCCAGTTAACCCTTCCTACCATCGTACGTACCACTATAGAGACCGCCTAAAACATGACTAGAACAGCTGCTTGGTACGCACTCTACCAGAAGGTTTCGAAGTTGGTAATTATTACTTAGCAGCAGATACAGATGCTGACCAGGGAGCCGCTCAATATGCGACGGCCGCTTCTAGATTTATAACCTCATAGAACCTTGTTGTTTCAATTATCATCGTTGATCCTTGCGACTACTATTCGCGATTCTAGTTTCATACTTCATATATCCTATATTATATACGTTGGTTCGCTATGGTTGTAAAGATAAAACTGCTGGTGAAACCAAATTTTTCTAGTAAAATTAATTTGATTTTTTTTTATTTGTTATTCCGCACGAGATGTCCTTTTTACGATGTATTATTTTAAAAAAAAATTCATTTAGAGTGTTGAGTGTGTGATTTTATCTGATCTAATCATCGTTTCGCCTAATAAAATACTTCCAAAACTCGAAAGACAAAAATAAGTGACATGTCATCATCATATAATCAAGATAATTTCAATTTATCAGCAAATATGTGACTTCTTTTGTGATAACGAAACTCACACACACCTACACACAAAAATGTCCTTAAAAATTATTATGAAAAATCTCTCATACTTATGTTCGATGGTACAATATAGTACTATAAAGAAACAAAAGAAAATCAAACAATAGGACAAGTCAATTTTGTTTCGTTATTACTTCTTTATTTTTAAGATGATTAGAAAAAAAATTAATTTTTTTTTTCTGTATGATGTGATGATAAGAACTTGAAGTGCTTGATGGTAAAATTTGTTACCAATTATTATTTAGAAGACGAAACTAAAAAATTGTCAACTGGACGAATCAAAATATTAAGAAAAGCACAAGAAAAAAAAATTAAAGTATCAATTTTAACAATACAAGACTCTGAAGCTTACCATCAATAAATCTTGTAATTTATTACAGCGACTGCATATGGTCTATGTGTGTGTGTGTATGGATGTGTATATACATTGGGATATCATCTGTTCATCCTTAAGATTCCCATCAATCCTAAAGCTATATAATATATGATTCAGGTAGAGATTTTCATTTATGATTTTGTCTCTATTGTTGGTAAAAAAAAAATAAAAATTATAAAAGAAAGAAGAAAATTACAAAAATAGATTTGTCTTATCACTCGTGCCACAATAAATTGTATGTTTATAGTGAGGGGTACCTATTTTTAGTATATATTGTGTGAAAGTTTTGTTTCATTTTTATTGCAATGTATGTAAAAGAGCGGGATTTGTAAATGTTACTCAAACCGATTTTCACCTGCATGCAAATTTATTAGAGTGATTAATCATGGTTTGTATTGGCCTATTGATCCATGTGTTCCGATGCCTAGAGTGACTCAGAGTGTTATGAAATTTAAAAACTAGATTCTCATTAACCTCCATAGAATTAACTTCCATCTTGTTCCTTAAGAAGTACAATATTTAAAAATTGTTTTTCTTTGTTGGAATTGTATGAATTTAAAAGTGTATAAGCAAAGTTTGAGCACACCAGCTAAAGTTTTGTCACTGGCCGCTTGTACACGTACACAGCGTTTTGACAACCGTAAAACAAGACCACAAACGGTCCCACAAAGGCGGTAGCGCCCATCGTTGGAGCGCTACAACTCATGTTAATGAACTAATTAAACGTATCGAGGGTCTGGAGACACGGTTAGCAAACCATAATAGCCGTTCATGACCTCGGCATAGAAGATATAACAATGAAATTTTTTTTTATCACAATCGTTTTGCAGAGCGAGCTTATAGGTGCCAGAAACCTTGCAGTTATATCTCCAATACAAAGAATGAGAGTAAAACCCATGAAACAATCAGTACCTATCAAAAAACTCGTTAAGTCCCCAGGTACCGAGGAACTTCCGAGAATCATAAATTCGATACGATTATCAATATATGATAAAACAACAAAGCAAAATTTCTTAATTGATACGGTTGCTAGTGTATTTGTCATTAAATTTAATAATCAATTAGGCAACATTTTACCAAGTGAAGTTGTTATACACTGCAAGAAATAAATAATAGAAATAATATTACCGAAATTTATTTTAAATAAATTTTAGTAAATCAATTAAATGTTCGAATTCGATCGAATCAATTGTTTTATAACAAATACACAAGCACGACTTTGGAAATCCTATTTATATTCATTTAAGTAGAAATAATATTACCAAAATTAATTTAAATTAAATTTTAATAAAACAATTAAATGTTCGAATTCGATCGAATCAATTGTTTTATAACAAATACACAAGCACGACTTTGAAAATCCTATTTATATTCATTTTCATAGAAATAATATTACCGAAATTAATTTAAATTAAATTTTAATAAAACAATTAAATGTTCTAATTCGATCGAATCAATTCTTTTATAACAAATACACAAGCACGACTTTGAAAATCCTATTTATATTTATTTAAATAGAAATAATATTACCAAAATTAATTTAAATTAAATTTTAATAAAACAATTAAATGTTCGAATTCGATCGAATCAATTGTTTTATAACAAATACACAAGCACGACTTTGAAAATCCTATTTATATTCATTTTCATAGAAATAATATTACCGAAATTAATTTAAATTAAATTTTAATAAAACAATTAAATGATCTAATTCGATCGAATCAATTCTTTTATAACAAATACACAAGCACGACTTTGAAAATCCTATTTATATTCATTTAAGTAGAAATAATATTACCAAAATTAATTTAAATTAAATTTTAATAAAACAATTAAATGTTCGAATTCGATCGAATCAATTCTTTTATAACAAATACACAAGCACGACTTTGAAAATCCTATTTATATTCATTTAAGTAGAAATAATATTACCAAAATTAATTTAAATTAAATTTTAATAAAACAATTAAATGTTCGAATTCGATCGAATCAATTCTTTTATAACAAATACACAAGCACGACTTTGAAAATCCTATTTATATTCATTTAAATAGAAATAATATTACCAAAATTAATTTAAATTAAATTTTAATAAAACAATTAAATGTTCGAATTCGATCGAATCAATTGTTTTATAACAAATACACAAGTACGACTTTGAAAATCCTATTTATAATCACTTAAATAGCGCAGAACTAAGTACAACGGGAATAACAACAATTCCATCTGACATTAAAAACCCCCAGAACCAGGTGGTTCGACTTTGAATGGTGTCTTGTTAGCGTTGTTTATCTGGAATTAGGATGGGCTTTCGGATGGGTTTTCAAAATGCTAATTATTTCTTTTGTTGATAGTGATCCATTCGGGATTTTTTCTGGTCGTGGTGGCAGGCTGATTTATCTATGACTGGACACAATAGGGATTATTCGGTTTGTGGATAAGAATGGCTTTGGTATGTTCCCGCGGGAGGGGGGATGTAAATGTTAAAATATAAAATAATTTTTTTAATTTTTATATATTTTGTATATTTTTTCATTTTTAAAAATTTTTTTATATTTTTATATTTTTCATATTTTTATATATTTTATATTTTTATATTTTTTCAATTTTTCATATTTTTTAAATTTTTAAAATTTTTTATATTTTTTATATTTTTCATATTTTTCATATTTTTGAATATTTTATATTTTTTTATATTTTTTATATATTTTATATTTTTATATATTTTATATTTTTAAGTTTTTATATTTTTTTATATTTTAATATTTTTTATATTTGTATATTTTTTATATTTGTGTATTTTTAATGTTTTGTATTTTTTTATATATTTTATATATTTTATATTTTTAAGTTTTTATATTTTTTATATTTTAATATTTTTTATATTTGTATATTTTTTATATTTGTGTATTTTTAATGTTTTGTATTTTTTTATATATTTTATATTTTTAAGTTTTTATATTTTTTATATTTTAATATTTTTTATATTTGTATATTTTTTATATTTGTGTATTTTTAATGTTTTGTATTTTTTTATATATTTTATATTTTTTTATATTTGTTATATTTTTATACTTTTTATATTTTTGTATTTTTTAAATTTTTTATATTTTTTTATATATTTTATATTTTTATATTTTTTAAATTTTTTATATTTTTTAAATTTTTTATATTTTTTAAATTTTTTAAATTTTTTATATTTTTTATATTTTTTATATTTTTTATATTTTTTATATTTTTTATATTTTTTATATTTTTTTAATTTTTTATATTTTTTATATTTTTTATATTTTTTATATTTTTTATATTTTTTATATTTTTTATATTTTTTATATTTTTTATATTTTTTATAATTTTATATATTTTATATTTTTAGGTTTTTTATATTTTTTATATTTTAATATATTTTATATTTGTATATTTTTTATATTTGTATATTTTTTATGTTTTGTATTTTTTTATATATTTTTTATATTTGTTATATTTTTATACTTTTTATATTTTTGTATTTTTTAAATTTTTTATATTTTTTTATATATTTTATATTTTCATATTTTTTATAATTATAAATTTATTATTTTGTTTTTATTGTTATTTTTTATAATTTTAAATTTTTATTTGTTATATTTGTTATATTTCTTATATTTGTATAATTTAATTGTAAATTTCAAGCGAAAACTAATTCAATTTATTACAGCCTACAGCTTGCAGAAATTAGCCCAAATTAATTATAAAATTAATTAATAGATTTTTTCCAGAGAATCACTGCAAGATTACAGAAAAATGGTTGCAGATTGGAGTTCCTGATAAGATATGAGTTCATTTAAATTGTGATTGTCTTGTGCTAACTAACAGTAGTTTGAATATTGGCTACCGGGAAACCGGACCGATTCTGTCATTACTGACTTACCCTTCTTTTTCTATCGCCACAAAAAATACTAACTATCGATCGCTTAGTTGTCAGTAATCGGGTCGAATCTGTTATAACTAACATTTCATCCGCTTCTTTGGTTTTGTTATATGTAACACGAGTGTACGGTGGTGCCCGGCATTCCGGGAGTTCCTGGTTCGTCCTTGGCCGTACACTTTAATCAATCAATCAATCAATTCTATCTGGCACGCAGCGCCGAATTTTAAAGTTTTGTGTCAAATAAAATGTAATGATCATAAAAGGTTAATTCCATTGATTTGTAAATGTTTAATCAATTTTTTTGTCTTCCTCTGCAGATTGTTTTAAATATGGTTGAAATGTCTGCTCTATAGCTGAGTCGGAAACAGATTTGCGTTTTGTTTGGGATTTCTAGCCTAGGTATATCGTTATTTTTAATTGGTGGTCCTTGTAGGTTGGGCCTTGAGTGTGTTCAGAGGATTATGTAGATAATAGCCAGAGTCTTTTTATTCTGTCAGGTTGTTCAGGTATCTGACTGACTGATTTGTAATATTTTTTATTAAAGCTTTTAATTAATTGACCAAATTATTAAACATGTCTGAGCTTCCGATGTTTGATTTCTTTGCCAGTTTTACGATTCTTTTATTTTTAATCATTTCTCTTACTTTGTTAAGATTTGATTCAAAATAAGTTTAACCGTGTCAAAATCAATGAAAGGTGACAACACCAATTAACTTTTTTTTTTACTCTTTTACGTTTTTCTGTGAATTAATTTTTAGTATTATGGCGATCGTGATTGGACACCAACATTTAAATAAAATAAGTCAAAATTTGTAGTATTTCATTAAAAGTAAAGAGTTTTACATGACACTCATCAGCTTCAAGGGATACAACATTTGGTCCTTCGAGCCGGATACATATATAAATAGATATACATATATTATTGGCGTGGATAAATTGGCGTGGATAAATTAGCGTCGATAAATTGGCGTGGATAAATAGGCGTGGATAAGTTGTCGTGGGATAAACGAAGTCAGGTATTTAATAGCAATTGTTTTGGTGGTTTTATACAAAATGAATGACGAACACGTGGAAAATAAGATTAAAAAGTTGGTACGTAAACGGTCGGGTGTTAAAATACAGTTCGGTGCGTTAAAGAAATATATGGATAATTTTGATTCGGAAAATGACCAATGTGAATTTCTTTTAAATTACCGCTTTGCCAAGCTAAATGAGTGTCTTGAAAATTATGTTAAGGTTAGTTGATTTGGCGGTGGAGTTGGATGATGAAACAGTTTTGGAAGGGGTTGAGTTGGATTATCTTGAGTTTCAAAGAACATTTTTTGAGTTAAAGTTTTTGTTTGTAATGGAATTGGATAGGTTTAAAAGAATTTTAACCGAAATGAAATAGATGAAGTCGAAACGGTACAACAGACAAAGGTAGAACAGTTCAATGGGGAACTAAGATTGGATAAACCGTTAGGGGATGGAGATTCTAGTGTAACGAGAAACGAAACAGTTGTAATTCGCAAAATTATATTGCATCACAGTCACAGTGGCATGTTCAGTTTTAAATTTTAATTCGATAAAACTACCGAGAATATCATTACCGCGCTTTAATGGTAGCTTAGAGAAATAGCTTCAGTTTAGGGACTCATTTAAAATAATGGTGGCTGGTAATCCAGCATTGTCGGATTTAGAGAAATTTTATTATCTGAGCGGAAGTTTAGATGGTGAAGCCAAAGGTGTATCGATGAAATAGAATTTTGCAATGAATTTTGCCGATAAGGCATCCATTAAGGCATCCCACGCCTATATGTCAAGATTTGATTTTTATCATCAAATCTTGACATTAAGGCGTGGGATGCCTTAATGTCAAGATTTGATGATAAAAAATCGATTATAAACAAACAAATTCGGTCATTCTTTAATTTAAAGCCAGTTTATAGGGAATCCAAGTCAGAGTTGCAACAACTCTTAGATGACAGTTTGAGAAATGTACGTGCGCTTGAAAATTTAGGAGAAAAACTGAGTGATGTTGTAATGGTTTATACTGTTAAAAAACGGTTGGATAAGGAAACAAGGAAATTATAGGATAACGAGTTTAAGTTAAATACAAATCCAACCTAAAAACAACTGGTAGACTTTTTGCAGGGTCGTTGTCGCATTAGGTGAAAAAGGAAAACAAGAATTAGTAGCATCATCTGGTCTTAAAAAACAAGAATCCCACTCTAAAGCTTTTGTATCATCGAAAATATCACAAGAAAATAAACCGTATGTGTGTGGAATGTGTAAGCAAGATCAGTTTATCGGCAATTGTCGAAGTTTTTTAGATTTAACTGCCGTAAATCGGTATGAAAAGGCAAGACAGATTGGTTTATGTCTAAATTGTTTAAAGGTCGACATAAAGCCTTTGAATGTAGAGGACCTATATAGATGTTTGCATTGCAATCAAAAACAAAATAAGCTTTTAAACATGAACTTAGCAAATACGACTGCAAGTGAATCAAGCAATTTGCACCAAATAAAATGTAGTACAAGCCCGTGCACATCTTAATCGGGCAATACGTTGAATGTACATCCTAAGAATATCGATAAGGCAACCGAAGCAACACGTTGTATTGGCGAAGGAATTGTGAAAGGAGCCAGATATTTCTCTCAACAGCGCTGGTTGTAATTTTAGATTCACAAGGAAACAGTCATTTATGTAGGGCGTTGCTTGATTCGGCATCGCAATCCAATATTATTTCATCAGATTTGGCTGAAAAATTGGCTATAACAAAGAGTAGCATAGTGTCATCAATTGCAGATCTAAATAACACGAAAACAAATATCAAAACAAAATTGCTTGCTAAAATCAAATCTCGAATAAATGATTTTAGCAGTGAATTAGATTTTCTGGTGGTACCGGAAATAGCAAATAATCTTCCTACTGAATACATAAACATTGATGATTGGCCTATTCCAAGTGACGTGAAAATAGCCGATCCTAGTTTTAACATTCCAGGCTCAGTAGTCGTACTATTAGGGGCTGAAATATTTTATAAGAGTCTTGTATATGGAAATCTAGAATTAACACAGAATTTGCCAACGTTACAAAACACGGTGTTTGGATGGGTGATTGGCGGCAAATTCGAAAATAGTTTCAATTTCATTTTGTCATCACATAATGATCAGGGTGGCTTTGATATGGATGTAAGGTTAGATCATTAGGTGCAAAGATTTTGGGAAGCTGAATCATGTGATTCCAAACCAATTTTGACTATAAGTCACGCGTGGTATTCGACGCTTCGGCCAAAACGTCGACTAATTTGTCACTCAACGATGTTCTTTTCGTAGGTCCAGTCGTACAAAAGGGTTTGTTTTCGGTTATTCTTGGGTTTTGGAAATTTGTCTACGGATTTACAACGGACATTGAAAAAATGTACAGACAAATAAATGTTTGTAAAGAGTACATCCCATTGCATAGTTGCCATTTGGCAACTATGGCCCTTGTCCAATTAGCTATTGATGAACAACATCAATATCTATTTGCAGCTAAAGCAACTTTGGAACATTTTTATGTAGATGATTTACTGGGCGGGAGCGATGATATTGATGCGTTAGAGACGCAAACTCAACAAATAAAAATTTAAAGATGGCAGAAATGAATCTGCGAAAATGGGCGTCTAATGATCCAAGAATAGGGAAAAATTAGTCAATTCAAACGAAACTATTAAAACGTTAGGTTTAATTTGGAATTCTTCAACCGATAAATTCAAGTTTGACTTTGGTATAACTTATATGCCAGCATTAGTTACAAAAACAGAGTCGTATTATCAAACATGGCGAAGCTATTTGATCCTTTAGGCCTTATAGCTCCTGTTATGATAACTGCAAAAATTTTGATGTAGCAAATTTGGCTCAATATAATCGAATGGGATGAAATAATTCCAGATAATCTACAAATAGTGTGGGCACAATTTTACAACATCTTAGGTATGTTGGATACAATACAAATAAATAGATGTGTCGTCCTAGAAAATATAGTTCGAAATGAGATTCACGGTTTCTCGTATGCTTCTCAAAGGGCGTACGATGCGTTTGTTTATTTGAGATGCATAAATCATGAATGTCAAGTTAGTGTGAACCTTTTATGTAGCAAATCCTGGATAGATCCTTTAAAAGTAATTTCAATCCCAAGGTTAGAACTTAAAGCGGCATTACTTTTGACTAACTTGGTAGTTAGATTCATTGAAGATCGATGTAGGGAAGATTTTTCTGTGGTCGGATTCTAGTATAGTGCTAGCATGGTTGAAATTAACACCATATCAATTAAAAACATATGTAGCCAATAGCGTTTGCTAAATCTAAGAATTGTCAGCAGGTATGGTATGGAGACATGTAAACAGCAAAAACAATGCTGCCGATATTTTATCTAGGGATGCTATGCCGGCGGAATTGAAAGGAAATTCACAGTGCTTCAGTGTAGAGTTGCCAGATCTAAAGAACCAAGATTTAGTATTGGTAAGTTTGCTGTATAAATGATTTTTTGATCGAAAGGTATAGTCATTTACCAAAATTGGTTCGTGTCGTAGCATATTGTAAACGTTTTGTAAACAAGTCGGGGAGGAAAAATAAGTTCAACCGAAAGCGTGGTGTGTTGAACCCAGCTGAGTTGTCCGACGCGATAAAGGGTTTGATTAATATTGTTCAATATTCGGTGTTCAGTAAAGAGATCGAGTGCCTAAAGTCCAAACGGGAACTACCAAGCAATAGCAAAATACTTAGTTTATCACCATTTGTCGACATCGTGGGCGTATTGAGAGTGGGTGGCAGATTAAGCAAGAGTTCATTGGATTTTGATCACAAGCACCAAATATTATTGCCAAGACATCATTTTACTACTATATTAGCTAGAGAAGAACACATTAAAAACATGCATGGAAGTGTTCAATCTACGTTGTTCAAAATTCGTCAACAGTACTGGATTATAAACGGGAGAAATTTAGTAAAACAAATTACACACAGCTGCAGTTTATGCTTTAAAATAAAACCAAGATGTTTGGAACAAATAATGGGTAACCTATCATCAAACCGCATAGAGATGGTGACACCATTCTACACTACAGGTTTAGATTTTTGTGGTCCTTTATGTGTACGCTATAGAAACCAGAGAAAAGATTATTTTAATAAGGTTTATGTTATTATCTGGGGTGAAAATATTCAAATCATATATGAAAAAAGTAGTCGTAGCAAAAATTATGACGTTGAAATTTTTGTACACATTTGTGGTAGAAGTGGAAGGTATCATGAATTCGAGGCCAATTCCTGAGATGTCATCAGACCCGAACGACCTTGAGCCTCTCACTCCAGGGTGTTTTTTGATTGGGAAAGCCATAAATTCCATAACGGAACCTGACATGTGCAAATTACGAAAATTTACCAAGTACTCATTGGTTGATGGGTCAAATCGAACAGGTCATCGAAGGGTCTGATGGTAAGGTTTGATGTACAATCATTCGAACCAAAAATGGACAAATCAAGCGGGGCATCATCAAATTGTCACGACTTCCAACGAACTATGCTTAATTTGTACATGTAGCTTAAATTTGTATTAAATTATGGCGAACGTGATCTGGTCACGAACAATTAAATAAAATTAATCAAAATTTGAAGTATTTCATTAAAAGTAAAGAGTTTTACAGTCCACTCATCAGCATCAAGGCATACAACATACTTCTGCGGGATATGTAACGTTTTGATTTGTTTCCCTTATATGACTAGGAGTACTATCCCAACCATCACTTTGTATGTTTTCTATGAGTTTATAGACAAACTCATCTTCTAATTGCTGTGAATTAATTATTCAAACTTGAAGATTAGTTTTCTCTTGTATAAGAGTTTGCGGAGATTCTAATTAACTTTGTTATTTGTTAACTTGGGATCAAATTCTCTTCTTATTATTTTTTGGCAAAGCGTCATTATAACAGGCGGATGATCGGATGAAAGATTCGAGTCGTTTTTTTCATCGGAGTAATTCTCTGGTATATACCTCTTGTTACACAGGAGTCTATAAGATCTGGAAATTTATTAATGTCCGTAGGCCAGTAGGTTGGCATACCGTATGGCTGAGTGGACTTCAAATTTCAGCTTTTTTTTTTGATTGATTGATAACCAATAAATCAATTATTTACTTGAGAATGTTTATGATTAAATAATTGAAGGCTCCGGATATTCAATTTTTTTTAAACCGAGCGAATCTTAAGTGAATGTCTTATGGCATAATATCGAACAAATCGAAGACATTTCAAAATGTTTCAGTTATTAACTTTTCAAATACAGGATGTTCAAATTTTATTTTACTACTTTATATTTGGCAACCGTGAGTTTATAGATGTGACAAATTCATTATAGTGTTAATAATGTCACGTGTTTCAATCGTAAAAACATTTTATCATACTAAATCCATTAGTTACTGTGACTGTGACGACGAAAAAAATTACGTGAAATTTTAGTAAGTATAATGTGCCATCAAGCTACGTTTAGTGAGTGATTTTAAAAAGAGAACTACTTTGTATCAGGTAATAACAAGTCTGAACCCAAACGTATGAGAAGGTTAGATGAAAACATTGTTCAAAATAATCCTTAAACTTTGTAGTATGAAGAAATTATTAACTCTTCGGTGATTCTTGCACAAATGCTATGCTAATATGTGGTTCTAATGAAGAAATGGTGCTTTTAATTGGCATCCACGATCAACAAATTTAAAAGCCCTGGATTTCGTTTTTTAGTGATATTTAAAGAGCAAGATTCATACAGAATTTGTCGAAACAGGTTTGACAATGTATGGAAAAAGCAAAACTAAGTGCTATAGTGTTAAATGAAAGTTAAAAAATATCAAATCGTATTTTGTATGACAAATTAGAAGGTAGGATGTTCAGAATATGTGGTTTCAGCTGGACCGGGCCACATGTCATATGATAACATAAACAATTGATATTTTGCTTTGAGCGTGAAGAAAGTACATTAATTGCCATCCAGCTACTGCGATCTATCACTCTTAGATTTTCTCCTATAAGGCTATTTGAGGGCTATGCCAACGATCCGCGGAATTTTTTTTGTTTTGATGGAGGTAAGTTGTTTTCTTTTTCTAGCACGATATCGTCGATTTTAACGTTGTTTTCTTTTGTATGCCATTTACTTCTATGTTGTAGGTTTATGAGATATTCCAAATGCCATCTTCGCCATATTTGTTGATTAATTTTTTGTATAGCACGTGCCATCTGGATAACTTGGATATTTTGACATTTGTAAGGTCTTGGCTAGGTAATTGATTTGTCGGTCTGTCGATCAAGAAATAAGCTGGGGTCAGGTAATCCAGATCATCGGTCGAGAGTACACATATTGGTCGTGAGTTCAGCATAGCTTCTATCTCAGTTAAAAGTGTTGTCTTCTTAAATGGAGTGCAACTCTTCTTAAATGGAACTTTATGCTTCTTACAGCAGCCTCCCACAGGTCACCAAAATGTAAAGAGCTCGGTGGAATTAATTTAAAAAGTATTTCATCTGCCAATAAAAATTTTGAAAATGTATTAGAATTTTGTTTTAAAAATGTATAGAGTTCATGTAATTGATTTCGGGCTCCAATGAAGTTGGTTCCATTGACACTCTGGATTTTGCAGCAAATTTCTCTACGAGGAATCTTCCTTTTATTGAATGAGTTAGAATTGGACCTGCGTAGTCTACTCCGACTTTGTGGAGTGGTCTAATCAGTGTTACCCTTGGATTTGGTAAGTCACCCATTATTTGTGTGAGTTCTCGAGCACTATACTTCGTACATTTAATGCAGCTGTGGACAACCTTTCTGATCAAGCTTCTACATCCAATGATCCAATACTTATATCGTATTGTGGCCATCATTAATTGGCATCCCGTCAATGGAAGATGTCATTAACCCGAGTAAAATATCGATCATACAATGATCTCATCGATTTCCGGAACGCCTGGTGGCAATCGCTTGAGATGATTTCGTTACACGAACTAAATCAAATTCGTCACACTCGTTTGAAGTAGCTCCACCGTCTTGCATTCAGTCATCTCGCTCACTCGTTATCACTTCGGACATACAAATCTGCAAGTGTTAGGTCTACGCTGGAAATTACAACGTGTTTCAGTGCGAACAATTCAAGCCTCTTACATTCGAAATAAAATCAAAATTGTTCGCGAACTGAGGTTATGTTCCAACTTCGTGCATTCAGGGCTCCATAGTTTGGAATGCAGATCCAGCTACTATTGTCCACATTGAATTCGAATATCAAACCACCTGTCGGTTCATTATTTATTACCTATACTCAGGCCACTACCGACCAAGTTGCATCGCCTTTCGCAGATGTGCTGCTCATCACAGCAATCGTCATCGTATCGCGCACGTTAAAAAAGAGTAGAATGAGCTCATTCGAGATCGTAGACCAGCTTGATGTCGGAGAGCACCGCAAATCGTATCGTATTATCAAGAAAACGGCAGTAGCAGTACGCAACTTGACCCAATCTTGCTTGGCGCTGATGTTATTGGAATGATCCAAAATCATGGTCGTAGATCGTTTTGGGAGATCGATAATGTTTGTTTACCTCGCAAACTAACGCGCTATGAATAAAATGACATATTTTATTCATACCCTCCTTCGGTTGGGTATCTCCGAACACCATCATTACAAAAATTTCCAGTTCCAGGAGTTGTGGGTACTCGGCATATCGTGGGACGAAGCAATCCCATAATCAATCGCACAAAGGTGCCTTACTTATTGAGGGAGCTTGAAGTCCCTAGAGGCTTTCAGAATCGATCGCTGGATAAATCGTTTAAGAAACCACAATAATATTAAATTCCACGATTTCAGCGATGCCTCCTCCAAAGCCTACGCAGCTCGTACGACGTTGGTAGATAAGTCTGTCGAACTTGAAATGCTAGCATATACAAAGGTAGGATAAAGGTCGCAACTTTGGTCGGAGCTTTGTACCAGCCTCATTTACTCGTTTTTTGTTAATCTTTAGACAGACTCCTTCGTGTTACGGCTTTCTGCAGATTAGAAAGTTGCATAACTGTACTGGACCACACTTGGTCATCCCATTACAAAAGCGCTAATGGATCCTGAACATCAAAACCTTTGTGCGCTCGCACGTCCATAAATGTATGGTGTACTTTCGCCAATGCTCTTTCCCGAGCCAGCAAATGATGGCGACTCTTCCATCGCATCGTGATACCCCTTCAAGGTTGTTTCTGCACAGCGGCGTGGCAATTAAAAACTTACCAGAAAAAGGGGGGAACAATTAGAGTAACTTAATAATATTATACAATTAGCTGCATGGGATAGTACGCCTAATAGTCAAAAAGAAACTCGTAGACATATCAACTTCTATTTGGAAGTTAGAGAATTTTTCTCTCTCTCAGGCTTTTACATCCCATGAAAGGTTTTTGCCGCCCGCACTAAGGTCCTCCATCCATCTCGGTCTATCATTCTCGTCCTCCAGTTTCGACATCTTAAAGAATGTAGATCTTGTTCGACGTCGTCACGCCAGCGCAATCGGAGTCTTTCTCTACGACGAACACCGGCTGGTTGTTGATGCAACACTTTATTGGTCATTCGTTGTTGTGGAGATCGTGTAACGTTGCCGAGCCATCTAACTCGATTGAATTTGATGAATCCAATAATATCGCAGCCTCCAAGAAGTTGCCTTGTCTCGTGGTTCATACGAATCCAATGTCCGCGACTTTGATTGAACCAGAGATTGAGCGAATAACTTTCCTTTCGAAGGTAGATAACAATCTACGATCGTTAGAGGTCATGGTTCAGCTCTCGCTTCCGAAAGCCAGCACAGTTTTTATGAGTGCTTGAAAAAGTGCGAGCTTGCATGACTGCGACATATATTTAGATCGCAATAATTTCGATTAGGCGTAGAAAACTTGTTTTCCGGCAGCGATTCGGGCTTTTATTTCTGTTATAACTGACCCGAGGTATTAAAAGTTTTCGTCGCTATCAAAGTTATGGTCGCCAATTCCGAGATTTACCATGGAGATGTTCCAGGGTGTTGATAACAATTTTGTTTTGCTGCAGTATGAAACTGTCCTTGATATCGCTAGGTCTTCGGCCAAGAAGCACGATATCATCTGCATATCAAAGAATTTGGCCTGATTTATTAAATATACAGCGCGAAGTTTCAATGTTGCTTTTTCTCACTACGTACTCAAGCACCAGGTTGAACAGCACAGACGCGAGTGCTTCTCCCTATCGAACACCAGATGATATTTCAAAGGGGTCTGACACAGCTCGTTCAATTACGATTCTACGTAAAGACCCAGAGGTTGTTAATTTGCACAGAGAAACGAGTTTCTCTGAAATTCCTATGCATATGAGCGCGGCACATAAGTTTTCGCTGTTTATACTGTCATATGCCTGTCTGAAGTCTATATACAGTTGGTGTATGCGGTTATGTTGTACTCCCAACATTTTTCCAAGATCATTCTCATGGTAAAACATTGGTCAGTGGTCGATCGGTTGGGACGAAAACCACATTGATAGTCACCAATGGTGTTATCGGTAGTTAGAAAATTGGTTAGAGGCAGAGAAATCGGGCGCCACAAAGTAAAACGATACTCAATTGTCTTAGTAACAAACTAAAACTTTTAATAAAAAAAAAAGGATGAATCGATTCCTAATTACCTTACTGGCCTTACTGGTCAAAAAGATACCGATTATTCCCTCTGGAAGGCAACAAAAAGCCTAAAAAGACCTAAAACGCAAGTTAAATTTAATGTTATGATGGAACTTGGGCTAGAAGCGCAAATGAAAAAGCTGATTTGTTCGCATCATATCTTGGAGATACATTCAAATCTCTACCAACACAAACTTCAGATGAAAACATAACACAGTTAACAAAATTGACAGCCAAAGCATAAAACCTGATCATAAAAACTTGAAATCAGCAATAACTTAAGTTTAAAAAAATTTCCGCGCTATGACCTAATTATATAGGACAAATAGTTAAAGCACTACCTGAAAATGGATTACGAAAGCTACTTCAAATAATTAATGCAGTATTCAGACTTAACCATGTTCCACACCAACGAAAAGTGGCAGAAGTGATAATGATACCAAAACCAAGCAAACTACCTAACGAAAAAAAATCGTACAGGCCGATTTCTTTGTTTCCAACTATTTCTAAATTATTCGAAAAATTGCTGCTTAAGAGACTCAAATTAATCATAGAACAAAGAGAAGAACATTCGATTATAGAACAGGTTCAAAGAATCACAAAAATAATTGAAGACATAATTGAAGATGCGCTGGTAAGCAAAAAAATATGTTCAAGTATTTTCTTGGATGTAGCACAAGCCTTCGATAAACACAAGCTTTCGGTATTGCACAAAGGACTAGAATTTAAACTGCATCCAGTTTTATCAGATTCTAACATCTTACTTAGCTCATCGACATTTTAGGGTAAAATATCAAGATCAATACTCCTTATTGTCAAAAATATTAGCAATAGTACCACAAGGTAGTGTGTTAGGTTCAATTCTGTGTATCCTATACACAAAAGCATTGCAACATTTGCTGATGATACTGCAATCTTAGCAATTGGTAACAATGTAGAAGAAGCAACGAAAAAAGTGCAAAGAGCCACTTACACATTGAGTAACTGGACAAAGAGATGGCGAATCCAGTTAAATGAAACCAAATCAATTCATGTTGACTTCACTAACAAAAAAGAAGCAAATTCCACAAGCAAATAAAGCAAAATATCTAGGCACGATACTTGACGCTAAGCTTAATTGGAAAGAGCATGTCAAAAAGAAAAAAGAAGAACTAAACATCAAATAGCTTATATAGGCAAATTCTAAAACCAATATGAATCTACGGTATTCAGCTTTGGAGATGTACCAAGAAGACCATTGTATTGTAAATGCGCCATGCTGCGTCAGAAATTATAATCTCCACAGGGAAACATGGAAACTCGCAATAAAACATTGGGATTCGCCCTATGATGGACAAAACAATTTCAATATTACGTCTCTAAAGAACAGGACCTCTGCAACTATGACAGCCAGACTAAACATAAACTAAATCGGGACTAAAATATAATATAATACTTGCAGTATTATATTGCAAAGTTGATGTACGTCCCGGTAATTCCGGTCTACATTAACAAAATATTTATCGTATGGTATTCTAGGATATCGATTACGATATATCTGTTGAGCAATCGTTCAAGTTCCATTATTCTCGTTCAAAATGCATACTTTATATTTTGCGATTTTAATTTTAACTAACTCACAATTTAAATGTCAACAGGGACACCCTGTATAATACATCTTGTATATTATTAAACCAAACAATTTATATAATTATTAATGAATGTTCAGATTCATTTCTTTTGTAGTAATATTTTTAAAACATGTGTGACAAAATTTTCTGTTAAAACAGCTGATCAACAAGGTACATACACATTTTTAAAAACTCCATCACCTGCTTACTTTTTCAAATAGATCAAAAGGCAATCACAATATGCAGTTTCTAAATCACACACATAAAAGTATTGTACAAAATAGAATCGCGCATTTTCACAGATATTATGGTTACCTCATTTCGCGCCTTTTTTTGTTGTAAATATTTTTGAGTCATTTTGAAGCAGAGTAAACGCGAACTCCAATGTCGGCAGTCATTACTAGTTTCATGATTCAACATAAATTAGTCGAAATGTTTAAAGTATTGTCATATGCTATACATGAGTGTATGATATATATATATATATATATATATATATATATATATATATATATATATATATATATATATATATATATATATATATATATATATATATATATATATATATATATATATATATATATATATATATATATATATATATATATATATATATATATATATATATATATATATAAATGTGTGCTGTGTATTTATAAATCATAATGATTCATCATATCATTTCGAATATGTATATAGCGTGATTTTAATAAATTAAAAATATGTACTGTACAATTACAATAACAAAAAGACAGATAAATAATGGCGCTTGAATTTATATCAAGTTTAGCTAGAGTCACAGGCCAGCTGACTGAACATTTGTGTTAAAATAAAAATGTTAAAAAAAATATTAAATTGTATATAATACATGCTTACAACAAAGACAGATCATCTAATTCAACCAACATATTTTACTATGTATTTATGTTTCATAAATGACAACAACAAAATACATAACAGTAAAAAAAAATCGAATGCGTACGGCTGCGTAAAAATTATGAACGCGTGCCATTTAAAATTTCCTTTTGTTGTTGTTATCCTCACTACACAATCTGTATGAATCCCGTTACTACAGCAACAAGAGAAAGAATATTTATATATATATATATATATATATATATATATATATATATATATATATAAAAATATATATATATATATATATATATATATATATATATATATATATATATATATATATATATATATATATATTCTGAATTCTCACACGGGTTATTTAAAAAATGTATATCATGAAAAACCACTTGCACACAAATATATATACGTAGATACATAGATACATTTACACACATACTAATGGTATAGAAAAAGAGATGCGATTTTCATTTAATATACTCTGCAAAACAAATTACAATTTCAATGACAATTTGATTTGCATTCACGAACGTAAACACAAAAACAAAACAATCAAAAAAATATATTATGTTCGATGACGTTTTACTGAACAAAATGGCGTAATTATTACCACGTGGTTTATTCAATTGATTTGTGAATTATAATTGATGAATTCTTATTTGATGAATAAAAAATCTTCAGTACCGCTACATTTTTATATGTGTTTGTGAGTCTACTTATTTACCAATATAATTAATTAACATTTTTTTTTTGTGTATGTATTTTTAAAATTATTGATTTATTTGGTTTGTTTTTATTTGTTTTACACTGACGAATTGGCGCTGAACATAAAAAAAAATCGACACGGCTAAAATTATATAAATACATAATCGGAAAATCAAAAAAATTATGACTCAAACATAAAATGAAAATGTATCGAAAAACAAAAGAATGATTGGATGGGGTTTTTTTGTCTGATGTGGCGTCTTGAACTAGGATTAATTCAATTACTATATATATGCATGTATAAGGGAAATAAGGAAACACATAAAAAAAACACAACAAATGACTAATAACCGACATTCTATTTAACCATTTCCCCTCGTTTGACAAATTTTTTCCATTTTTTTCGTTTTTTTTATGATTTTTAAACTTTTTTAAGTTTTTTTTTTATGTTTTGGCAATAAAAAACAGGAACAAATATGTACACAAAGCAATTTTAAATTTAAGGATATATGGATATAAAATTATACCGAGACAAAATCGATAAATTAAATTTGTAGCTGTAATAAACGTTTAAATTTTGTTTATTTACCATCTGCATGTTTGTAAGGCTCATGATGATGGGATTTAACGCCTCTATAATATATTTCGAAGCAGTGGTCATCTAATTATTTTTAAGTTGTCGACGCATCAACCAATAAGTTATGTGAGGCATAAAGGTACTAATTGGTATTATAAAGTCACAATTAGAATCTAATACAATTTTTTTTTAATTTGAATTCTAAGTGTCAAAGCATTAGGTACATAATAGCAATAATTCAACATTGGCTAACATTGGCTGCCTAATGATCTCAAAATTTCCCACAATGAACGATCTGTGCAATTATTTGATCAAAACCAGTAGTCAATATTGCTGGGTGCAATATTAGACCACCCGGTACACCGCTATTATTATAAATTATTATATTAAACCAATCATTCTGAAATAAGATTAGCGCCTTTTATTCTACTTCTGACTACCACTTCTTAAGGTCATCACCAATAAATGCTAAACAGGGTTAACATTTATCTATATAAGTTAGATTAATAAAAAATTTTAAACACTAAAATGAAAAGAGGCAACCGTTAAAATGAAAAAATACGCCAAAAAATTAATTAATTCATAAAAATATAATAATATAATAATATAATAATATAATAATATAATAATATAATAATATAATAATATAATAATATAATAATATAATAATATAATAATATAATAATATAATAATATAATAATATAATAATATAATAATATAATAATATAATAATATAATAATATAATAATATAATAATATAATAATATAATAATATAATAATATAATAATATAATAATATAATAATATAATAATATAATAATATAATAATATAATAATATAATAATATAATAATATAATAATATAATAATATAATAATATAATAATATAATAATATAATAATATAATAATATAATAATATAATAATATAATAATATAATAATATAATAATATAATAATATAATAATATAATAATATAATAATATAATAATATAATAATATAATAATATAATTATATAATAATATAATAATATAATAATATAATTATATAATAATATAATAATATAATAATATAATAATATAATAATATAATAATATAATAATATAATAATATAATAATATAATAATATAATAATATAATAATATAATAATATAATAATATAATAATATAATAATATAATAATATAATAATATAATAATATAATAATATAATAATATAATAATATAATAATATAATAATATAATAATATAATAATATAATAATATAATAATATAATAATATAATAATATAATAATATAATAATATAATAATATAATAATATAATAATATAATAATATAATAATATAATAATATAATAATATAATAATATAATAATATAATAATATAATAATATAATAATATAATAATATAATAATATAATAATATAATAATATAATAATATAATAATATAATAATATAATAATATAATAATATAATAATATAATAATATAATAATATAATAATATAATAATATAATAATATAATAATATAATAATATAATAATATAATAATATAATAATATAATAATATAATAATATAATAATATAATAATATAATAATATAATAATATAATAATATAATAATATAATAATATAATAATATAATAATATAATAATATAATAATATAATAATATAATAATATAATAATATAATAATATAATAATATAATAATATAATAATATAATAATATAATAATATAATAATATAATAATATAATAATATAATAATATAATAATATAATAATATAATAATATAATAATATAATAATATAATAATATAATAATATAATAATATAATAATATAATAATATAATAATATAATAATATAATAATATAATAATATAATAATATAATAATATAATAATATAATAATATAATAATATAATAATATAATAATATAATAATATAATAATATAATAATATAATAATATAATAATATAATAATATAATAATATAATAATATAATAATATAATAATATAATAATATAATAATATAATAATATAATAATATAATAATATAATAATATAATAATATAATAATATAATAATATAATAATATAATAATATAATAATATAATAATATAATAATATAATAATATAATAATATAATAATATAATAATATAATAATATAATAATATAATAATATAATAATATAATAATATAATAATATAATAATATAATAATATAATAATATAATAATATAATAATATAATAATATAATAATATAATAATATAATAATATAATAATATAATAATATAATAATATAATAATATAATAATATAATAATATAATAATATAATAATATAATAATATAATAATATAATAATATAATAATATAATAATATAATAATATAATAATATAATAATATAATAATATAATAATATAATAATATAATAATATAATAATATAATAATATAATAATATAATAATATAATAATATAATAATATAATAATATAATAATATAATAATATAATAATATAATAATATAATAATATAATAATATAATAATATAATAATATAATAATATAATAATATAATAATATAATAATATAATAATATAATAATATAATAATATAATAATATAATAATATAATAATATAATAATATAATAATATAATAATATAATAATATAATAATATAATAATATAATAATATAATAATATAATAATATAATAATATAATAATATAATAATATAATAATATAATAATATAATAATATAATAATATAATAATATAATAATATAATAATATAATAATATAATAATATAATAATATAATAATATAATAATATAATAATATAATAATATAATAATATAATAATATAATAATATAATAATATAATAATATAATAATATAATAATATAATAATATAATAATATAATAATATAATAATATAATAATATAATAATATAATAATATAATAATATAATAATATAATAATATAATAATATAATAATATAATAATATAATAATATAATAATATAATAATATAATAATATAATAATATAATAATATAATAATATAATAATATAATAATATAATAATATAATAATATAATAATATAATAATATAATAATATAATAATATAATAATATAATAATATAATAATATAATAATATAATAATATAATAATATAATAATATAATAATATAATAATATAATAATATAATAATATAATAATATAATAATATAATAATATAATAATATAATAATATAATAATATAATAATATAATAATATAATAATATAATAATATAATAATATAATAATATAATAATATAATAATATAATAATATAATAATATAATAATATAATAATATAATAATATAATAATATAATAATATAATAATATAATAATATAATAATATAATAATATAATAATATAATAATATAATAATATAATAATATAATAATATAATAATATAATAATATAATAATATAATAATATAATAATATAATAATATAATAATATAATAATATAATAATATAATAATATAATAATATAATAATATAATAATATAATAATATAATAATATAATAATATAATAATATAATAATATAATAATATAATAATATAATAATATAATAATATAATAATATAATAATATAATAATATAATAATATAATAATATAATAATATAATAATATAATAATATAATAATATAATAATATAATAATATAATAATATAATAATATAATAATATAATAATATAATAATATAATAATATAATAATATAATAATATAATAATATAATAATATAATAATATAATAATATAATAATATAATAATATAATAATATAATAATATAATAATATAATAATATAATAATATAATAATATAATAATATAATAATATAATAATATAATAATATAATAATATAATAATATAATAATATAATAATATAATAATATAATAATATAATAATATAATAATATAATAATATAATAATATAATAATATAATAATATAATAATATAATAATATAATAATATAATAATATAATAATATAATAATATAATAATATAATAATATAATAATATAATAATATAATAATATAATAATATAATAATATAATAATATAATAATATAATAATATAATAATATAATAATATAATAATATAATAATATAATAATATAATAATATAATAATATAATAATATAATAATATAATAATATAATAATATAATAATATAATAATATAATAATATAATAATATAATAATATAATAATATAATAATATAATAATATAATAATATAATAATATAATAATATAATAATATAATAATATAATAATATAATAATATAATAATATAATAATATAATAATATAATAATATAATAATATAATAATATAATAATATAATAATATAATAATATAATAATATAATAATATAATAATATAATAATATAATAATATAATAATATAATAATATAATAATATAATAATATAATAATATAATAATATAATAATATAATAATATAATAATATAATAATATAATAATATAATAATATAATAATATAATAATATAATAATATAATAATATAATAATATAATAATATAATAATATAATAATATAATAATATAATAATATAATAATATAATAATATAATAATATAATAATATAATAATATAATAATATAATAATATAATAATATAATAATATAATAATATAATAATATAATAATATAATAATATAATAATATAATAATATAATAATATAATAATATAATAATATAATAATATAATAATATAATAATATAATAATATAATAATATAATAATATAATAATATAATAATATAATAATATAATAATATAATAATATAATAATATAATAATATAATAATATAATAATATAATAATATAATAATATAATAATATAATAATATAATAATATAATAATATAATAATATAATAATATAATAATATAATAATATAATAATATAATAATATAATAATATAATAATATAATAATATAATAATATAATAATATAATAATATAATAATATAATAATATAATAATATAATAATATAATAATATAATAGCATAATAATATAATAATATAATAATATAATAATATAATAATATAATAATATAATAATATAATAATATAATAATATAATAATATAATAATATAATAATATAATAATATAATAATATAATAATATAATAATATAATAATATAATAATATAATAATATAATAATATAATAATATAATAATATAATAATATAATAATATAATAATATAATAATATAATAATATAATAATATAATAATATAATAATATAATAATATAATAATATAATAATATAATAATATAATAATATAATAATATAATAATATAATAATATAATAATATAATAATATAATAATATAATAATATAATAATATAATAATATAATAATATAATAATATAATAATATAATAATATAATAATATAATAATATAATAATATAATAATATAATAATATAATAATATAATAATATAATAATATAATAATATAATAATATAATAATATAATAATATAATAATATAATAATATAATAATATAATAATATAATAATATAATAATATAATAATATAATAATATAATAATATAATAATATAATAATATAATAATATAATAATATAATAATATAATAATATAATAATATAATAATATAATAATATAATAATATAATAATATAATAATATAATAATATAATAATATAATAATATAATAATATAATAATATAATAATATAATAATATAATAATATAATAATATAATAATATAATAATATAATAATATAATAATATAATAATATAATAATATAATAATATAATAATATAATAATATAATAATATAATAATATAATAATATAATAATATAATAATATAATAATATAATAATATAATAATATAATAATATAATAATATAATAATATAATAATATAATAATATAATAATATAATAATATAATAATATAATAATATAATAATATAATAATATAATAATATAATAATATAATAATATAATAATATAATAATATAATAATATAATAATATAATAATATAATAATATAATAATATAATAATATAATAATATAATAATATAATAATATAATAATATAATAATATAATAATATAATAATATAATAATATAATAATATAATAATATAATAATATAATAATATAATAATATAATAATATAATAATATAATAATATAATAATATAATAATATAATAATATAATAATATAATAATATAATAATATAATAATATAATAATATAATAATATAATAATATAATAATATAATAATATAATAATATAATAATATAATAATATAATAATATAATAATATAATAATATAATAATATAATAATATAATAATATAATAATATAATAATATAATAATATAATAATATAATAATATAATAATATAATAATATAATAATATAATAATATAATAATATAATAATATAATAATATAATAATATAATAATATAATAATATAATAATATAATAATATAATAATATAATAATATAATAATATAATAATATAATAATATAATAATATAATAATATAATAATATAATAATATAATAATATAATAATATAATAATATAATAATATAATAATATAATAATATAATAATATAATAATATAATAATATAATAATATAATAATATAATAATATAATAATATAATAATATAATAATATAATAATATAATAATATAATAATATAATAATATAATAATATAATAATATAATAATATAATAATATAATAATATAATAATATAATAATATAATAATATAATAATATAATAATATAATAATATAATAATATAATAATATAATAATATAATAATATAATAATATAATAATATAATAATATAATAATATAATAATATAATAATATAATAATATAATAATATAATAATATAATAATATAATAATATAATAATATAATAATATAATAATATAATAATATAATAATATAATAATATAATAATATAATAATATAATAATATAATAATATAATAATATAATAATATAATAATATAATAATATAATAATATAATAATATAATAATATAATAATATAATAATATAAGAATATAAGAATATAAGAATATAAGAATATAAGAATATAAGAATATAAGAATATAAGAATATAAGAATATAAGAATATAAGAATATAAGAATATAAGAATATAATAATATAATAATATAATAATATAATAATATAATAATATAATAATATAATAATATAATAATATAATAATATAATAATATAATAATATAATAATATAATAATATAATGATATAATAATATAATAATATAATAATATAATAATATAATAATATAATAATATAATAATATAATAATATAATAATATAATAATATAATAATATAATAATATAATAATATAATAATATAATAATATAATAATATAATAATATAATAATATAATAATATAATAATATAATAATATAATAATATAATAATATAATAATATAATAATATAATAATATTATAATATAATAATATAATAATATAATAATATAATAATATTATAATATAATAATATAATAATATAATATTATAATAATATAATAATATAATATTCAACAAAAGCTTCAACAAATATTTATTAAGTCTCTCTCGCCATAAAGAAAGTGATTACTCTTTATGGAAAGGTAAAAAAAGACTGAAAAGATCAAAAAAGCATATGGTACTTGGACGAAAACCCCAAAGATAAAACTGATCTTTTTGCTAAACATCTGAAAAAAACGTTTAAACCTTTGACTAGACAAACAGCAGATGAAAGTATCTTTCTAATGCAACAAGAAAACGAGTTAGACATACGACCAGTTATAATGAAAGAACTCAAAAATGAAATCAAACATAACCTAAACGCAATAAAAGCTTTTAGATACGAAAAATGTCTTAAGAAATTGCTACATATAATTAACGCAGCATTTAAAATAAAATATGTTTCTCAGCAGTTGAAAATAGCAGACGCTATTATGATAACCAAGCCTAATAAGCCACCTAAGAAGAAACCGTTTTACAGAGCTATATCTGTTTTACTATCATTGTCCAAACTGTTCGAAAAATTATTCTTCAAAGGATGAACCCTCTGTTTGAAGAAAGACACCTAGCGAACATGGAAAAATACCTATGGGTATGATGCTTGACGCCAAGTTTAAATGAAAAGAGCATATCAAGAAAAAAAGGCAAGAACTGGAAATAAAATTTAGAAAAGTGTATTGGCTCATTGAAAGAAATAGAGACCTTTCCATTCACAATAAGCTGCTTTAATACAGGCAAATACCCTATGGCGGATGCTCTGGGGATGCATAAAGAAAACGAACGTTAAGATTATACAAACGTGCCAGAACAAAGTACTACGATGCATTCTCCGTTGCACCTTGGTTTATTAGAAACGATAATTTACATAGGGATCTAAAGATGGTAACCGTCAACGAAGAAATAAAAAAAATGCCAAAAAATATATCCAGCGTTTACAACTCCATGAAAACACGCATATTCAACATATTGTCAACGACGTCAACATCACAGATATAGGACGGCTAAAGAAAACGAAGCCACTTGATTTAGTTCCTCAGGGCTGAAAGTTGCTGATTATTGGTTTTATTGCATTCGGGTATCAGGATAAATGTTATCGGAATTTCCAATTCTTGATAAACCCACATAAAATTGATCACCTCACTAATATTCGAAACCCATGTCTATCTCTATATATTTAAAGGTTTGACCCTCTGATTTGTTGATTGTGGTTGCGAATAAAATTTTAATTGAAAACTGTATCCTTTTAAACTGAAAAGACAAATCTGGACAAATCATGGAAATGCGAGTTAAATATGCTAGTTTTCCGCAGCTGTTGGTTCTACCTTGAGGTCAGATTCTTTTTAATACCTGGAAGTCCTTCAACGTTTCTTCCAAGCTTTCTTATGAAAATGCATGCATGTTTCATGTAAAGTCAGTAATCCAAATAATCCCAAGACCGCCTCCAAAGTGCTTATGTATCGACTATTCACAAACTTCTGCATTTCACCTTTGTCATTTTGGATGCAGCAACATCGCTAAATCTTGTTTTGGGAATAAATTATGGGGGATATCTCTTCAACAACTTTGCCATTTATCATTCATGGTGAGGCTCGGTTCTGCTCTCCGCAACTTCCAACAACATGTTTTTGCAAACTATCTCATATAAGAGGGGGAAAGTTTTCATAATTTTGGAAAAGTAAGTTATTGTCAGTATATTACTGCTATATTAATCCGCGGTATTGGTTTACGCCGACCCGTATGATTCCATCGTATTGAAATGGACAAGGATGTAATTTTACTTGATTTTTCTAAATCTTTCTGGTTTATAAGATCGCGAATTTCGGTGTTAAAATGTTGTTTCTGTGCCAGTTTTGATTAAGTTGAGAAGATTTTTTTATTTCATCTGCCATGGGAGTTTCTTGCTTGGGTGTCATCTTTTATGGCATTTGTTGATAAATCTCAGTACATCTACCATAATCCCTTTTATGGTATTGAAATTTGAGTATTTTAGATATAATTCGTCATAAACCTTATCTGATATGACCGTAGTGGCTACCAATGCTCATGGTTTTAGTTCCAGTTGATCTGGAGTTTCTTTTACTATCATTGGCATCTTGGGTTGAACTTCATCTATCTCCTAGAAATTCGTCAATGTAACCATAGCCTCGATCCTGGATTGTTTTTTGTTTTACGTATTACCAAAAGTAATCCATCCTAGCTTTATCTGTTGAGCGATTGGTACTCCTTGGTTTCCTTTGACTACCTGGTTCATTAAAATATTCGGATATAATCGACCCCCAAGAGAATGTCGAGTTTGTTTGGTTGATTATAATTTGGATCCGCCCACATTGGGTTATTTAAATGATCACATCTTCTACTGTCAAAACTCTAGCCGGGCAAAAATCGTGTGATACTTGGCATTACTATAGGGCTTCTAGTTTCATGGAATAGCTCGATGTAAATCGTGCTTGTACTTGGAAAGTAACTAATTTTGTGGCGGTTGTGATTTCGCTTCCATTTATTCCCCCAATTTCAACATACATTTTTTTCGTTGGTTGTCTGATTCATTGCCTCTTCGGTGATAAACGAAATTTGTGAATCCGGTTCAGTAAATTCGTAATAGTTTTGATTGTTAGTTTACAATTTGAACTTGAACCATTGCTGTGGCCAATAATATCTCAGTTAACTGCTCGTACTGGTTCTTTTACTAGGTGATGTGTAATGATGTACTTGTCGTCCTTCTTAACTTTTGGAGTGTCATCGCTCTAACGTTGACTGTTGTTGGAATTGTACACAGTCTTTTAAATCGTGTCCCTATTTACACCAAACACAGGCTTTTAATGGTTGTGTGCGACACGTGTTGACTCGTGCTTTTTGTGGCTGCGTCCTAGGATTGTGAATTATAGGTTTTGATTTAGTCGCTTCTAGGGCTTAGAATCGCCGTTCTAGAAACTCGAAAAAGTCTTCTAATTTTGACATTTCGTATAGCCTGGATTGTTTATTATCAAAGTTTTTACAACATAATTGGAATTATAATGTAATTCCATGATCCTGAGGGTATGCCTAAGGTTTAAATGGCACATAGGCTTTCAATTAGGACATCGTGGAGTAATCTTATCGATGTTGCTAATTCCGATTGTATTACTCATTGTTCTCATATGAATGAGTCTTCTGAATAAATTATGAAACGATGCCCATTTTAAGGGATCGCCATGGAAGTGTAGGATTTCAATCCGTCTTAGTTGGGCATCCTGTTTTTCTGATTACCTTAGAGAACTACCAAGGAAGACCCTAGTTAAGCTCACTATTCTTATAAATGCAGCACTAATCTTATAAAACCTGGAAAACCACCATACGAAACTTCGCCTTTTAGGCCAATTTCGTTGTTGCCAGTTATGTCTAAACTCTTTGATAAACTACTGATTAAAAGGTTAAATCCGATAATCGAAAGTAATAACTTAATCCCAAATATCATCAGTTCGGATTTCGTTGCCAACACTCAACAATACAACAAATACACAGAATAATCAATATAAGCTTTTGGCAAAGTTTGGCATGAAAGACTTAACCATAAATTAAGTAACCTCTTAACAATGCAATTTGCTAAAATACTGGAATCATATTTAACGAGATTTGTGGACGAGATTTGTAATTATAACAACAATGGCTGAAACGATTGCAGATTTAATAACGACTTATATCGAACGAACGGGGGCACCATAAATCCGATTAGTTTGCCAATCAACCACGCATTTTGTTATAAAACCTAATAAATTGTAAATCATTTCATGTTAAAATAAATTATGTACCGTATCCATATATTTAAATAGACATAAATTTATAATTCGGGATTAAAATTCGAATTAAATTTGAATAAACAAAATGGCGGGAAATTAAATAAACATTAGAACAAAATTATCGATCAATCGCAAATGAAAGTGAATTCATGAATTTATTATTTCTATTCATAAAGACAAAAAAACATAATTTCATATCTAATCTAAAGATAAAATTTTGTATGAATGCATGCAGTTTTGTGTTGGCCTATCACATAAACGAAAAATAATTTCCGATATAAATGCACACGCATATAATATACCGAAATTTTTATTTTCATTTTCGTGTTTCATATATTTGGTTGTTGTTGCTGCTGCTGCTGCTGCTTTTTTATTTTATTTATTTGGTTTAAAGGTTTTCCCTTTATATAAGGCAGATGTTAATTTAATGTACATATGTACATGCATTCGGTTTATATACTTGCACGATGTACAGACATATGCGAGGAATATATTAACACATATACATACGAAGAGAGACACGAGTTTATTGATCGAGCTGAAAATACTCATATTTATATAAAAATAAAATGACACAAACTACCACTACTACCTAGTGCGGACCGATGGAAATGCAATTAGACGAGGACGATACATGATGATGATCATCATTTTATTCCGAGTTGGTTTTTTTTAAGGATTTTATTTAGATTGAAGACTGTTGTCTGTTAGACTATTTTATAAATTGTATAACTAAGAAAAAGGATATTTCGATCGATCGATTTAATATCGTGCAGTGTTGCCACCTATACAGATACGTGTATACGAAATTACGCAAATTTTATATATGCGATCATTGATCCTCAATCAAAAGGTGGCAACTATGTAAATATATCTAATCGAATATATAGGACACAATACTGTTTGCTGAAACTATGTTCGTTCGTTTTTAAAATTAATTTTTAATTTTTTTTATGTTTTAATTTCCTGTTTCATAACAAATATAAAAAAAACGAACTAAAACATCTTGAAACTTTTAAAGTTCATTAATCCTGATTTTATGTAGTTTTTTTTTGTTCGTTTTTTTTGTGTATTATGTGAATGTAAACATAAAATAATATAAAACCTAAAATCATAAATAAATAAATCAATATAAAGACGAATTTGATGCCATATGGTATGATTTTGTTAAAAAAGTTTAAAGAAAATCTTTAAATTTTCTGGTTTAGTTTTACAATTAAGGTACATGAGTTTGGCGCTAAATGTTGACGCCATTTAGTAATTTGAAAAATAAGGCAATAGCTTACGCCAAGATAACGCCGGGCCTATTCCCACAGCCTTTTTACATTTAACAACCGGTATGATAGGAGGGATTTTTCATATATTTATATATTCTATAAATATATTTCCATGCATGATAGAAACGACCCGGTTTCAGACACTTCATGATTACTATGGCACAACCCTATTCTATTTTGTGGTGTAGGGAAATGAAAGGTATGCCAGTAATGACAAATTGGTCCGGTTTCTCGGTAGGCAATATTCAAAGTACTGTTAACATAAGACAATCATAATCTTATTGAACTGCTCTGCATTCTGTTTTCTGTATTCTGTCATATCTTATCAGCAACTCCAGTGAGCCACCAATTCTCTTAATGGGCTAATTTCTGCAAGCCGTAGACTGTACTAAATTAAATTAATTTTGACCTGAAAATTATAAATAACTAATCCATAATACAATAACATAATTATATAATAATATAATTTTGCAAGCTATATGCTGTAATAAATTCGACTAGTTTTTACCTGAAACTAACCCATTATACTACCAAAAATATAAAATTATAAAAATTATAATGCAAATCAAATTTTATAAAATTTGATTGAACAGTACAAATCAATTAAATTAACCGTTTTATGACCAATACGTCATGTAATCGCCGAAAATCTAATTTATATACACTTTATTTGAAACAAAAATTTAAAATTAATACAAATTAGATTTTAAAAAAATTGATTAGACGTTACAAATCAATTGAATTAACCGTTGTATGACAAATACGTCATTTAATCGCCGAAAATCTAATTTATATTCACTTTATTTGACACAAAAATTTAAAATTAATACAAATTAGATTTTAAAAAAATTGATTAGACGTTACAAATCATTTGAATTAACCGTTTTATGACCAATACGTCATGTAATCGCCGAAAATCTAATTTATATACACTTTATTTGACACAAAAATTTAAAATTAGTACAAATTAGGTTTTAAAAAAATTGATTAAATATTACAAATCATTTGAATTAACCGTTTTATGACCAATACGTCATGTAATCGCCAAAAATCTAATATATATACACTTTATTTGACTCAAAAGTTTAAAATTAATACAAATTACATTTTTTTAAAATTGATTAAAAATTACAAATCAATTGGATTAACTGTTTTATGACCAATACGTCAGGTAATCGTCAAAAATCTAATTTATATACACTTTATTCGACACAAAACTTTAAAATTGATACAAATTAGATTTTAAAAAAATTGATTAAACATTACAAATCAATTGAATTAACCGTTTTATGACCAATACGTCATGTAATCGTCGAAAATCTAATTTATATACACTTTATTTGACACAAAACTTTAAAATTAATACAAATTAGATTTTAAAAAATTGATTAAACATTATAAATTAATTAAATTAACCGTTTTATGACCAATACGTCACGTAATAACCGAAAATCTAATTTATATACACTTTATTTGACACAAAACTTTAAAATTAATATAAATTAGATCTTAAAAATTGATTAAACATTACAAATCAATTGGATTAACCGTTTTATGTACAATACGTCATGTAATCGCCGAAAATCTAATTTAGATACACTTTGTTTGACTCAAAAGTTTAAAATTAATACAAATTACATTTTTTAAAAATTGATTAAACATTACAAATCAATTGGATTAACCGTTTTATGACCAATACGTCATGTAATCGCCGAAAATCTAATTTATATACACTTTATTTGACACAAAACTTTAAAATTGATACAAATTAGATTTTAAAAAAATTGATTAAATATTACAAATCATTTGAATTAACCGTTTTATGACCAATACGTCATGTAATCGCCGAAAATCTAATTTATATACACTTTGTTTGACTCAAAAGTTTAAAATTAATACAAATTACATTTTTTTAAAATTTATTAGATATTACAAATCAATTGAATTAACAGTTTTATGACCAATACGTCATGTAATCGTCGAAAATCTAATTTATAAACACTTTATTTGACACAAAACTTTAAAATTGATACAAATTAGATTTTTTAAAAATTGATTAAAAATTACAAATCAATTGGATTAACTGTTTTATGACCAATACATCAGGTAATCGTCAAAAATCTAATTTATATACACTTTATTTGACACAAAACTTTAAAATTAATATAAATTAGATCTTAAAAATTGATTAAACATTACAAATCAATTAAATTAACCGTTTTATGACCAATACGTCATGTAATCGCCGAAAATCTAATTTATAAACACTTTATTTGACACAAAACTTTAAAATTACTATAAATTAGATTTTAAAAAAAATTGATTAAATATTACAAATCAATCGAATTAACCGTTTTATGACCAATACGTCATGTAATCGACGAAAATCTAATTTATATACACTTTATTTGACACAAAAATTTAAAATTAATACAAATTAGATTTTAAAAAAATCGATTATACATTACAAATTAATTAAATTAACTGTTTTATGTCCAATACGTCATGTAATCGCTAAAAATTTAATTTATATACACTTTGTTTGACTTAAAATTTTAAAATTAATACAAATTAAATTTTAAAAATTGATTAAAAATTACAAATCAATTGGATTAACCGTTTTATGACCAATACGTCATGTAATCGCCGAAAATCTAATTTATATACACTTTATTTGACACAAAAATTTAAAATTAATACAAATTAGATTTTAAAAAAATCGATTATACATTACAAATCAATTAAATTAACTGTTTTATGTCCAATACGTCATGTAATCGCTAAAAATTTAATTTATATACACTTTGTTTGACTTAAAATTTTAAAATTAATACAAATTAAATTTTAAAAATTGATTAAAAATTACAAATCAATTGGATTAACTGTTTTATGACCAATACGTCATGTAATCGCCGAAAATCTAATTTATATACACTTTATTTGACACAAAAATTTAAAATTAATACAAATTAAATTTTTAAAAATTGATTAAATATTACAAATCAATTGAATTAACCGTTTTATGACCAATACGTCATGTAATCGCCGAAAATCTAATTTATAAACACTTTATTTGACACAAAACTTTAAAATTAATATAAATTAGATTTAAAAAAAAATTGATTAAACATTACAAATCAATCGAATTAACCGTTTTATGACCAATACGTCATGTAATCGACAAAAATCTAATTTATATACACTTTATTTGACACAAAAATTTAAAATTAATACAAATTAGATTTTAAAAAAATCGATTATACATTACAAATTAATTAAATTAACTGTTTTATGTCCAATACGTCATGTAATCGCTAAAAATTTAATTTATATACACTTTGTTTGACTTAAAATTTTAAAATTAATACAAATTAAATTTTAAAAATTGATTAAAAATTACAAATCAATTGGATTAACCGTTTTATGACCAATACGTCATGTAATCGCCGAAAATCTAATTTATATACACTTTATTTGACACAAAAATTTAAAATTAATACAAATTAGATTTTAAAAAAATCGATTATACATTACAAATCAATTAAATTAACTGTTTTATGTCCAATACGTCATGTAATCGCTAAAAATTTAATTTATATACACTTTGTTTGACTTAAAATTTTAAAATTAATACAAATTAAATTTTAAAAATTGATTAAAAATTACAAATCAATTGGATTAACCGTTTTATGACCAATACGTCATGTAATCGCCGAAAATCTAATTTATATACACTTTATTTGACACAAAAATTTAAAATTAATACAAATTAGATTTTAAAAAAATCGATTATACATTACAAATCAATTAAATTAACTGTTTTATGTCCAATACGTCATGTAATCGCTAAAAATTTAATTTATATACACTTTGTTTGACTTAAAATTTTAAAATTAATACAAATTAAATTTTAAAAATTGATTAAAAATTACAAATCAATTGGATTAACCGTTTTATGACCAATACGTCATGTAATCGCCGAAAATCTAATTTATATACACTTTATTTGACACAAAAATTTAAAATTAATACAAATTAAATTTTTAAAAATTGATTAAATATTACAAATCAATTGAATTAACCGTTTTATGACCAATACGTCATGTAATCGCCGAAAATCTAATTTATATACACTTTGTTTGACTCAAAAGTTTAAAATTAATACAAATTACATTTTTTTAAAATTTATTAGATATTACAAATCAATTGAATTAACAGTTTTATGACCAATACGTCATGTAATCGTCGAAAATCTAATTTATAAACACTTTATTTGACACAAAACTTTAAAATTGATACAAATTAGATTTTTTAAAAATTGATTAAAAATTACAAATCAATTGGATTAACTGTTTTATGACCAATACATCAGGTAATCGTCAAAAATCTAATTTATATACACTTTATTTGACACAAAACTTTAAAATTAATATAAATTAGATCTTAAAAATTGATTAAACATTACAAATCAATTAAATTAACCGTTTTATGACCAATACGTCATGTAATCGCCGAAAATCTAATTTATAAACACTTTATTTGACACAAAACTTTAAAATTACTATAAATTAGATTTTAAAAAAAATTGATTAAATATTACAAATCAATCGAATTAACCGTTTTATGACCAATACGTCATGTAATCGACGAAAATCTAATTTATATACACTTTATTTGACACAAAAATTTAAAATTAATACAAATTAGATTTTAAAAAAATCGATTATACATTACAAATTAATTAAATTAACTGTTTTATGTCCAATACGTCATGTAATCGCTAAAAATTTAATTTATATACACTTTGTTTGACTTAAAATTTTAAAATTAATACAAATTAAATTTTAAAAATTGATTAATAATTACAAATCAATTGGATTAACCGTTTTATGACCAATACGTCATGTAATCGCCGAAAATCTAATTTATATACACTTTATTTGACACAAAAATTTAAAATTAATACAAATTAGATTTTAAAAAAATCGATTATACATTACAAATCAATTAAATTAACTGTTTTATGTCCAATACGTCATGTAATCGCTAAAAATTTAATTTATATACACTTTGTTTGACTTAAAATTTTAAAATTAATACAAATTAAATTTTAAAAATTGATTAAAAATTACAAATCAATTGGATTAACCGTTTTATGACCAATACGTCATGTAATTGCCGAAAATCTAATTTATATACACTTTATTTGACACAAAAATTTAAAATTAATACAAATTAAATTTTTAAAAATTGATTAAATATTACAAATCAATTGAATTAACCGTTTTATGACCAATACGTCATGTAATCGCCGAAAATCTAATTTATAAACACTTTATTTGACACAAAACTTTAAAATTAATATAAATTAGATTTAAAAAAAAATTGATTAAACATTACAAATCAATCGAATTAACCGTTTTATGACCAATACGTCATGTAATCGACAAAAATCTAATTTATATACACTTTATTTGACACAAAAATTTAAAATTAATACAAATTAGATTTTAAAAAAATCGATTATACATTACAAATTAATTAAATTAACTGTTTTATGTCCAATACGTCATGTAATCGCTAAAAATTTAATTTATATACACTTTGTTTGACTTAAAATTTTAAAATTAATACAAATTAAATTTTAAAAATTGATTAAAAATTACAAATCAATTGGATTAACCGTTTTATGACCAATACGTCATGTAATCGCCGAAAATCTAATTTATATACACTTTATTTGACACAAAAATTTAAAATTAATACAAATTAGATTTTAAAAAAATCGATTATACATTACAAATCAATTAAATTAACTGTTTTATGTCCAATACGTCATGTAATCGCTAAAAATTTAATTTATATACACTTTGTTTGACTTAAAATTTTAAAATTAATACAAATTAAATTTTAAAAATTGATTAAAAATTACAAATCAATTGGATTAACCGTTTTATGACCAATACGTCATGTAATCGCCGAAAATCTAATTTATATACACTTTATTTGACACAAAAATTTAAAATTAATACAAATTAAATTTTTAAAAATTGATTAAATATTACAAATCAATTGAATTAACCGTTTTATGACCAATACGTCATGTAATCGCCGAAAATCTAATTTATATACACTTTATTTGACACAAAAATTTAAAATTAATACAAATTAGATTTTAAAAAAATCGATTATACATTACAAATCAATTAAATTAACTGTTTTATGTCCAATACGTCATGTAATCGCTAAAAATTTAATTTATATACACTTTGTTTGACTTAAAATTTTAAAATTAATACAAATTAAATTTTAAAAATTGATTAAAAATTACAAATCAATTGGATTAACCGTTTTATGACCAATACGTCATGTAATCGCCGAAAATCTAATTTATATACACTTTATTTGACACAAAAATTTAAAATTAATACAAATTAGATTTTTTTAAAAATTGATTAGACGTTACAAATCAATTGAATTAACCGTTTTATGACCATTACGTCATGTAATCGCCGAAAATCTAATTTATATACACTTTATTTGACACAAAATTTTAAAATTAATACAAATTAGATTTTTTTAAAAATTGATTAGACGTTACAAATCAATTGAATTAACCGTTTTATGACCATTACGTCATGTAATCGCCGAAAATCTAATTTATAAACACTTTATTTGACACAAAACTTTAAAATTAATACAAATTAGATTTTAAAAAAATTGATTAAATATTACAAATCAATCGAATTAACCGTTTTATGTCCAATACGTCATGTAATCGCCGAAAATCTAATTTATATACACTTTATTTGACACAAAAATTTAAAATTAATACAAATTAAATTTTTAAAAATTGATTAAATATTACAAATCAATTGGATTAACCGTTTTATGACCAATACGTCATGTAATCGCCGAAAATCTAATTTATATACACTTTATTTGACACAAAACATTAAAATTAATACAAATTAGATTTTAAAAAATTGATTAAACATTATAAATTAATTAAATTAACCGTTTTATGACCAATACGTCATGTAATCGACGAAAATCTAATTTATAAACACTTTATTTGACACAAAACTTTAAAATTAATATAAATTAGATCTTAAAAATTGATTAAACATTACAAATCAATTGGATTAACCGTTTTATGTACAATACGTCATGTAATCGCCGAAAATCTAATTTAGATACACTTTGTTTGACTCAAAAGTTTAAAATTAATACAAATTACATTTTTTAAAAATTGATTAAACATTACAAATCAATTGGATTAACCGTTTTATGACCAATACGTCATGTAATCGCCGAAAATCTAATTTATATACACTTTATTTGACACAAAACTTTAAAATTGATACAAATTAGATTTTAAAAAAATTGATTAAATATTACAAATCATTTGAATTAACCGTTTTATGACCAATACGTCATGTAATCGCCGAAAATCTAATTTATATACACTTTGTTTGACTCAAAAGTTTAAAATTAATACAAATTACATTTTTTTAAAATTTATTAGATATTACAAATCAATTGAATTAACAGTTTTATGACCAATACGTCATGTAATCGTCGAAAATCTAATTTATAAACACTTTATTTGACACAAAACTTTAAAATTGATACAAATTAGATTTTTTAAAAATTGATTAAAAATTACAAATCAATTGGATTAACTGTTTTATGACCAATACATCAGGTAATCGTCAAAAATCTAATTTATATACACTTTATTTGACACAAAACTTTAAAATTAATATAAATTAGATCTTAAAAATTGATTAAACATTACAAATCAATTAAATTAACCGTTTTATGACCAATACGTCATGTAATCGACGAAAATCTAATTTATAAACACTTTATTTGACACAAAACTTTAAAATTAATATAAATTAGATTTAAAAAAAATTGATTAAACATTACAAATCAACTTTAAATTAAAAATTATATTATGTAAAGAAAAACGACTTTAATTTTGTGTTCACCTTTGAATATCAAATCTTTGTAGCTAAACTAAGCAACAACTAAATCAATCGGCTATTTACTGTAGATTCGGCACGCGTAGCTGCCGCAGGCTGCTAGTGTTTTTGTAAAAAGTTTACTAAATTTTAGGTGATTGTTGATCTGGGTCGTTAACATAATCAACTTATTTGCCTGCATTACTGTCATTTTACCTAATTTTTATTTATACGTTTTTACGGCTACAAATTGGTAGTTAGACCAATGAAGACGTTAAATGTTAGACGTTGACTTGAAGAAGTTTTTAACCCCTAAAAAGTGCTCACAGTATAATCTAGCAAACTATATCTAGCATCTCTAATAAAGTGCCGCAAGCCGGATATCACACTTATATCGAATGAAATCAGAAACACTACATGATTTTTGACTCACATCCCATCAAAACACTGCGCGCATTTAGTCACCACCGTCATCATATTCGATATGATATCCTTACACATCTATATATCCTTAATTTTATGTCGTTATATCCTATATAAAGTACATATTTATATATACATGAACAATCTCTTACCTTTCTTTGTCTTCACTTATAGAAAAAGGCAAGGTGCTATATATCTTTAAGAAAACCGAAAACAAAACTAAAAAAAAAAAAACTTCCTTCATTTCGTTCCTCTTCAATCCTCGTGAAGAAAAAAGGAAGAAGGCAACATGAACGCAAAAAAAATTTAACTCTAGAATAAAAGAAATAAATAAAAAAAAAGGCAGAACCAGAGAGCTTTTTTTTTTTATTCCATTCTTAGATTTTTCTTTTTCACTTTTATTTTTCTTATTTAACTGAAAATTTAGCGAGGTCGTAGCAATGTCAAATTTCTACTTCATTGGTAAAAAAAAAAAAAAAAAATATGTAAGATTGAAAAATTTAAATTGCTAGTTGATAGAACTTCTCTTCTTTACTACGTGTGTATGTAGTTTTTGTATTTATAAATGTGTGTGTGTATATATAAAAAAGAGATCTCTGGTAATAATACAATAATCCTTTTTCCATTTTACCGATGTTTTTGTTGGTATTACTGCTTTCGTTTATATTCTTATATGTGCTTTTGCTGCTGCTGCTATTGCTGATGATTATGATGCTGCTTTTGCTGCTTCGTAACATCCCCATCGTCACCATAATATCATTATTGTGAATTTATGCTCGTATATTATGTATTCGTAAAAATTGCGAAATTTTCTCACTATCAACTTTTAGAATATTTTGTGATGAATTTATATAAATACGACAGCAGTACATATTCACTTTATGGGGAGGTGTCTATATATATATATATATATATATATATATATATATATATATATATATATATATATATATATATATATATATATATATATATATAATATGAATATACATATAGATCTCACTTTATATGTTCAAATACTAAAAAGGGTTGACAAGTCAATTGATTTTATAATCATCAACCTGTTGATCAACACAAGAACAAAATGTTCCTTACAATAAATAGAATTTTATATATATACGGTTTCAAAATTTATGGGGAAAATCATTTTATTGAATTGGTGGTGGTATATAGGGGTTCAAGGTTTCAGTTAATTGTGGTATGATGGTCAATTTTTCAATAAACGGTAATGGAACGATAAGATATAAGAAATTACTTCTATAAATTACCGAGAAATTGTCGCAGTGTTGTTAAAGGGGTTATTCCGATCAACTGTGACGATTTACATAACAAAAATCTTCAAAATTATAAATTTGTATAAATTAAATGTCTTTGGTATATCAGTTTGTAACTGTATAAGAGTTTCGATCTGGATTAGGAATTTAGAATTATTTTATGTTTTTATAAAATTAACTATCAACTTATCAGGCCATTACAGGTGGTACACCTCTTATGTCGCCTTACAGTACCGGACTAGAGTCAAGCTCAACAGGACCTCCTTTCCTCGCTAATTTTTCTAAGCCCGTCCCCTTGGATGTGGTTTCGCTAGATAGTAGTGATATGAAGCAGCGGCACTTAGTAGATAGGGACTCGATCTCTATGAAGGTTACTACTACGAGTGTACCAAGGGGCGTTCACAATCCCTCTAAGAACTTTATTTTGGAATCGTTGAACTATTTGTCCATTGCTGGTTTTGGTGCATTCCCATAGTCGACCGGCTTGAGCACTTGTTTATAAAGCATAAGTTTAATATGAATAGATTACTGAGAGTTTCTTCTATTAACCAGTACATTTGTCTATATTTTAAGCTCTTCTGTTTTCTTTTTCAAATGTACTTTCCACTTTGCGTCAAGGTTCATACCAAGGTATTTTGCTTGATTTGCGTGTAGTCCAGGGATATTATTGAGAGTCAAAGGAAGTGGTTCTATTGACCTATTTGTTCAAGAGAACAATAAATACATATTTATGCACCCATATGCACCCTATATAGTGTTATCGTATCATCCGACTTATACTTTAGGTTCTCTAATTACTTTCAATTAGAATTTTTTGATGAATTCGCAGTTGTTAGTGTTTCCAACTTGTATATAAACGGTGTAAATATAAATAAATAGACAGAATATTTTTTTACCACTCAAGCGAAAAAGGTTATTATTATTCTCATTCCACTAGAAGCATTCCCCCACCAATGGTAAGTTTGCTTAAGTGTATTGCAAATCCACCTTTAGTTCACAACAAGATTTAGACTTACAACCTAAATCATACTTAAGTGAGAACTCTATAGGTGAGATTTACATGGTCCTTCGAGCCGGATCTTTAACATCTGATTCAATAGTACGGCGTTGTCTAGGCCTTAAACATAGACATTAAAACTCCGTTAAACCAAATTCGCAATTTATTAAACCAAATTTACCATCATAATGGAAGACCTCATCAACATCCAAAACCAACGAGGTCAAGAGCTAATCTCCCAAGTTGCCAAGCTGCAACGAGAAGGAAGTACCCTAACCAGAAGCCAGTGAAACAGCAGCAATCCGTGAGGTCGGTGTATATGAAGGGTACTACGCGGGTGATCAAGAACTAATGGCTACTAATGAGTTAGGTCATGAACATCCGTATTTGTTGGAACGGAAACAGATCCAACGTGCCTACGACCGTTTCATTGAAGAGTGCAACGCGTATCATGTGTTTCCTCCAATAAACCCTCCAAAATGGAAACGGAAAGGAATCACCATGAAACCCTCATCTTCAACATCCAAGGCAGGAAATACCATCGGCGAACCAACCATCAACATCGCCCCTGTTAGCCAGGAGAAATTTACGCCTAACCATCAACCCTAGAACCTCCCTTTCAAGCTTCTATGACACACGGTCGCCTGTATCCATCAGCCAGGAACACCAACCGTTGCTCCGCGAACAGAACATCAATATACGGCTCCTGTATCGACGGTTAAACACCATCAAAATAGACTGTGAAACAGGCAAATGTTCCCGGAGTTACGCTGTAATGAAGATCGACCAAATTAACAAGGATTTGGCGGTAATTGACCAGCAACATCGAACAATCCTGATCAACATCGACGAAGAGGACCAAATTGCGAAATATTTCGTAGATGATTACTACGGGGAGCTCACCCGGAATGGAGAGGAAACTTTATTGACACTGCATGATAGCCTTAGTAGCGAGCCACCGAAGCCAGTAGCAGCTGTAAACATGCGTCTACCCAGGTTGGAAGTTCTCATCTTTTACGGGGAATATGAAAAGTGGCCGCTATTTAAAGGCTTGTTTCTGCAAGTAATCCACCAGGGTAACCTTTCCAACACCGAAAAGATGTGGTATTTAAAAGCCCACGTTCAGAAGGCAGTCGCCAAACTTATCAGCCATTTATCATCAGTTGCTGAGAATTGTGAGGCAGCATGGAATATCTTGCAGACTAGGTATGACAATAAGCGGTTGTTGGCAAATACCTATTTCAATACATTAGTTTCTTTACCAAACATAAACTAAGCTACGGCATCGCAAATCCGGAACCTGCATGACACGGTCATTGAAACCAGCACAACATCGAAAATCTCAATTTAGATAACACGTTTGAGGCATTGGTGGCACACATTATGATGAAGCGAGTAGATAGTGAAACTTTGGAGAGGTATGAATCATCCCTCGGAAATCCACGAGAAGTTTCCAAACTGGACCAATGCATGGACTTTTCAATGCGAAGGTTCCAGTCTTTAGAATCCTCAACGACACAAAAAACATCCATTATTCGAGCAGAAAAACCAGAGTCCAATCTTCCAAGAAAGGTATTCCTAAATACCGATAATGGGCGCGAACAAGCCGCTATCAGCTACCCTTATTGCACTGCACGAGGACATCTGCTCATCCAATGCCATCATTTCCGCAACCTCTCCATCAAAAGGCGGATTGATTACGTAAACCGAGCAGGACTCTGCACCAATTGCCTGGGGCATTTCAAGAACTTAACGTCATCAGTTCAAACACGGAATGTGAAACTATGTTTCAAAAGACCACAAGGCGAGATGAAAGTGGGCGTTACATTGTTCAGTTTCCATTAATATGGAGGAAGAACTGGACAAATTTGAAAAACACCAACCGTATCAAAGAATCCTGTGGAGAGAAAGTAAACATCAGCCGTTATTAGAATTCCAATTAACCACCGTTACCTATGGAACATCAGCTGCACCATATCTAGCAATTCGAACTTTACATCAATTGGCTGAAAATGAATTCAGACTGCTGAAAGCCAGTCACATCCTAAGGAATGAATTTTATGTAGATGACGTGTTAACTGGTGCAGATCATGTAGACGAGGCTCTACACTTAAAATCTCAGCTTAATCAGATACTGGGCAAGTGTGGAATGGGGTTAAGTAAAAGGTCCAGTAACCATCCAGACGTCTTGGCGGGGATAACCAAGGATAAAGTACTGATAGGTGATCTGAAGTTCATGGACGAGCAGGAAGTTAAAACCCTAAGAATACGATACAATTCAGCAGGGGACTATTTTTTATTTCACGTGGACATCGCACCCAATGGTGAACTCACAAAGCGTCAATTCCTGTCGGAAATGTCGAGAATCTTCGATCCATTGGGATATTGCTGACAGTCAGCTGTAAAATAATGTATCAGACCTTATGGAATCTAAACTTAGACTGGGATGACACGTTACCAACCGAGTTCGCAGTACACTGGGAACGGAAGAAATCAGAGCTGCGGACAACGCGACTCATTCATATCCCAAGGATTATCCATTATTCCAAAGAAAATTGTAGGTTGGAACTTCATGGGTTTTGCAATGCGTCCGAACAAGCATACGCAGCAGTAGTTTATAGTCGGGTCGTGGTCATCAATTAAATGGTTGTGAGTCTTTTAACTGCAAAATCCAAAGTCTCGATGTAGATATACATGCAGTAACACTATGGTCTGACTCTACGATCACGTTAGCATGGATACGAAAACCATCATCCATGAGGAAATCCTTTGTATCAAATCGAGTGAATGAGATTCAAACTAATACTAGTATGGTCACCTGGAGACACGTCCGATCAAAAGACAACCCAGCTGATTGTGCATCTCGTGGGACAACCACACAAAAAATAGCATCCGACCTTACAACGGAAGGGTTCATCAGCGCGTTCCGAAAGATGACTGCTCGGCGGAGAAATGTTGCACACATCTACAGTGACAATGTGACCAAATTTGTAGGAGCCAACAAAGTATTACAACCTATCAATTGGCATTTCATACTACCTTTGTCCCCGCATTTCGGAGGATTATAGGAAAAGGGCGTGAAATCCATCAAAACACACTTAAAAAAATTTATAGGAGACCTTGTTTTGCTCCGAGATGAGTTACAACCACCGTCGAGATGGAAATTAGGACGAATTAAGAAATTGCACCACGGAGATGATGGAGTTATGCGCGTTGTAACACTAAAAACCGCCGATAATCCTAACATAAAAAGAACAGTCACCAGGTTATCACTTTTGCCAATACAACAAGCAATAATCGACAAAGGCAAGGACGAGCTATAACGGTGCCGCCCCAAGAGCAACAAAGACAGCAACCCAGGCGGTAAGTCAAACAAGTGCGAAGTAATGTCACTTGTAACAAGCGAGGATTACTCTACACATGTGTGCTATTATGCATATTTAGCATAGTTGATAGCAAGCCCTGGGGAATGACTTCAAATATCACTCAGAAGACTGTCCCTTGATGATCGTCCCGGTGATCATCAAATGCTGGAATAATTCAGGGATATACTTCGACAAGGTAGCAAAATTAGAGTTACTGGCAATGAAGTGGAAACTCATAATTCGATACGATTTGACCAGTCATTGGAAAGAAATCGAAAGTGTGGAGATTGGATTAAAGTTATAGCTTTACGGCTATTCAAACACAGTAGTTACCTCACCGCACAAAATCTAAGAGAACAGGAGGCACATCGAACTGTAGAGCTGGAATTAACCAAGTTAGATGAATACCGAACACATCAGGACAAATCCTTATCCACAATACTTTTGTGCCTTCAATTGGGATTGGTTATCAAACATATAGTAGACACTCAAAAAGGTTTGATCCAAGTATTGACGGGAGCAAAAAACCACATAATTCATCCAGCCTTTCTACCACTGAAACAACTAGAACACGAAATATCTATTTTTTTTAGATCAGGTGCCAAAAACATTCATTAACCCAGGACATGGACACCTGGAGTTACACAATTTATATCAATTGATGACCGTCAGGACATGAATCCAATCATGCCAAGGCTAATGCAATCATGGCCAAGTCTAATGCAATCGTCGCTTTAGAAATACCGTTGGTACACTCATGGGATTATCAGCTCTAAGAAGTGATAACTGTTCCAATTATTCACAAGAGTTCACAACTTCGGATCCACCCATCTACTAAATACATCCTGGTTGATCGGTTTCGAGGCACTTTCAACAGAGGAATTAACTGCATGCCAAGAGTTAACCGAAAACTTATTGCTATGTGATATTTCCACATTATATACTCGACAAGGCGAGCATATGCGATGCGGAATATCAATGTTCTGGAACGCACCGGCACAACACGAAAGTTGCGTTCTGGAGACAACAGCCATACAGAATTATTTCATCAAAATACAAGAACCCAACCAATGGATTTTTGGGGTCAAACAAAAATCAACCGTTGATCTCCTCTATGATACCGTAACGTTACCACTTATACTATGGACACTGGTCTCATTACATTACTATCAGGCTGTGTATTTCGGAGTAATGAACTGCTCTTACACACTGTCAACTCCAAGACCAATACTAGAGACGAATCCTTCATACCAGCCTTCAACATTTCATTAAGTGCGGATGAACCGGAAGCCATTACGATATCTCGTTTCAACCTAAATCGGACATTACGACCCCGGATATAACTGCGTTAGAAAACGCATTGAAAAAATAGCAAAGCGATGAGGAATCAAGAATAGGCGCTCATCATGTTTACCTTCTGCTATGGACACTCATAGTCCTGGCAGTCATTTGGGGAATACGACACATCAGACGAAAACGTGCAACAAATGGAACAGGTGCAATCATCATTAACTCACCATTAACTAGTCCACAACCAGCGCCTCGCCGCCCCCCAGCATGTTCAAGAGAACAATAAATACATATTTTTGCACCCATATGCACCCTATATGGCAATTGCTAGTGTTTCCAACTTGTATATAAACGGTGTAGATGTAAATAAATAGACAGAATATTTTTTTACCACTCAAGCGACGTTTTTTTTACCTTTTATGCTGGAGCTCCTTCCTGTTTAACTCTAAAGTATCTTCTTTTCAGGTATGACTTTAGTAGTTCGTTATACTCAAATGGCAGAGTTTTCTCGAATTTAAATATTAAACCATCTAGTCTGACTTTGTCAAATGCCTGCGCTATATCCAGAAATATGGCTGAACAAATCTTTATTTTCTCTAAGGATTTTTCTATTAAATCTTGTATTCTAGGGAGTTGATCGATTGTGCAATGTTTCTCTCTAAATCCGAACTGATGGGACGGAACAGCTCCTGATTTTACATTTTCTGGTTTAATTCGTTTTAATAATAGTCTCTCAAACAGTTTTGACATAATCGGAAAAAGTGATATTGGCCTGTACGTGCCAAGGGATACGAATTCATTTACATCTTCAATTTGTATATTGTTGATGTGCATCGGTGTGGTTATGTTTGTGTTGAGTCTCATCGCCTTGGTTTTATTGATATTAATTTTGAGACCAACTGCATTAGCTAGATCTGATAGCTGTTGCACTTACTGCTGCATGTTGGAGTGTTTGTGTGTGAGCAAGGATATGTCGTCTGCATAGTCCAAATCATTGAGTTTACTATTTAACCTCCATTGAATGCCATTAGGAGACTTGTTATCTAGTTTCCGCATTACACTGTCTAATACAAATAGGAACAGCATTGGTGAGAGTACGCAACCTTGCGCCTTACTCCTCGAGTGTTGTAGTATGTTTCATTTTGTTTGTCTTTGTATTGAATTTGGTTCCCAGCATCCCGATACATTTCTTGTATGAGTTCAATTAATTTCTTTGGGATGCCCATTTCACAAAGTGTCTGCCATATTGCGTTTCTGTTTATCGTATCGAATGCGCGTTCGAAATCGACGAAGAGCATATACAATGGTGAATTCCATTCATTGGATTGCTCAGTGATGATACGGATTGTGTTGATGTGATCAGTGCAATTTCTTCCTGGTCTTAATCCAGCTTGTTTGTTTCTTAATTTTGCATTGATCGTAGGTGAGATTCTGTCAAGGATGATCATTGCGAGTACCTTTATTGTTGTGTGGAGGAGGAAGATACCTCGCCAGTTCCTACATTCTCTTAGGTCACCTTTCTTGGGTATCGTAATTATCAAGCCTTCTTTCCATTTCAGTGGGATTCTCCCAGAATTCCAGATTTCTTGGATTATTGGTGTTAATATGCTTGCAGTTGTAGATGAATCTCCTTTGAATATTTCGGCGGTTATATTGTCTATTCCAGCGGGCTTATTGTTCTTCAGTCTATTAATGAGATCTTTAACTTCCCGTTCCGTTGGTGGATGGGTGTTGCTAGTTTCGTTATTGATGTCAATTGATGACTGGAGATTTTCGGGGTCGGCGACGACGTCTTCTTCGAAATATTCCTTCCATCTCTTTAACTGCGCTTCATCTGTTGTTAGTACTTGACCATTAGCGTCCCTGATAGGTGGTATGTTTGTAGTTTTACCAGTGACCTTTCTTACATACTGGTGTAGTGCTCGCATATTTTGGATTGCTGCTGCCTCTTCGATCATTCCTTGCCATCTTTTTTACTTGACGCGCTGTTTCCTCGAATCTACGTTTCACCTCTTCCGTGTTATGTTGGCACATTTGCAACTTAAATGACGGCGTTCTTCAACTTTCTGCCATGTATCATCACTGATCCAAGGTTTTTGATTGTATTTTCTGTAGCCGAGTACGTCCATGGCAGTCTTGATGTAGGCTTCTTCTGCTTGGTTCCATCTTTTTTCTATATACGGGTGGCTTCAGACTGGAGATTGAGTTGGAGCGTTTCATTGAAAGTGTTTCTTGTTTCAGTGTCTCTCAATCTATTTGTGTTAAATTTCCTCCTATTTGTCTTCGAATGTTTCACAGCTGCTAGCTTGATCTTGAATTGTGCTATTACCAGTTGATGATCGCTGTCTACATCTGCGCCCCTCATTGTTCTTACATCTTGTAGTGATGTGAGGAATTTCTTATTGATCATTACATGATCTATCTGATTTTTAGTTCTGCCATCCGGTGATGTCCATGTGTATTTATGTATATTTTTGTGTGGAAACCTACTGTCGCCTATGAACAGTTGATTTGTGCTACAGAAGTCGAAAAGGCTTTCTCCATTGTTATTTCGCATAGAGTCCAATGCATTTCTTCCCATGATAGTGGTTAGGTTGATGTTGTCTGTGCTTCACTTCTATAACATTAGTTAATGGGGTTTCCTGTCTCAGGATGGTTGTATGGTTTTCAATCAGAATATCCTGTTGATTAAGTGTTGTTAAAATGGAGTGAAAGGTATGCTCGAGATGATCTGCGAATCTTTCTTCTTTTTCTTCTTTGGTTTTAGCCAGGCGACCATTATTTGGTCGACTTTTTCCTCCGAGTAGGGTGAGCCTTTGCAATGCTTTTGAGTCCTTTATATAAAAGTTTTGCGTGTGTTCGTAGACTTGGCACTTTTTGTACTGGGGAATAAGTTTAGATTTTTTGACTGCTCATATTTGCACTTTCATATGGAGTATTTCGCTGATTGCTTAAATATATCAAAAGATAACATGTGTAATGGAAGAGGTGTTTTGTTCTCTCTTTTTAGTAGCTGTGTAACTTCTTTAATTTTATATCGTTTCTCCAAAAGATAGTATTTTATCTCTTCTGGTTTGCATGAAGCGTGTAGTTTCTTAACAATAACTTTGGTTTGTCTTGTTAGCTTATCTTCGTAGGAGTACCGAGTTGTTTTTTTCAATAAGAGCTCCTGTTAACTTTTTATAGCTTTCACCGTCGGGGACATTTATTTTGATATCACCACTATTTAAAGCTGTAGCTTGAAATTCTATCCGATTGTTGTCCATGATGTTTCTAATACTCTGATAATTATTGCAATTGGATGTTATAACTGAAGGTGGCCGTGGCACTATTTTCTCTAAGGTTGAAACCTTAGCTTTTCCCTCCTGTTGTACATTCCTACTTCCGGTTGGAAGCTGCTCAATTGATTGTTTCAGTTCGGGTGAAACCTGTGGTGATTTACTCATCTTGCGTTTCTTATTTTTTTTTTTGTTACGGTTTAGAATCCTTCCCGTTTCCCTGTTGCGCTCTTCCTCATCTGCTTCATACGTAACTTTTATATGCGATCATTGGTATCGTGTTTTTGCTGTAGCTTAGAGGTTTCTTTCTCAGATATTACTGCATTTAGAGCATCTTTTAACTCCTTGTTTTTCCGCTGTTAGTTTTCGAAATCTTTGTTTAGATTTAACGTTAACTTTTTTTTGTAAATCTTATTGCGCAGTTCTGCGTAATCCCTTTGCAAGGTGTTCGCTAATGGTGGTGGTGATCTACCCACCCTAGATTTTTTGTTCAAATGGGTTGAGTTGCCTAAGAGGGCTTTTAAACAATGATTGGCTCACCCCAGAATTCGCTCTCATTGCGACCCAAAAGACCTTAGACCTATTAGTTTATCCTTGTACTTCTTGAAAACTCTGGAGAAACAGATAGAAGCTTATATTAGAGGCACAATCGAGCCGGTAAAGTTAGCAGAATCTTAGCATATGCTTATTGGAAAAGGGAATCGGTGGAAACTGCACTACATTCCCTCTTAGGCCCTAATGAAAAATCGCTCGTATATAACGAACTCTCTTTGGTGATCTTCTGTAATATAGAACGAGCCTTTAACAATGTCATACCAGAGGCAATCACGCAGATACTGTTAGTTTTGGGGCTGGATGTGTCACTCGACCATCATCTGCATGGAAATTTGTGAGTAGAGGTACATCGCAAGGTGGGGTATTATCCCCCCTTCATTTATAACTTGGTCATGAACCACCTGTTATTAAACCTAGATGAAGTGGACCTTAAAGTAGTCATTTATGCAGATGACCATCGGCCATCGGCGCGTTCTGCAAATTTCCTAGCACCCTCAGAGATCTTAAGCAAAATGCACTTGGTATCCTTACCAAATGGACCAATAGGTGCAGCCTAAGTGTTAATCCACTTAAAATTGAATTGGTCCTTTTTTATAAGAAGTACAAACTTCCTTTTTTCAACCCACCCACTCTTAGCGGAGGCTGGTTTGAATATCACAGATAAAATTCCTGTCTTATTGTGGGCAGCAAACTAACCTAACATATTGGAAAGGGTACATAAAGCTACGATAGCGCTATACTCTTGTAAAAATGCCATTGGGAAAGGATAGGGACTAAATACTCAAATTGTACATTGGCTGTACACCTCTGTTACAGTTTGGTAGCCAGCTCTAAATACAGTGGCAAACCAAAAGCTGTTGGTGAAGGTTTTAAAGAATTGCCTGCCTGTGTATTAGTGATGCACTTAGGACCACTTGAACTAAGGCACTAGATATCCTCTTTCATCTAATCTCTCATGACATCTTAGCTAAACAAATGGCTAAACAAATAGGCGTAAATGTATTTTCATGTGAACCTGTAGTAATAAAGGACACTCATATATTCTAATAAATAAGGTTATTGACTTTAAAGCTATTGACTATGCCTTCCCGACACCATAAAGAGGTATAGGCATTTTTACGGACAGTTAGGATGTAAATTGCTCCTTAAGAAAGAAGCTTATAAAATCACAAACAACAGATGGTCAAATTGTGCCTCGCGTATTATTTCTCGGCAAATTTGGCCTACACTAGATTTAGTCAGGTCTTACCAACTAATATCCAAGCAACGACGCAATATTAGCGTAATTACGGGTGTCATTACTGGATACTGTGTCATTGGTAAGCATGCGAGTGGACTAGGTGCTCTCTCACATGATTACTGTAGAAGTTTTACGGATGAGGAGGAGGACGAGACTATAATACATCTGTTTTGCAACTGTCTCAGACTCGGTACCAGACTGGCTCGGTACCGCCAGTCCTTCGTGTTACCGATGTTGTAGTATCCAAGATTCGAAAACCTCTAACACCACCTATCGCAGTCCTGGTACTTATTAAAGCTGCAGCATTCTTATTTGTGACGCCTAAAGCTAGAAATTGATTGGTGGAGTATTTAGCCCAGATACCTCTCTAATTAAGGGTTTCAGATGTTGTTGTAACATGACGTACGTTGAAACGTTCAATGATCTGCTTTTTAATCTCGTCACAATCATATATTTTTACTTTCGTCTCGTGCATTTCATTGATGTTGTATGCGTCGAAAATCTCACGAACTACAATAAAGATGGGTTAACGAAGGGGAGAGGTGGTTGGCCAGCCTTTAATCACTAGACCTTTAGATGAATTTAACGATGTTATCATGACACTCTACACCCTGGGTAGAGTCCCCTGCGCGACATTGTCTATCTTCGCGATCTCTTCCCTTAGCCGTATTGCTCTTGAATTAAGAAATCGTCCCACAACATTTAATCTTTTACCTGCATTATCCATGTTCCTGGCCAATATAAGGTATTGACAATAAGGGTATTTTCTAAATGGGATAATTTAAGACCTTCAAAGTAGAGTACATGAAGAGCACCATTCCTCGGTTCTTCTGAGTGGTGGAATTGGTCATCCCGCAATAGTAAATTGTATTAGGGTTATTAATGCTGACGGTAAAGCATTTAGAACTATTCAAATCCGTGTCACACTGTGACAAGAAGTTATGAATTCGGTCCAATAAAAGTTGTAAGCCAAGTGGTGTTGAAGCCATCAATCAATACAATATCGTCCGCGAATGCTATTGCATTCACAAGGGTGACCACCGAGGTCACCTCATCAGGAAGTGTCTTTAATAGTCTGTTTACATAATAATATTACAAATGACTGTAGATAACGGAGCTCCTTGTTTAACACCTCGTAGTTACCACTCACCCCGTCGTCCCCTACCATTTTATATATAGGCAACGAATCCCTCGGGTATTTCTTATAATCTTAAGGTTCCAAAAATGGCATTATGGGAAACCGAATCGAATGCTTTACTAATATCGAGGGATGCAATGTAGCAAGGATCATTACACTGATGGCCACGTATAACTATATCCAACAATGTTGTATTATCCGTACAACTATTAGTAAACCTAAAGACTCGCTGTCTTGAATCAAAGCCAAGAATAGTATTGATTCTCTTAGAGATAATACTGTGAAGATGTCTCAAAAATAGTTATGGTTATGGGCCTAAAGTCACCAGATTCACAAGCCTCATTTTTTTTAGCCATAAATATAGTTTTAGCATTAAGAGTAATAGGTCGGAGGCTTCTCACACCACATAATTATGTTGAAAATCAACATAAGAATTTCAGATGGAAAAATTCTCAAATGTCTAGAAGTTATACCATTGGGACCTAGGTAGGTTGAGATTTCCGGCAAACTTGTAGTGATCAAATAAACTCTGGTTTATTGGCAATACAACCATTCTTTGTTCCATTATAGCCTTCCTGAAGGCTATAGCACTCTAAAGGATAGCACTCTGTTTCTGAACTCTGCAATCTGTTCTGGGGCCGAAGCTCTCCCAACTCTTTCGCTGTTAATTTTTAACGTCCTACCTTATGCCGTCATCAGCCAAATTGAGGACGCACGAATACAGGTTCGATTTTAAATCCATCTGCACATTGCATTGCTCCAGCCAGCCTGCACTGACATAAACGATGGTTCGGCCCATGGATTCTGCACTCCAACAGGGGATCATAGTTGTGTTAATCGTCACCACCGATCGAAATCAGGTGATGAAAAACCCCTTTTGCAACCCTCCCCCGTTGGGATTCGAACCCGGTACCTCCCGTCCCAAACACCGCAGCTTTAACCACTGCGCCAATTGCTCGGTGATGGCACTCTGTATTGAGCCTTTTATGATTGTTTTTATGCGACGTCCCTGGTGCTGCTTAAAATTCCTTTGGATACGTGAATATTCTAACCTTCTCCTCGTCTACTACTCAAAGTAATACCAAGAGCAATAGATGTACCATAATTCACTAACAGTGGTTTGCTGGCGGGAAGATTGTACTATATTGATTCTTCCCCGCTGGCTTTCATTAGGGATCTTTCTTTAAATGCAAGTTCTACCACGCGCAACACAAGGCAACTTCCGATCTTGGCGAGGAAGTATGTCACTTAAATATGCGGTCACCTTCGTGAGTGTAAACTCTTTGCTAGATCTTGCGGTTTCTTTTCAGTAAATTATTGGATATAACAGCTGTGATCGCTACAGTTTCCAACCTAGCACTTATAGTCCACTTTCTGCCTAGCCTTTTTGATCGCTTCAAATTACTTATTGGGAATAAGTTCACGAACCCAATATTTATGTAACGCTTACCTTACTAAAATAAGTTGTGCCTCTTTCAATGCAACTATAGATGACTCTTCTTTTGACCAACTATGACATCTCAATTTATTATTACTCTTTCTGTAGCGACCGTATCGGGATGGCCTCTACGCCTATGCACTCCTACATCGACCTTAGTGATGAAAGCTCGTTTGCAGCTTTGACATACAAAACATGACGGGTCGAGTTAAGATTGATCTACGATTATGTTGGTGGTCACCTTGAGTTACGGAATGCCGGAATGTCATGATAAAATAATGAGAAAAGATGTAGGCCTACGATTGAACCATAGATAACTCCTGATGCTAATAATTTGGTACTAGATCAGAGTATACTTAGCGACACAAAAAATTTCCCGTTTGTAAGAAATATCACATTGAATTAATTTATAGACTAAGGCTTTAGGCCAGATCGTGTCAAAGTTTTTTTCTATTTCCAGAAAGGCTGTAATTATTGTACGACCAAATCCTTTAGCGTTTTTACTCTAGTTTTTCAGCCTCAGCATTGCTTGAGTATAAGAGTGTCCGGCACGAAATCCAAATTGTTAATCTGTAATGTAGGGTTTTTATAGGGGCTATTAAGAATGACTGTTTCCATGACTTTATTTATTTCGTTTAGGAGTGAAATTGCTCGATTATACTTTATACTATTGTAAGGGTTTCCTCGTTTAAAAATATGTATGACTTTGCCGATTTTCCAATATTCTGTGTCAATTGCTGACACGGTATATAAATTAAATTTTCGGCGATTACATGACGTATTGGTCATAAAACGGTTAATTCAATTGATTTGTAATGTTTAATCAATTTTTTAAAATATAATTTGTATTAATTTTAAAGTTTTGTGCCAAATAAAGTGAATTTAAATTAGATTTTCGGCGATGAGATTTTCGGCGAATCAATTAATGTTTCTTTTCGACAAATTTTTTTTTACGATATTCATTTGACCCCGTATCACAGAAAAGTTTCCCTACACAGAAAAAAAGTTTTCTGTTGATTCCAAGATGTTTTACTTCACGAAATAATATCTCCCGGTTTCTAGACACTTTTGAGTGTATTCACAATTAGATATCATAAGTTTGACAACAATTTTATCGTCACAACAACAATTTTATGCAATTTAACTAATTATTGCATAAGAGGATCCATGTTGGCAATTTTTGCAGTTTGTTGATTCAACCGGCAGTTATATGAACCGTCATGTAATAAGGACTTATTAGTATTTTCGTGCTGCCACCCAAATAGTGCACGGTTTGTTACAATGTCGATTTGTAAAATTCATTTATTCTAATTAGAAATTTTGCATTAGTAACTTTTAATTTATTTACCTGAACATTTTTAAGTTTTTAATACGCCGCCAATGGTTTTCATTCACGAGGGTACAACCTCTTTCGCAAAAAGGAATGATTTTTGGCATGGTATTGTGACTGAAAAATCTTTCAAAGCGTTTTTCGCTTGAAAATAGTGAGAAAACTCCGGCCATGAATCTACTTCGACAAACACTCCCAACATAATAAAAAATGGTATAGTTTGCAGAAGCTGTAGCTCTATTTTGGCTTAATTTCCTTGGTTTTGACATAATAAATTTGACTCGAAGCATTCAAACCTAATATATTTCACTCGTTTCATGCAATAAAACGATAAGTCAAAAATATCATTTCTAGAAGCCGGCTTTACATTTTTTAATTTTTTAAATTGCACTTGTAAAATCAAAATTGGCCATCACAAACACAAAAGTAGAAGCAAAATCACTATCAACTGCAAAAAATAATCAAACGTGACGTTGTTTGCAAGAGAACGATTATATCTAACCTTTAAGTAAAGGTGGCCAGGATTTGACCAATTTATGTAGCAGCACTAGCAACAGCAATTCATTGATGGAGACAAAAGACAGGACAAGTTTAACACAACCCAAACATTAAGGAATACTTTAAGGAACTAAAGGAATTCATCAATAGCATAAAACCATCTAAGTCAACGAAAGCAGCAGCCATGATTGTCGCCATGTTTTATATCACTCCTTTCAAGGCTTGATCGTTTAATTCTAGTAATCGAGGTATCATATAAATAGCCCTTTGTAATATGCTCTGGTCTCTAAACTTCCTATACAGCTTAGACCTATCCTTCAAACTCCTACATTTTTAAGCTTGGTGACTGTATTAAAGATATTTGAAACATTTTAAAGGCTCGTTTTTTTCTCGAATCACCCAACCATTCCTTATTTTCTCTTTGGATATGACATTCTCTGCAATTTGGCTTGGAAGGCTAACCGCTACCATTTGTGTTTCCCGATAGGAAGTTTTTAGCGTTTTTATAGAGGCTGCACCCACCACCGATTCAAGAGCCTGAAGTCTTAATAGCATCATCGGCACGAACAATAATACACTTGTGAATCCGTTTTAATTATAAGACTTAGTAATTCTTTTAAACATAAATTTAAATCAAGTGGTTATGATATTTGTAGGATAGAGCCAAGTAAAAATGCACAAAGTTATTTTTTGTGGTGCAGTTTAAAATCACATCCGAATAAATTCACAATCGTAACCGTAGATTAGCTGATATATAAACTTTAGGACTTTGTGTATATTGAGAATATTTTAACGTTTTTTTGTCTGTTTAACAGTTATTTCATTTAATTTTCGTGCTAAATATTTATTTTTATTTTTATAAATCTGATATTTATACACATTTTGGAAATTTGTGAAAATGAGCTAACGGATTGGTCATAAAGTCCAATCAATAAATCAACCGAAACCATTGATTACGTAAAATAGCAAACAAAACAAGAAACAAAACTCAAAGATCCTTGAAATTTTTGACATTACTATGTTTGGGAATAAAAGAAAACATATAAAGATTACTAGAAAATTCCGATTTTATGGTATCGTTCGATATTTCAACCACACTTTCTTGCTTTTTTGCTACTCATACTAACTAAAGAATTAAATATATAAACATTTCAAAATTATTTTTATCGTATTTCATTTTTTAAATCAAATACGTAATGGGATTTAAAGCAGGTTGTGAAACAGCAGGCATATTATTGTAAACTAGTAACCTAATTCATCATAAATATAGTGTAGAAAAGTCTTGCTGTTCCAGCTATTGGATTATCAAAATTGAGTCGTTAGAAGGGTTTAAATGTGTTGTGTAATCGGTAACATAGATACGGGAAAACAATATATGTTTCACCCATAAAATAAAATTTTTTCGAAATATTTCCTTGGAATTAGATGGCATTTATCTTCTCATTTTATTGGTGATCCCAAAATGGTTCAAAGGTGAGGAATCCGGTAACGATTTGGTATTGTGACCATATTTAACGCGCGGTAATCCCTTAAATGGCCTCCAGTTTGATTCATTACATCGATGCCACGGTATCACGGAGATAATTAAGAGATGATAAGGGCTGGAACTACCAACGTCTCGATCCCGCCTTTTCAAGTGGTCATTGATAAGGTAATGCCTTTCGAAAAGCTTCGTTCAATTCAGCAGATGAATCATTACAGAACTTAATGGTTTTGCAGAACTTAATGGTGAAATTGCCAAAAATCCGGGCACGCATCATTAAATTGCGGCATGAGTGTTCATTGTATAAAATGCAAAGAAACCTATGAGAAAGGACACTGCAGAAAGACCACAGAAAACCAGCATCCCGCAGAATGTGTAAACTGCGACGAACAACACCCGGTATCCTACCCAATTTCCATACGGGCTTGGCTCACGAATGGTTGAGGTTTTGTATGCAAATATAACGGCTAGCAACCTTCACATCTCTAGACCAACCACCTCCTCGAATAACTGTTATCGCCTTCTTCAAGCCTGCTAAGAGTTATTTGAAAGAAACTTCGCTGACCTTAAAGCATCCATTTCATTGGCATAGCTGCTATATCTTAATCCAAAATGGTTTTTCACTTCTTGGCCAAAACATATGTAACCATCGAATCTAAAGCAACACTTCTAAAAATTGGTATTTCAAACCAATACCTTCCGTTTTGGTCTATTTATGTGAGATTTCGAACATCTCCTTAGCTCCAGTTACAAAATTATTTTAGCAGATAACTTCAATTTATGCCACACCATGTGGAGTTGTCGAAACAATAACCAAAACGGTAAAGGATATCCAATTAAATTCTCCGAGCCAACATTTCCTAGAGGAAACTCGATTCTTGCTTTGGTCCTATTTGCAAATATCACTATTCCACGAGTCTAACACAAATTTTGTTCAGAGTATTTCGCAACTACCTCCAAGTCGTTTAGATGAATTTTTAAATTCATATCCACGGAAACCTACCAGTCGCTTTTTAATTCTTTTTCCCAAGAAATTCTGAATTCAAAAGTAGAATGCATAATCCCGACAATTATTAGGAAATTGACAACGAAATTCGAAAGCTTAACAGTAAAAAATTAAATGTTATTTCTTCAATAGCTAAGGATTCTAGTCCAATCATAGTTCCTAAAATAATTACAGATAAAATTGAGTCTCACTACAAAAAATTGCACATATAAAACTATTCTCAGCTAAAGGAAATAAATGTGTCAACACAGAATTGATTGATTAATTGATTAGAATGTACGGCCAAGGGCGAAACAGGAACTCCCGGAATGCCGAGAACAACTGTACACCCGTGTTACATATAACAAAACCGAAGGAGTGGAAGGAAAGTTAGTTACAGACTCGAGCCGGTTACTGACACCTAAGCGATCAATAATTAGTATTTTTTATGGTGTAGGGAAAAGAAAGGTTAGTTAGTAATGACAGAATTGGTCCGATTTTCCGGTGGCCAATGTTTAACTATTATTAGCCCAGGACAAGCACAATTTTACTGAACTGCATTCTGACGTATGTTATCAGCAAATCCAGTGTGCCACACTTCAACTGTAATTTTAAATTAAAAGATCATAGAACAAGATCTATGATCTATGTTATATACTAATTTCCCCAAACCGAATAGGCTGTAACAGATGGTATTAGTATTCCCCTGTAAATTTCAAATTTATTATTTAAACTTAATGATTCTAAAATTTATTAAGTATAAAATTTATTACTATTGATTTGACACAAAACTTTAAAATGAATATAAATTAGATTTAAAAAAAATTGATTAAAAATTACAAATCAATTGGATTAACCGTTTTATGACCAATACTTTATGTAATCGCCAAAAATCTAATTTATATACACTTTATTTTACGCAACACTTTAAAATCATAAGAAGTAATGAAACGATAAAATAGGAGCTGGTTTAGACAAATCAAAAGGTGTTTCACTTTGCACTTACAAAAATACTTGTCAACTCTCAATTAAAATACTTTATTTTTATATGTTACGCGCGTAGTCTGTGGACTTTTAACCTTATCGTTCACGATTGTATGTCAAACAATATAGTGAATCATATGTAACTTACAGGCATTGACAATAGAGGGGAGAATAGTATGTCTTTATGCTTTTTCAAATATGCAATCTGCATCGCATATCAGAAATATTGATAAATTGGAAATATTGAAAATACTTAGTTCGACTTATATTACGCAATAATATACAAAAACAAAATAACTTTGATTGATATTCATACTTTCAAGAGTATTGCAGACTCAAAAAAAAAAAAAACAATAACACTAAAATTAAATGAAACAATCGTTAAACTGACAAAATACTCATTCGCATAAGCCATTTTATGTTAATGAAATAATCAGCGCCGATTTATTTAAATTTTTTAATGTTCAGTAAGTCGATTTTTCTTTATTTCAAAATGTCCCAATACTGATGGAAATCAATTTGTCTGGAATTCAGTTAAATGGCTAAGATATACAAACGATTTCGGAAAATTACTTAGTTTTATGTGAACGATATGAACAGGGCAATTATCTATTGTTAATAAAATATGTGTTGCTGGAATTTTTCAAGATCAAATAACAAGATCAAATAATACTGCTTTTTGAAAAGGTTTACTTCTCATAATTTAGCTAATGCTTTTTAAATCGAAACTACTTATTTGTTGGAAGAAATGTATTCAAGGTACAAAAATGGGAAGAGAGGCCTGCGTAGTATGAAATAGTAATAGTTAAGTGGCAAAACAGAAAGGACAATAATAGTTTTGATTTTTTTTTACTCTACACGAATCAATCATATATTTTGAATCATAGCTGCCCTAGTTTGGGCGCCAAAAATTATATTAAATTTGTTCATCTCAACTGCCTAAAAATGAATATAATATTATAACATTGTTGTCAAACCACCAGTTCATCTGCACACAAAACGAATCTAATCAAATTAAAACCAAATGTGTGTCGATGGTGAAAGTTATAACGGAGACTTAATTTAAGTTTAAAAAAAATCCACTTAGTTCTCTTTTCATTTTTCTTAATTTTTCATTTCGTTTTCTTTTTTTTTTTTTCAACATATTATATGTGTAGATATATCGTACACATTTTTTGTCGTTGCTGCTCTCTTTTTAATGAGTTTCCTTTCTATTACAATTTTAAATTACTTTAATGATTCAATGTTATTTTCTTCTTTATACTATTATGCTTCGTCTTTGGTTTTTCCTTTTTTTTTTTTTTTATTTTACTGATTTTTAAGAACTCAGAAAAAAATCAAACATGTGAGTATTTTTATTTTTTTTTTAGTTCGTTCGTTTATATAAAATAATACACATATAAATAAATTTAATATAACGAACGCATCCCATTCCCCATTCCATGTGACATTATGATAGCCCAAAAAAATAAATAAAAATTTAATACACCATCGTCATTCTCGGTATAGGTTATGCTGAAAAAGGGGAAAAAGCAAAAATTAATCCAATTTTATTACAATCAAAAAAAATAAAAAATAAAAAAATGTGTAATAATAATTTTTCGTTTTTTTTTTATGTTTTGATAATTTTTAACGAAAATTAGAAACATAAATTTACAGTTATTTTATTTTACCGTTATTTTTTTGTAATTTTTTGCTGTTTCCCATTTTTAATTTAATTTACAATTGGAAAAAATAAAAATGGCGCACGATAGGAATATGTATGTTTATATATATATATATATATATATATATATATATATATATATATATATATATATATATATATATATATATTTATATTATAAAATCATACACATTTAAGAGTAAATGATCAATTTATAAACCCCACGTTGGGCGCCACTTTTAACCGTACTATCGATTTAGAATTCAAATGTCAAATCGTGAAAAAAATTCAATCAATATAAGCGTAGATAACTCGTTATCATTACTTCATAGATATATTACGTTTACTGTGAATATATACAGGGTGTTTCGTTCTTAAGTGTGAATATTTTCGAAGAGGATTTCTTCATTAATTTTGAATAAGCGTCATTTGTGGGAATTTTTGATTTATTTTTTAAATTTGAAGACATCTGCAGCTGGGACAAATTAATTTCCGAGATATGAATGTCCAAGACGAAGAAAGTTTACAAAGATGCGGAATTAAATTGAAGTTCGTGCGAAACACAAAAAGAACTTGCACTTACATTATATGTGTTTCAACAAGCAATTTTAGGAATGATTCAAAAGGAAGAAAATTGGGATTCATATGAACTCTGAAGCCAAGAAACGTTGAACGCTAATAACTTGTGCTGCTAAAATCGTACATGCCGATTTTTTTGGTTCCAACTACATATTTTAAAATTATTAGAACAATTGCTGCTTAAGTAGCTCATCATAGAACGAAGAGATTCTATTCCTTCTCACCAATTCGGTTTCAAAGAAAAACATACGACCACAGACAAAATTGAAGATACGCAATTTTTGAGAATCGGGGTGGAGTAGGTGAAGGCCCATGACCAGTGTCTACTCGTCGAAGTGCTTCTCAATTAGGCATCTTCAGAACATCGCTACGACGCATTCTGAAAGTTGATCTGAGGATGTTTCCATATAAAATTCAATTGGCCCAAGAATTATTGCCAAAGAATTCACCACAACGGCTACAATATGCCAATAAATTCATTTTGCTTGCGACAAAAAAATACCAATTTTTTAACAATCTGATTCTGAGTGATGAAGCACATTTTCATTTGAATGGATATGTCAATAAACAGAACTGTCGAATTTAGGGTACAGAGAATCTAACAGCATACGTGCATCAGCGACAATTACACCTTCTTAGGTGCACTGTTTGGAATTATGGTTGTTATAGAGTTATGGGTTCGTATTTTTTCGAAAATGAAATTAAGCAGCCATAAACCGTCTCTGGGGCGATATACCGGACCATGTTGGCAAATTTTTTACGTCCGGTCTGTCTCAATAATCGGGACTTATAGTTTTCGATGACCGAATAATTTAAAAAAATTCAAATTCCACATGGCCACCTCGTTCCCCAGATTTGACGGCCCTTGATTTCTTTTGTGAGATGTCTTGAAGGAACGGGTTGACGTCAACACAAACCATTCAGAAACTAAAACAGAATATTCGCACAGAAATTGCAAAACTGAGGCCAAAACTGCGTAACTGGACGGAGAGATGGCAAATCTATAGCTAAATGAAACCAAATCAATTCATGTTAACTTCACCACGCAAATACAGCCAAATATTTAGGCATTACATTTGACACTAAACTTAAGTAGATGTTCCGAATTATTATTACTTAAGAAACTCCTGCTATATTGCCTATATAGCCAATATGATCGAAAAAACTAATACAGTAAATGTCTGACTTTATTTCAATAAAGTTATTATTCTAACCTAACATTTTGTAACTTGTAACGCTTGTAATTTGACAATGGAGCCTCCTAGTGGTGAAACTAAACTAAACTTAATGTTGATCAACGAATCTAGCGTTGTCACTTTTGTCAGCGAATTTTGGGACTCCCTATATATATATATATATATATATATATATATATATATATATATATATATATATATATATATATATATATAAATATGTATATATATATATATATATATATATATATATATATATATATATATATTTATATATATATATATATATATATATATATATATATATATATATATATATATATATATATATATATATATATATATATATATATATATATATATATACATATATATATATATATATATATATATATATATATATATATATATATATATATATATATATATATATATATATATATATATATATATATATATATATATATATATATATATATATATATATATATATATATATATATATATATAGGAAAATCAAAATTTCCAAATATATACCTTCTAGGTGATTTTTATTTATTTATTTTTATTTTTATTTTTCCATTTCATCCACCCAAAAAATTTAAATTTAATTCAATTTATCTAAATAAATTGGTTATCTGTCTGTCGGTATGAGATGATAACAAATTTTCACCACCACGCACGGCATAAAAAAATCTGTAGAATAAATAAAAAAAACGGGATTTTTTTTTTATTATTACAAAATATTATACAAAATCATAAATTCTTCAAAAATGAGTTTTTCAGATGAAAATGACAACGACGACGACAACGAGTGTACATACCTTTCTTAATTCACACACTTTTGATCATTTGCTTTATTTTACTTTAAGATCAAGTTATGTAAATTTTCCGTAAGAAAAACAACAACACATCAACCAGATTATATGTATATATTATGTGAGATGATATGTCTGAAAAAAAAAATAATAATAAAAATTAAGGATGCTGTAAGGATTTAATATTTTTTCGTGAGAAAATAAAATTTTTCACGTCTCAAAAATTTTAATCAATTTTTTTTTTTAGTTTAAATCTTTTTTTGATTGGAAAAACTGTTGATACATAAAATTAGATAATAAATTTTCAATCATATCGAATATTAATATAAAAAATGAAAAATACTATACCGGAAGTTCGATAACCTTCAGCATAAATTACAATAACCCTCATATATACAATATTATCCTTTTCGTTTTCTTATGTCTATATATTCTATCCGCTCGTCTCTTTTAATATGCAGCCGAAGACTACATAAAATATAATCTTAAAGATCAGTGACCTACCCTTTTCGGTTATGATATTAGCATTTTGTATGCTATAAATTATATCATAATATAATATTTTTAGCAAAGGCTGTGTAATATTTGATTAGACCGCGAAAATAATATAAACTGTTTGAACCGTGCACCACGTGAGCGGTTCCACCTATATAAAGCGGAACATATCAATTAGATGACCTATATTCGATAAGATATAGAAGTACAAATCAAATGTGTCCTGTGTATCCTGGAACAAACCTGAAAATTAAATAAAATGATTAATTTGAATAACCAACCGAGAAAAAAAAACGGAAGATTAATGACTTTTAATTTTAATTTTAGTTTCTTTCGTTTGCCTATTTTCTTGTGGTTGCCGTTTTTTTTTTTTTTTTGCTTTTTTTGGAACTGATGAGGAGGGTGAACAAAATTGTTTAATTTTCACACAAATTTTTATTTTCATTCTCAATAAACAAAATTGCAAATTAAATGGGTCTGGTGAATTTTTATTTAATTTTTAGGGGATGTAAAATAGATGTACATAGATTATCTTATGATCTTGAGAAAATTATTTGATGTCGTTCGTAATCTTACCGGAAGCCTAAAATCATTTTTGACTTGTTCTTAAAACCACTATGTGAATATAAACCACCGGGCTTTTCTTTACTCACACATGCATATTATAAGTAACAACACACGTTCATACAAAAACGTCTCAATATAGAAAGACCAACTCATTTTTTCGTACACTAATACTACTATATATCCGCCTTATTAAAGTAGTATTGGTAGCAGAACAAATAACAAAGCAAAAATAACATAAAAAAACTAACTATATTAGTGTTAGTAAAAATATTTTTTTGTTTTTGTTTTACGCTATATCCGTACACAACCAATACTACATCAAAGAGGCGCTTTGTCCCTTTAAATTTTTGAATAGTTGGTCTTTCTATAGAGACGTTTTTGGTTCATATTATAATAAACAAAATCCACATACAACATAATAATATACCAAAAACTCACCACTACAATCATAATCAGAAACAAAAGCATGACTAAATAATGATTGGTGTTGCAGCCAGCTGCTGTTTTATATTTTGTTTTTGTTATGTACGAGTATATACATAATATACTATGTAGTCGAATTCTCGTACTTAATTTCCTTTTTAATATATTAAAATATAATACAGAGATGAAAAAATGAGAAAATATAAATTTTAACATAAAGAATTATAAAAAAAAAAAAAATTGAAAGTGAAAAACATGATAATACGCAATACGGTCGTCTCGTATTAAATTGCCGCGTTCATAACGGTATAAAAGGAGAGAGAAAAATCAAACGAAAAACAAAACAAAAATAAAACTAAAAAGTATATGCGTGAGAAATTTTTAATTTAATTTTTATCAATGTATTCGTTATGTCGTCGTCGACGAGACGTAATTTTATTAAACATTTACAGCAACATTATAATATGTATATGAAAAAGCATAACAACTAACACAATTACAAAAGGACATTTCATATAATTTTTCAAATATATACAGTTTTAACATCTCATTTTCTCACGTCATTTGTGCATGTGTGAGAAACACAATAATAAAATACACAAAACACATATTCAGAGAACAAGAAAGAGAATATTATATTTATTCAGCGCGGCGCGTTATGTATTTGTTTATTTTATTGCTGTATTACACATTTTTCATTTGTTGTTTTTTTTTTCGTTTTCGATCAAAACTATTTTTTTATATGTTTTTCAGTTGTTGTGTGTCTTTCCTTAAGTGAAGAGTGTGTGCGCTAGAAAGGACAAAGGAAATGTTATTAATTTTTTTTTCAAGAAAAATTAAATACATAAAATAAACGAATATAAGGAAAAACAAAAGAAAATTTATATAATTTATTATTTTATTTTATTATTATTAGTTTTATTATATTTAATTTAAAACAAAAAAAAATCATTTAATTTATTCTACTAATTTATTGTGTGTCAGTGTGTGCATTATTTAAGTGTAAATATTTATATGTAAAATATTATAAATATATAATTTATAAAAAAAAAAAAATATTTATAATAAAAATAAATATATATTAATTTAATTTATAAGTGTGTGCGTCCGTGTATACCGCAAAAAAAAAATAATAATAAAACAAAAAATTAAAAAGGTAAAAACAAAAGAAAAAGTGCTTATGAGTAGTGTTATGATTAAGTGAATAAATAATTAATAATTAAGGAAAATAGCGCGTAAATTGAATTAAAATGTACTTCGGTTTACTAAGTGTATAACAGTTTTTACACGACTTTATTACTGTATAGTATACTGGTATACTAGCGATGTTCCGTTACAAGAGGGGTGAATTCTTCTATATAGATGTGATTATATATATATATATATATATATATATATATATATATATATATATATATATATATATATATAAATTTATTTATGTATATATTTTTTGTAATAAACAAAAAGTTATTTTTTATATTGATTTTCAATATAAAAAAAAAAATTAAATATTAAACTTAATAGACAAATCTGTGTGCATAACTGTTATATATAGACAAACGGAAATGCCGTCATTTTTTTCGGGGGTAATTTGATATAAATACGATCGAATCATCAAGTATTTATATGGAATACATAACAAACAAGGATTTCGTATATGTGTTTGTATTTTAACAGTTTTATAATGTCTAGGATAGCCGTAATTGTTGAATGGAAACTTATAATATGAGAGGATAAACAAAAAAAAATCATACTTTTCGGTTAAGTTACCACTTCCTTCTGTAATTAAGGTCGTTCGATAAAACCACATACTACTTCGTGAATTCTTCATAGTATACTTCATAAATGTCAACAGTTTGAAACAAAGTATTTTTATAACGGATTATTCAACTAGCTGTAACAATTGTTTTGATCAAAACCACTGTCAGCTAATAGTTTGTGTAAATTAAATCTGTAACGATGTCTAAGATCGTCTAAGGCAGAAAGCATATCGAAAAACATGTTTAATCATTATGGCAATTGAACCTATTTATATTGCAGACAATGTTTAATTTACAATTTCTGCTCAATAAAAAAGTTTAAGTATTTTTTATTGAATTTGGCTGATCACATTTTTCCACTAAAGCCGAGTCGGTTGCCTAAAAAAATAGGAGCCAAAAATTGTTAATAAGATAAAGATATATAATATACTGTCCTTTATTATTGACATTAACTAATTAACAAGCAGAGATTGTAATGATCAACATTTTTGTATAAAGATACCAGTTTTTGGAAGCTATTAAACGATCGTTAAAAATATAAGTTTAATCAATCTGCAAAAAGGCCTATTTATATTGTAAATAATGTATAATTTACAATTCTGCTCCATAAAAAAGTTAAAGTACTTTTTATTGAACTTGACTAAGTAGATTGTTCCACTATAGCCAAGCTGATTGCCTAAAAAAATAGGACCCAAAAACTGTCGAAAATAGGATGAAAATATAATATACTATCCTTTATTATTGACATTAACTATTAACAAGCAGAGATTGAAATGATCAACATTTCTGTATAAGGATACTATTTTTAGACAGCTGTTGCTAATTGTTTATGTTCCTAATAAAATACATTTAAAGATCTTAATACATAAACCGATGGATATGATCGAACGATATTATATATTTTTAATCATTATTGCAATTAAACCTATTTATATTGCAAAAAATGTTTAATTTACAATTCTGCTCTATAAAAAAGTTAAAGTACCATATAATCACCATGGCTGATCATATTGTTCTACTAAAGCTAAACCGGTTGCCTAAAAAAATAGGACCCAAAAACTGTTGTTTGTTAATATAGGATGAAAATATAATATACTGTTCTTTATTATTGACATTAACTTTTAATAAGCAAAGATTGCAATTAAAAAAGAAATGATCAAATTTTTTGTATAAGGATATCAGTATTAGGCAGCTGTTACTTTTCTAATAAATATGAGATGATCTTAATAAATAAAACGATCGATGTATTATAAATTGTTAATCAACGCAAATAATGTTCAACTTACAATTCTGTTCCATAAAAAAGTTAAAATACTTGTTTATAAATATGGCGGGTTACATTGTTTCGCTTAAGCCGAATCGGTTGCTTAAAAAAATAGGAGCCCAAAAACCACTAATCTAAATATTTTCATGTTTTGGTCACTATGTTGAAGATATACTATACGATTATTAACAGGCAGATATTGCAATTAAAAAGGATATCATTTTTAGGCAGCTGCTAATATTTGTTTCTATATATTTCTAATAAATATAAGATACATGTAATGATCTTAATTCATAAAACGATCGATGTGTAAAATTATATATCAACAAATTTATATTCACACTAGACTTTAACATTTTAAAAGTGATATTAATAAATTTGTTTAAATATCCACGATGGAAATATTCGATCGTGTCTTTGATTTACGATTTATTATGATTATTGCAGCAGCTGCAAATAGAATCTTCGACATGTAGTGTTAGGAAGAATATCATTCGTATAACTTTAAACGTCATAATTAATCATGAATAAGTCTCTTAAGACTAAATTGTCAACTTTAATGTTTTATTATCATTTATGGTTAATAAAAGACGTTAGAATGAATTTTATGTCTTTAAACGTTATATATATTTTGAAACCGAAGCTTTCCAATTATTTTGTAACTATAATTTATTGCTACATTGCGATCGGTGATGAGCAATACAATTTGCAAAAGGATATTTAAAAGCGAACCGCATTAAACAGAAATTTTGTACTGATATGGCTTCAATTGGTAATCGACCCAATATATAGTTACAGTAATTAAAATATTGAGTAATTTTGGCCAGGCCTATGATCCTAAAATACAAATAGAATAAGCCGTAAAAAAAAAAGAAAACTAGATTAGGGTTTGCTTCGGCCCCAAACCAAATATTTATGATCATGTATAAGTCAAAAAAATATGCAAAACCATTACCATAATTATGTCGCGGATATATAAATCGAATAAACAGCCCATCATTCAAATCACTTTAAACGAAACACCTGAGAGATCTAATCTAAGGGATGAATATCGTTAAGGGAAAACTTCAAATTAGTACTCATCATTCCGCATGTATAAAGTATGTGTCATACGGTGTTGTTGTATACGAAAACGACGTACCATAAGATCATTTTCCAAAGAATTGGAAAAAAGATAATAAAATCATTTTTCATTTTATTGTTTTTGTTTTATTTTTTCCAAAACATGGAAAATTATTATTTTTTTTTCTTTTTGCCTTGTTCTTGGTTGTTATTTTTCTCGTGGTCTATCGTAAATTTTGTGAATGATGAATGAGAAGTTGTCGGTTGTATCGTATTTTTATTTTTTTCTGGTTCGGTTGTGTATGTGTGTGAATATGTTTTTGTGCCATATGCATGTATTGTGTATAATAATCATAATAATAATAATAATAACACAAAAGAGTGTAGAAAACCATTTTTTTTTTGGGGAAAGTTGTTTTTCTTTATATTGAGTTGTGTTGTATGTGTGTATGAAGTATGAGATAGCAATTTTATATGGATTTTTTTTTTGCCTGAGCAATGACTTGGTTGGAATGGGGTATAGCGAGCGTTTAATTTTTTTGCATCAAAATATCAACATTGTTTTTGTTTTGTTTTTCCATTCATCCATCCTTTTGATTTAATGTTTTCCATCTAAACAATTTTCATTTTTTTTTATTTTTTATTTTGGCAAATTTGTGAGTAGAGAGTATAAATTCTACTGGTGGCGTGCTGTATTTTTGTTGTTGTTGCTGGTTAAACTTGAAAATTTGATGAGGTATGATTTGTGAATGGAGTAAGAATTTGCTTTTTATTTTTACGCTACACCGAGAAATCCGTTTATATATTTTATGATCTTTTGTTATTGTAAAGCGCTGCGTGTGCGGGTGTGTTGGTATATGTGTGTATTTGGATATGTGACTATGAAAAATGAACTATTTTACCGTGTTGTATATACAAATTGTGGGGATTGCGTCGAAGGTCAAGTAAATTTTTTTTTTAATCACTTTATGATATTTTGGTGGCATAATTCGTGTTAATACAAATTGTGGCGCCTTGATTGGCGCCAATTTAATTTGTTTTCGCACTTCTCGCTTTATCATCATCGCACGCACGTCGTTCCACTGCACACTCATTAATAGCTTAATTCACCATAACATATATACACAGTAATAATGATATTCCTGATTTTTTATTAGTATTTTGGAAAAACTAATTTTTTTTTCGGAAAATTCATCATCAAGACCAAAACCAATTTTTCATTTTATTTTTATTTTTTTTTTTACTATAAAGGAAGTAACAAAAATGTATTTTTGATTATCATCATTCATCGTAAATTTGTGAAAATAGAATTACAAGAACAACAATATATAATAATAATAAAGAAAACATCATAATGGAAATTTGGGAGAGTGGAAATGGGGTGGTGGAGAATGGTGTAGAAGTTACAACAACTGTAATAAATCGTCCTGTTTGGTTTTATTGTAGTCATTTCTATGTCGTAATCACCAACAACACAATAATAATAAAAATAATAGTAATAATCATAATTCCGTCATAAAGAAAATGTTAAAAATTCTCCATAACAAACACACATCCATTATAATGTGTGTGTATATATATGTTGCGCGCGCAATTATAAATATGATACTAATTGTACTTGTGAGCATTTTTTTTTTACTTTTTTATCAAATTTGAATCTTGTTGGAGGTGAACTTAGTTTCAATATAGATGAGGACCTGAGAATAAAATGGCGGGAGAAAATGTTTATACATTTTTTTTTATATATTTTAAAAACCAAACAAATTATTGATTTTAAGTTTTATAATTAAGAAATTTTTTTATTTTTATTTTTCCAATAAAAACACGACCAACCCCACCCCTTTCTCGATATTGTTATCGTCCCATTCCATTTTAAGATGATGAAGAAAAGAAAAAAAATCGAAACGTGAAAACTTTATTTTTTGTTTTCCTTCATTTTTATATGTACACACATATACAGTATAAAGAAAATTCAGACACAATTTACGATGAAATAAAACGCAAAAGTAAAAACCAAACAACAACATAAGAAAATTCTATATAATATATGGGGGGTTGTATGTCGTTCAGTGGGCGGATAAATTAAGAATGGGTGGTGGTGGTGGTGGTGTTGTTTTTTTTTTCTTCTGGTTGTTGAAACTTTTCCTTGTGGGTGACAAAAGTATGAGTCGAAAATGAGAGAATGGAAAAAACCCGATTTGATTGTATGAGTGTGCTCTCGTGTATTACGTTTGTGTGTGAATCATTATAAAAATAGAAACAGGGAAATAGAACGTACGCTGAACTTGAACTCTTGAATTTATGGTAAAAAAAAAAATGAAAATATATATACATTTTTTTTATCTTTTCTTATAATAGTGTGTTGTGTGTAAAAACGAGAGATTGAGAGGAAAAACATATAGCACAAAGATGAAACGAAGGAATATGATTTGTTTGAATGTATGTGTGTGTGTATGTATGTGGTTTTCAAATATAAACACATATTCACTGTGTACTAACTACAGTAACAACCGGCTTTAAAATTATATACAATATATTATACACACAACATATACAATTGATTTTCCATAAGATTTTCTTATTATATTTTTTATTTTTATTTTATTTTATTAATTTCATTCCTTTCGAAAACTTAAAAATTATAATGTTATAAATTTTTTTTTTATTTCGATCGATATCATAAAAACGTATATATGTATATATAGAAAAATGAAAATGGGATAAAATTTGATTAATTTGATTGAATGCGAAGGGAAAATGGAAAAAAAAACTTGAATATATGTGGAAAAACTAAATATGGGAAACATATTATATTATGTGTTTATATATATATATATATATATATATATATATATATATATATATATATATATATATATATATATATATATATATATATATATGTATATATATATTATGCGTATATATATATTGCGTATACATGTGGCTGCGGCGGCGGGAATGATTTGAGGTATGGAAAAATTTGATTGAATACATGTTTTGGACAAATACAATATTTTATTAATATTCGACTTGTGCACACAGTAGCGGCTTAACAATGTGTCAAATTTTAATTTAATGACATTTAATTGATCGATTCCCGATTTTAATCTGTAACCTCTATGTATACTTATAGTCCTAGGAAATATTCTTATCCCGCAGATGTGTCAAGATAATGATAAAAAAAATAAGAAGAAGATCTAAATATAATGTGCGGTTTTTTTCTTTGCTTCGTTCGGTTTCTTGCAAAGTTTTTCCAACCAAAAAAGTTTAAATTTTTTTTTTTTTTTTTGTGTAATTTTATATGAAAAACCAAAGTTTTAAAATTATAACTAAAAAAGAAAGTAATTTTAGCTTTTGATGCTTGAAAATTTTTTTTTCTGGTATATACGACGTATGTTTATATGTATAAATGTATGTTGTTGAAGAGGTAGATGATTGTTCTATCCTCAAATCAAATACCACACGTGTCAACGCATAAATTCGCACAGTAACCCTTTCTTCTATTGTTCTATATATTATCAATTTGTTGTTGTGCTGTTATACCGATAGTAAAATATTATCAAGGATTCAATTTTTTTTTTGTGTAATAATCATCACTGTCGAATCTGTCTTATGTGCTCGCGTGAATATATACATTGACTATGTTATTATTATTGTCATGGAACGAAAGAAAACAGAAGCAGCAGTACCAGCAGTGATGTGAAAAATTTTATATAATTTATATATATATATATATATATATATATATATATATATATATATATATATATATATATATAAATATATATATATATATATATATATATATATATATATATATATATATATATATATATATATATATATATAATGTGTGTGCTGAGGAAAAATCAATAAGTTGTTAAGGTGGAAATTGTTTTTTTTAGTTGTTGTTGGTACTGTTAGCTTATATAGATAAACTGAAAGATATATATATATATATATATACATTGTATATTTTTATTCAATATCAAAAATTATTTCGTTTTATTTTAAATTCACACGTGCTGCCGCCATTTTGTTCAGTTTGTTTGTAATCAACATAAAAATGGCTGACTTATTTTAATTTACTTTTATGATTATGATCATAATAAACAAATGGAACATATATTATATAAAAAAAAAAATAAATAAATAAATTGGCCATTAGGTTATATAATATGCATACATATTCCACCCCACATATTTCCAGCGTGTGCGTCCATTTAAAAACAATATAATTATATAACCGTTTCATTAAAAAAAATATATACTTTTTTTCGCATTTCCGTCAAATTTTTCGGTTGGAAATATTCGTTTTTTTTTTTTTTTTTGTATATGTGACCGTACATATTCACTACAAAAAAAAATGATAATTAAAATAAAAAATGGTAAATTTTTTTATTATTTTTTTGGTTATTTCCGCATAAAAAACCAAATTTTTATTTTATCATAATATAAAATCGTGCAGATGGTAGCTGTTCAAAAAGTAGATGGTAGTTTAGCGATTTTATTATATTTTTCGTGTGTTGTTGTTGTCATCATAAATCGATGGTTACCTAACGCACACACACTATATAGAAGGGCTCTAGATCTACCAACGATATTAAATTATATAATCTTATGATAATATGAAGAGATTTTCAATTTTTTTTTCTTGCTTTTTCAATATCTATTCAATTTTTACCATCATGATTTCGCGCGAAAAAAATAAACGGAAAAGGAAAATTCATAATACTCGAATTTATATTTCGAGGTTTTTATTTTTTAGCGCGCTTGATACGAGAGTTTATATATAAACATACAAACACACACACACAAAAAAAATGAATAAGAATTTTCTTAAGAAGATAACATTTCAATTTTCCTTTTTGCTGTATGTTCATATATAAACCATAATATACAGTGGGTGAATATATAGACGACTCGAACCCATCGCAAAAACTATACTATGCTGGCAATTTATTTGCCAAATATACAAAATTTTTCCCTGGAAAAAATGTATAATAACAACTTTAAGATACAACAAGATGGAAAATTGTATGCCTTCTTTTATATATATATATATATATATATATATATATATATATATATATATATATATATATATATATATATATATATATATATATTTATACAACATATATCCATACATCTATCGTGCTGTGTCGTTTCAGCTTCATACAAAATGGAAATTTTTTATTTTTATTTTTTTGTATACGGAAAAGAAAATTAAAAAATGAAAATGGTTTTTTCGTTAAAAATAAAATAAAAAAAAATTTGTTTTTAATTAAATTTTTCTTGCTTTTACTCTTAAGTGATTCTTTAAGTTTGATTTTTTTTTTTTTTTTAATTTTTCGTTTTAATTAGAAATGGAAAAAATTTATACTTTATAATATAGATTGCTTTGTTAAAATTGTTTGTTTAATTTAAATTGGCTAAATTGCGTTAAGTGCGAAACGCGATGGTATATCCATCAACACAAATCTTTATACGTATACTATATACAAAAAAAAAAAAAAAAAATTATGTCGAAAGGTCGAATCGATTATGAATATATATACTTTAAACATCTCTTGTATACATTTTATTTTTTTACGATTCATTTTTTATTTTGGTTTTCATTCAAAAAACCTAACTCACCCTTTTTTTCGATTATGTGTATATATTTCGTAAATATATAATAATATACAGCATTAAGGTCAAGTTTACGTTTACAAATTTTCCTGTGTTTTTCTTTTATTTTACCAAAACAAAAAAAAAAAAACGAAAACAAAAGAAATTTCTTGTGATGTAATTTTATGTAACGAACATGATTGACACAGTATAATTTACGTAATACAGAAGTACAATTTTTATTATATTTCAAATTTCACGCAATATTTTCTTTTTAAATACCTCAATTAATCCTGTTTTTTTTTTGTTTTGTTTTTAATTTTTCCAGATGACGATAAACATAGTTATTTGTTTAGCAACATAACCAAAGTGTATTTTTGTTTAATTATGGTTTTTTCTATATTAATATTTAATTTAATATATACATATATATAATTAATATATAGTTTAACAAAAAAAAAATTTAAAATTTTTTTTCTCTATATTTAAACTAAGTAAAAATTCTTAAAAGAAAATATAATTTAATTTATTTAATTTATTTATTGTATAATTTAATATTTATTTAATAACTATATTATAATATAATATATAATAAACACGACGAACAAAATATACCAAAAATCACAAAAAAATTTCTAAATAAAAATAAAAAAGTACAAAATTTACAAGTCTGAAATAAATTTAAAAATTAAAAATAAATTATATATCCCGACAATAAATTATAATTTTTGCCATTCCAAAACCTAATATATAATAATAATATTAATATAATAAAATACAGTATTAATTTTCATTAAACTAACAAAAGTTATAAATTAAACCAAAGTGTCCATTAAAAAAAAAAACAAATAATATTAAAAAAAAAGTTATATTTTAAAAACCCATATATATATATATATAATAATAATAAATAAATAATAAAAGTACAAAAAAATTACAAAGTGTTCTCTAATCAGCAACAAAAAAAAAATTAAACAAAAAATAATTTATCGTGCCCAAGAAACATAAAAAAGAATATTTTTATACAATATAAAATTGAGTTACCTTTTTAAAAATTTTAAAAAATAAAAAAACCAAATAATATATATTTATAATATATTTTTCGATTTTAATTATTTATAACATTTGTATACCAAAAAAAAAAAACAAATAACAAATTATAATCAAGAAACGTGTTCAATTAATAATAAATTAAAATTAAAAAAATAATAGAAGTCTACCTCTCTGAAAAAATTAAAACAAAAGTATATATTTATAACTATTTATTGTGTGTGCAAGCAAGCCTTTGAATGAATGTGGAGACATCTATTAAAAAACCGAAGAAACAAAATAAAAAAAAAACGAAAATGCTGAATTTAATATTATATAGTTTATAATCGTACAAAATACCAAATATTTGAAAAAATAAAAAAAAAATGGCGTCGATGATGAGTACGACATCGGCGCAAAGCGAAGATCACAATGATCATAGTCTACCGTCATCGTATACGACACAGTATTCAAGCGATTTAGAACAATCGTGGGACTACTACGAACGAAATAATAATACCGATTTACAAATACATCCGCAAGCAACACATCAACGGATCGATGTTATTACGCTTCAACAGCAACAACAACAACAGCAACAACAACAAAATCAAATGTCCCAAAATAATTTAACACTTAGTCAAGGTAATAATTATACGAGGCCGTGGGAAATGGATTCAAAAGAAAAAGGTGGTTTTGAACCATATCCAAAGCTACCGTCATTTCAAAGTCAATTTCATACGTATCCCGATCCGTTGACTGAACCAAGTTTACCCCAGGTTACACCAGTCCCCGTCCCCGTATCACCATCATCCGCATCACCATCCGGCAACGGTTCACTTACACAATTAACACCAATTAATCCGTTACAAACGGCCACACTAACAACATTATCGGCACCTAGTTTTCATACATTAACCGCTGTAAATACACGAACGTATCCATTGGTACCAGCACCAATACAAGCCCGTGACATTCCAACAATAAATCAACAATATTTGGAAGAGCGTCACATACAATTGTACCAACCAATTACATCAACTCAATTTCAACCACATCAAAACACCTTAGTTACCGTTATAAAAAGTGAACCTGTAGAATATGATCTTAAAAATGGTTTACACCATTCAAATTTTCAAAGTCCGCTCATCGATACGAGCGATTTCGAAACGAAATTAATAAAACGTGAAAATAATAATAATAATACGAATTTGCCGACATCAATGCGAAATGAAACACGTAAAAAAGAGAGGCGGAAAATGAGAGCGAGCTCGTTAGAATCGAGCGCCGAATCGGAAGGTAGTGCAATGGATATTGATTCAGGAAATTCGGGACAAGTGGCGGCCGTATCAAGTACGGCTAGCTTTAAAACTCCAATGAATTCGATGGATATGAGTGATTGTAATCTTGAGACTGGTGAAAAACAAGTAAATTTTGTCGCCATCTACATTCGAATTTTTGGTTTTTACTAATTTTTTTTTTTTAATATTTTCATTTCGCAGACAAAAAAGAAACGAAAACGTTGTGGTGAATGTATTGGCTGTCAACGAAAAGAAAATTGTGGTGATTGTGCACCATGTCGCAACGATAAAAGTCATCAAATTTGTAAGCAACGGCGTTGTGAAAAATTAACTGATAAAAAGGTAGGTGTACGTTTTTTTTTTATATTTTGACCTTTTTTGTTGTTTTTTTTTTTTGTAATTTTAATTTTTACCATAAATCTTGTTAAATTCACCTTGTGAATATGGGACGTCGCGGGTAGATGGGTGGTTTTTAAATATATTATAGGTAATGCTTTGTGTGCGTTATCAATAAAAATCAGGAATTATAAATAATGGTCTTTTAATGAGGATATCGTACATTTTCTCGTTTTATATTTAAAAAAAAAAAATTATCTCTCTCACATTTTATTTTTGGAATTGGTGGTATTTTTATACATTTATTTTTGGGTTGATTAGATTTTTCCACCATCCGCCTATATCCATTGGACGCACAGGAAAATTAAAAAAATGAAATAAAACGCGAAAAATCAAATGATAACACACACACACAACGTAAACAAAACCAATTATATATATAAAAAATGATTTATAATTTTTAATGTTAAAGGCGCGAATTTGATTAGGCGCGCGCGTCATTCGATGTTTTTTACGTTACTTGGTTTTATCTTATTTGAAAAACTGCATATAAAATTTCACAAGATTCACTCATTTTTTGTAAAGTTTTCTTTATTATTTAATTCATATTCAAAAATTTCATAGAAACTCATTTTCCATGGACGTTTACATAAATGTTGCTGGATTTCATTGAATAATTGCTCAATTTCCCCTTACGAAACGTGGAAGGTTTTGTTGGCATAAATTTTAAACTTCCAAAAAGTCCTACGGCATTAAATCGCACTACCATAATTATTTTGCACTAAAATTAAATGAAATAACCGTTAAACTGGAAAATACGTTATTGTAAAAAGTCCAATTGATATAAATTTGGTGAGTCAGTTAAAAAAAGAACAGTAAAATGACCTTTCAAAACTCTCAATACACACAAAACTCCAAAATGTACATAAATTACAATGTTAAACAATTTAACGGTTTATTTAACACCAACTTTAAATTAAATAATCGACAAAATACGTTATTGTATACGTTTGGTGAATCAATCAAAATATAACAGTTAAATAACCCACCAACACTCTTAAAACACACAAGACTCCAAAATCTACACAAACTACAGATAAAAAAAACTATTTTGCACTAAGGTTAAATGAAATAACCGTTAAACTGACAAAATACGTCACTGAAATTACAAGAAAATCCAATTGAAATAACATTTGGTGTCTTGCCTTGTAAAATGATATAATTTTTACTTTTTTGACAAATTCAATTTGCAACTTCCATTGATTCATGACCTTCGTCAATATTGGTAGTATTTAGTTAGCAGTACCACTCGATAAATGGGTAGGAGAAAATATGGTTGTTGACTTGTTTCTATTGAAACAAACAAGTTTTCGGAAAATATTTCTGCGCAATCTTGCTTTTAGAAAAGCTTGCTTTATGAGGCTTCTAGTCATGCCGTGAAAGATGAAATTTTATATTTGTGAGTATGATGTCACAGATTTTGTAAAATTATGAAATACTACAAATCTTCAATCCGCTGAAATTGAAAATTGTAATTCTTAAATTTTTAGCAGAGACATCTTTATTGTTATCGGTGCTTGAACTTAATTCTGATAGATTAAAAAAATGTATCTGTCGATGCATCAACCACTAATTAAAGAGGTACTCGTGACAGCGTTGCGTGGTCGACCAATCAGAACATGTCCCAGTGTAACACAATTTAAATCTTCAAAGCTGTTGCGATGAGCTCGCGCAACTTTGAGTTGGCAGCAATAAAATTAGTCCCATTGTCGGAGAAAAATCGTTAGCATATAGTCCTCGGATGATCACAATTTGTTTAAACGATTATCTCTGTACAATTCGAATGATTGAACTGTTTGCTCGATCTGACTCAACAATTTTTAGTGGATCGCTAAATTTTAACTTCGGCTAGAGTTTAAAGTGGAAAATGTAGTAATCTGAGAATTCGGTTAACACATTGCTGAATGGAATAACCTTCTTCATTTCGGATGTTTCTGCAGGTTTTGAGAATACATCACGTAAGGTTTACCAAAATGATGTTTCTTTTAAATCCATACCTTGAGATATCAGGTCTGCTGAGTATTCAATAGTGGAGCTACGAACGAATAGCACCGCTCCAAATGTGTCCTCGCTAGCATCGGTGAATCCATGTATTTGAATATTAAATGGTTTGGTTGTGTTCAACAAAACAAGTTTGACCTCTTAGAAAAAAAGTACACCGAGTATCAATACTTAGATTAAAAAAAAATTATTTAACACTAAAATTAAATGAAATAATCTTTAAACTGACAAAATCCGTTCATCATTTAACTCGAGTAATTTTTTTTGTATTTTCTTAAACTGAAATGGTGTGCGCAATCAGAGAACTTGTACATCAGCATAACAAACAGTGTGCTCCACCATTATCTATTTTAGCTGTTTGCAGTTTTAAATAAGCAAGCTGCTGTTTCACCTTAGTGTTAAACCGGCTCAAAAGGTTTGGTTCTTTTGTGTGGTGGTTTTTGAGTTTCTAGTAGCATGATTACTCCAAAAACTAGGATACAAAATTATTTCTGTGTGTTACATTTATAAGGCTGGTGAGCTTAACTAGAGCTTTTCTTGGTAGTTCTTTTAAAATATCTGTAGTAGTAAGATGGTAACCGCAAGAACTTGTTTCAAATTAATATTTAATTTTATCTCAGACATTACTTCTTTTGGTGAAGTTTATAGGATGTTTTCACCTTTTCAGATTTTAAAAATTTCAACATTTATTCTTATTGGACGAATTTGCTGATCTTAGGAATGACTGCTGTCATAGGTAGATTTCTTTGGATTTCCCTTCATTATTGTTAAGAAATATCGTTCAACTTAGTTTGATATTGGTAAGCTCTGGCTTGGTGCTATATTCTTCTTACTCTTCTTTTTTCTAACAGAAGTGCTCTAATTTATCCGGATTTATTTAAAAAATTATTACAACCAGACATATGGCCATCAGGAGTTTTAATCGGCCAAAAAACTTAAAACCAATTATTTTGAATTAGCACCGACATTGGCTGACTGACATTAGCTGAATGTTAATTTCAATCCTGATAAATATTTTCTTCAGAACTCATCGGTGGAGACGGCATCATTGTTGTTAGAAATGAACTGGTTTTTAAGCAAGTTAATATAAAAATGTGAAAGTGACGGCTCGTTTTGTATTATTGTTGTTGCCGAAATTTAAGCACTCAGAAATTATTTGTGCATAAAATTTTACAACCAAATATTACATTTCTGTTCAGCAATTTTGATTAGAAAAATAATGACATTTTTATTTAAATCGATAGTTTGCCATTTATATACTTTTTTAAGATTATTTCATGTAAATTTGGCCACGGCTACGTTTATGCGAGATGTACATTTTTCACAACTTTGTCGAGCATTTTGGCTGGTATCTCGTTAATAACACGTTTAATGTTGTCTGGCAATTCTAAACTTGCTATTGTTTTTTTGGCATGTAGACTAGAGGATTCATGTAGCCTCATAAAAAATAGTCAAAAGCCGTCAATCGTATGATCAAAGCGGCTAATTATCGGGCTCATTAATAAACTAGTCCATTGTTTCGCTTGCTGTTGATGTAGCGCCATCTTACTGAGCCCTTATATCAACTAGATTTAGTTCATGAATTTTGGGCAAAATGAATTTTGGGTCCAAACTTACCGAACTTCAGCGAGCGTCATTGACGGTAACGTTTGGCCATCGTTATCTATGAAAAACCGGCCTATAAACCACCCCAAACAGTGTTTTTTATGAGTGCATTGGCAATTATTGCATTGCATGTGACTGCTCATCACACCATATGTGGCAGTTTTGCTTATTAAGGTATCCTTTTAACCAAAATTGAGCTTCGTCTCTAAAAAATTTTAAATATTGGCTAGTATTTAACCTTACATTAAAAAATTACTATTTTTGCACAAAAAAAATATTATTTGTGCACAAAAAAATTATTATTCTTGCACAAAATAATTATTAAACGAACACAAATAAAAAAATTTCTTTAAAGAAAAAATAATAATTTGTGCATAAAAAATAATAAATATTGCACAAAATTTTACCAACAAAAGTTCTATTTTTATTCAGCAATACAGTTTAGTACATAAAAATAATGGATCAGGCACAAAATCGTAAACTATTTAAAAAAATGTGGAATTGTTGAGACAAAGGCTTTGATAACTTTTGCGAGCTCGTAACTATTTAAAAAAATGTAGAATTGTTGAGACAAAGGCTTTGATAACTTTTGCGAGTTCGTATACTTTTGATCCCGGATTTTTATTTCGTGATTTTTAATTCTAGAGTTTTTTATCGTAGGAGTTTTTACCTTAGGGTTTTTATTCCGGATTGTTCATTCTAAGATTTTTTTATCCCGAATTTTTTATTCCTTGATTTTTTATCTTAACATTTTTTATCTCAGAGTCTTTTTTCTTTGATTTTTTATCCTGGATTTTTTTCTAGTTTCTTTTTGCCAGGATTTTTTACCTGGATTTTTCCTCGCGGCCCTCCAAAAAGCTTTAAATTAGAAAAACTTTAAAAAAAACTCGGTGGTCTCAGGAGCCAGGATCAGTAAACATGTTTCACAGCGTGCCAAAACAATTTTTTAACTATAAAATTTTGTGCAAGATTTATTATTTTTATGTGCAAAGTATTTTGTTTTTTCTAAAGACAGAAATAGAATTTTTGGTAGAAAAATTATACAAAGTATTTTTTTTTTCTTAACAGAAAACTTTTTTATTTGTGCTCGTTTAATAATTATTTTGTGAACAAATAATCATTTTTTTGTGCACAAATAATAGTTTTTTTAGAATGTATTGTTCAAATGTAATATATTAGAGCATAAATACTGAATTTTTCATCAGGTTGTATAATTGAGAATACGTTATTCCAATCAAGACTGCAACTGGATTCTGTCAATTTAGAGTTATCAATATCCTGGAAATTGCAGAACCGTATTATATACGTTGATTTGCATAAATTTTAAATATTAAACTTTTTAGCTAGTTTTTAACGAATTCACACACACCCTAAGAAGAAACGAACAAATAAAAATAATTCAAAATAAGACTGTCAATGGCTGCGTCGCGTATGCTTTTGCAACACAAAATTCCACGATATTAAAACGCTCATTTTGAGTCGACTTTAGCTTAATTGCGTGTTAAATGTGCTGATTTGAACGTTTTGTATTATCTGTCCACTTTTCATTTAAATTTAATTTGTTTATAAATGATGAAATATATTCGGTTGCTGTCTGAAAGAATGCTGATTTCTCAAGATAGTTATTTACCGGATTATGCAAATATTGGAATTAAATAGGAATCCTTATTTTTTATTAAAGATTAGTACGTAGGTTAGTTAACTTTGGCGTAAATCGGCTAACCGAACGCCTAAGAGAACGACTTGTCTTATTTGATTTAGAACAATACGAAAAGCAAGCTCGGGATCGAAGCCGTTGGAGCAACAGCCTGTTAAATTAATTATTATTATTTGGCTTTTATTATAGAAAGTTTTGGTATTTGTCAACAATTATTATAGAAAATATTTATCATGGTTTTCGGACACAGCCTTAATATCAATTAAGTAAATTATTTAATTATATTTTATAATATAATGTTTTTAACTTAATTCTCGTTAGTTTCGGACAGAACTTTATTTTGGCGTACATAGAAATACTTTCTAGATAATTGGCAGATGAAACAGCAAAACTATTAAAGTGAACACATTATAGTTAACATTTTTGTTTCTTATATTATGTACTATAATATATAAAACATTGTGTTGTGTATTTCAATTTTCATCAAATTTAAAATTACATTCAATCTTTTATAAATTCAATTGTTTCAATTTAACAAAATTTGTATGCGTTCGGTTTATTTTTTTTTTTTTGTCTCATTTTATTTTTTTAAATTATATAAATAATAAACAAAACGAAAAAAAAAATAAAAAATAAAAAATTGAAAGAATTATTTTATTTCCACAGCAAAACATTAAAATATGATTTAATTTATGGTTTGCGTCCGTTTTTAGTTTAACTCTCTGTATATATATATTATATATATATATAAATATATATATATATATTTATATATATATATATATATATATATATATATATATATATATATATATATATATATAATTTACTACAACAAAGCAATAAAATTGTATATAGACGATATATTTATATATAAAAATATGCATGCATATGTACGATTGCGACTATATACAAAAATATTTTAGTATGTGTATGCCTTTAATTTTAAAAACAAACAAATAAAAAACCGCGCGCGGTTCATCATGAGAAAAACGAATTTTCTTTTTCTTTTTTTTCCTTCCAATTTCTTTTTAACACTCTGTCTGAAGATTAAGATAATTTTATTATTATTATTATTATGATCTCTAAAAAGTTGATGAATCATTTTTTGGGTTTAATTTTATTATGTTATATAAATTGAGTTGACAACACAAATGTAGCATTTATAAAATAAAAAAAATAAAAAAAAATTACATTAAAGACTACAAATTTCCTTTATATGAAATTTATCGACATTATACGAACCTATGCAAAGGGAAATAGGTGTTAACATATTACATATATATTCAAAATCCGGATATGAAATATAAATTTGATCCAAATTTTGCACATCTAAGGTGCAATTAGTTGAAAATTTTTATGTATTAAATTACATGTATATAAGAACTTATGTGTATACATAAATATCAACATATGCGGATACATTGATACAATATTAAATTATAACACCAGGTAGTTTTAAGGTAACCAAACATGTTTTAAATACAATGCGCATCTGTTACTTGATCGTAACAAACAAAAATTACAAATTAACAATAAAAAAAAAAACCGATCATACACATATGATAAAATAATTTAATAACGGTTTTTGTTGTTTCTTATTTTTTTTTTCTAATGTTGATAAGAAACATTAATTTAGTATTGAGTGGGTGGGTGGATGGTTGCATGTTTTTTTTTTTTTTCAAATGCAAAATCAATATTAGTTTTGATTTTTATCGATCGAATAATATACATATATAGATAAAATCGTGTGTGCCCCATGTTAGGCGCCAAACTATATATTTTTCTCATTTTGCACGCACATGTGTTTATATCATAAGTATATTGCAACTAACCATGCATCATTTTTTCTTTTCATCCTGAAGCGACAAAAAATTTAATTTAATTTAATAAAACTTTTTTTTTTGTTTTTTTTGTTTTTTTTTTTTTTTGACAATATTGAAAAATTAAATTAAATTTTTTTTTTTTAATGAAATTACGAGGATAGTAAATATCTTTTTGTGTATATGTGAATTATACGTGATGGTATATGTATAAGTATATTTATTTATGCCGCTTGTAATAATAATAACATAGACCCGACAGATGTGCATTAAAAAAAATTAAATATATATATATATATATATATATATATATATATATATATATATATATATATATATATATAATTTTTACGATTACAACAACAACATTTACAAGCACAAGCTAACCTATAATAACATAAGCGCAATGTACCATAACGGAAAATTAAGATAATATCCTTTTTATTGTTTTTAATATTTAAGTCCGCCATCTTGTTCAGATATAAAATGTCATTGTACTATATGATCGATATATTTCAATATAATAATATTGATCGAAGTAAATAAATCCCAAAGACAGCTGAAATCTTAAAATTGCAAAAAAAAAATAAAAATATTTAAATCAATCACGCGCAGGTAATAAAAATAAATAAAATGGAATCTAATTTCTAATCAAATAATATATACGTTATATACATTATATAATTTTATACATCTGCCATTTATATATTTTTATCCTCTGGGAAAATTGAGGATCGTATTTTTATTTTAAAATTAAACCGGTTTTGATATTTATTTTTAATTTTTTTTTTTCATTTGTATGTATGTAATTGATGTTGTTGATTTATGGTTAGTGTCCTTTTAGAAAATTTAATTAATTTTCGTACTGTAATGTACATCGCCATTTTGTTTAGATATAGTAATATAAAATATAATAGTATACGCACGAAAAATCCAGGAAAAACTGTAACTTCGAATTTTTCATAATTCAATTTATTTTTTCAATTTACTGTTTTTATATTTTTCAAAAATATGTACGTATATATATATATATATATATATATATATATATATATATATATATATATATATATATATATATATATATATATATATATATATATATATATATATATATATATATATATATATTGATAGATATATATATTTAGATAGATATATAGAATATGTCTTTATACGTATGAAAGTTGTACAAATTTTAAAAGATTTTCCTTGGAAATAAAACTCGTGGGTTTTTTTTTGCGTATATACACAACGTAAATAATGAGACAACGGTATGAAAATTATTTCTCGTTTATCCACACATTCATACATACATAACGATATAAAATATATTTTCCAGAGAAAGAAATTGAAAATTTATAAAATACAATTTTCACATTTTTCATACGGTAAATAGAAATAATATTAAAAATAAGATAAAGATGTGAAAAACGAAAAAAAAAATTGATAACAAAAAAAAATTATTAAGATTTTCGTTATTGTGTCAGATTGAAAAGCACCGAGAAGAAAAATAAAATAAAAAAAAAAAAACTCTCGTTTTGTACGCAAAAAATGATGAAAACTCAAAATTGAAGAGAAGGTACTAAAGACACGAAAATCAAAATATGTACTTGGGAATATGTTTTAAACAATTTTTTTTTATATATATACTTATAGCGTCTTAACGCTCTATCTCAAACCAAATTTTTTTTTTCGTCACACAAGTGTAGAAAATGTCGAAAAGTAAATGAAAAATTTTCACATCTACAAAATACTAAAACGAAGTTGCGGAATAAATAATGGAAGAATAATATAAATGTTGTCTCAAGGACTCTTGAAATATTGTTCCTGCCGATATATATATATATATATATATATATATATATATATATATATATATATATATATATATATATATATATATATAACACGATCGGTTCATTCAACTTACAATTTAAAAAACTCGATCCTCGCTACCATCAACCACATTTCCTAATAAAAAAAAAATACTTGCGGTATATAACTGTTCTTATGTTGTACTACAATACTACATAAATCATATATGAGAGAGAAAATTATTAAACAAAACAAAAAAATAAAATGTGATACAAATCAATTATTACTATTAATTTACTTTACATACTTTAAACTGACAGATGTCTCAAACAAAACAAAAATACTACAATAACGAATTTATTTTAATGTCGATCATCTTGCACAAATACTACTATCTCATAAATATATGTACACAATACCAAGTATGCCAACATACAAAAATGTACGACATGTGTGTACTTTTGATATATATATATATATATATATATATATATATATATACATATATATATATATATATATATATATATATATATATATATATATATATATATATATATATATATATATATATAACGAGTATATAACTTGTACAATAAATTTAAATTAACAGAAGAGATACACGAGACGCAGCCGTCAAAATATAAAAACAAAAAAAAATATTACGGTGTAAACGCAGATGAGCTATTTTTGATGTACACATATCAAACACATGTTTGATTCCCGTTTTTCCAACACAGAAAATTTAAATCTCCTTTTTTTTTGTTTTTAAACCGTTTTAAAATCGTTTTTTTTTTTTAGAGAGAAATTTCTCATATTTTCAAATTTTATATCCGATTTCGAATAATGATCAATTTATTGAATTAGGATGCGTTTCTTTTGTACAAATAAAAATATTAATTTAATTAATATTGATTTTTATGTATTAAATTACGTGACAGTTACGATACGGGATCAAATAATACAATTTAAAAAAAAAAACGCGATATTTGAGAAATAAAAAAGGAATTCGATCGAGTGTGATCGTGGGAAGAACGTTAAAGTTTTTTTCTTTAAGGTTATTGATCTTAAATTTTAATTATAAAGGAAGGAGAAGTTTTTTTTTTAACGGAAATATATTAAATAAAAAATTCCATTGGGACCAAATTAAAATTGTTTTAAGTTCACTTAAAAACCATCTCTACCACACTATGTGGTAATGAAAAAAATGATTTAAAATTCTCATCGCTAATTGGTTTATAAATTTAAATAAACGAACGCATAATTTTTAATTCAAGAAAACAAAAAATAGAATATTCAGCATACTGAAGAAAGCCAAAATTAATTTAAAAAATAAAATAAAAAAATAATTAGAAAAGAAGTCATTGAAAAACAATCACCACACCATTCTATCTATTAACATACCATCCTGAACCCCACTCACTCCTTAAAATCCATTCCCTTTATTCTAATGAAAAAAAAAATGTTTATAAAAATATTTTCATTATCATTGTGGATACCCCATCGACGACCCACTATATTTATGTTGTATCATACTATATACCAACCATCAGCGTCCACCTCTTTCCGTCTATACCTCATTTCCATCTCAACAATTTTTTTCATTTTCATTTTACCAATTCTTATTTTTTAATTATTTAAAGAAAATAAAAATAAATTTTCTTCATAATTTCAAAAGTCCAACCGAAACACAACCAAAATAAAAAAGCATTAAAATTAAGGGAATACCAAATATATATATACACATATAAACTTATCACAATTCAAAATGGCGCCAAACAAAAGAAAATTATCGACAAAAAAAATTTAATTAAAATTTTTTTTATTCCAACAATAACTTTTTATTTTATTGTTGTTATATTTTCAAGTGGAATAAATAAAAAATTAAAAATAAAAAAAAAAATGGCGATCGCAATTCTGATTTTGAGGTTAAAATTTTTTTTTAAGGTGGTAACACTCTTTATACAATAATAATATATGTATATACAATAAAAATTTCGTTTACGCAGCAGAATATTATTTTACACAGTACGCATTTTATTATATATATATATATATATATAAAATAAAAATAAAAACAAAAAAAAATATTTTAAATTGATTTTAATTAATTCAATTTAATTAGATTATCGATTCGAAAGAATTAAACAAAAATAAAAATTCGAAACTAAAAAAATAAGAAAAATCCCATTTCTTTCGACTTTTATTCATTATAATCCAAAATTAAAAAAAAAAAAAAAAAAGCAAAAAAAGTACAATAATAATAAGGGGGCCACCCGCCTTTTTCAATTGTTTTTCTTCTTTACAAATATAAAAAAAAAATTCTAACCTTTCACTTAATATTTTTTTATTGAACTAACAATTTTTTTTCAACTTTACTTTTTGCCTTTTCCCGAAAAATTTACAACTACACAATACATTGTATTATTATTATTATTTTTTTTTGAAAACTTTAATTGACCGTTGCTTTGGTTACATTGTATGTGTGTGGGTTGTTGTACGTTTATGTGTATGTTTATTTGCAGAATATAAATCGACGAAAAACGATAAGAAACCAACAAGATCCGCAAATATAAAATAAATAACCTAATCATCAAAAGTTGTAAAAAAATAAAAAAAAAAAAAAAACTTTCCTTAAATCTCAAATTACAAGGAAACAATTAAAAATAAAATTTCCACTTTTCCTCATTTTTCTTGTTGTTTAAAATTCAACGAAATTGGAAAATTTTTGTTCTTTATTTTTTTTATTTATCGTTAATTAATTTCGCATGTGAAAAATAATTTTTGTTTTGTTTTTGAATCAAAAGATGCGATGATTTTCTTTGGAAATAAGGGTGTGTATTGGGGGAGGTACGATTTTGTTTTTTTATATTTACGAAAGCTAATCTAAAGATTTGGTTTATATGATGATAACTTTTGAGCCTTTCTTAACTATTTAAAATCAGCCATCCTAATGATGGTTCAATTTGCAATGATATTTTAAACTTACAACACTTGTAGGGTTTGATCTTTTTCTATATAGCATTGCTTTTTACCAAAGGTGTCTATCCGCTATTTTTGTAGTATTGTTCTAACATGCATATTTGTCAGGTAGTTTTTCTCAAATAAATATCGCTTAAAGTTTGATTCAAAAAATCATTTAACACCAAAACCAAAGGAAATAATTGTTAAACTGACAAAATACGTCATTGATTATAATATGTTATAAATTGAATAATAGACTGATGAGACTGTGAAACCAAGCTCTTGTCAAGTGTTCCGGTTAACGGCGGTCCTATTCCCACAGCCTTTTTACATTTAATTAACGGTAGTATAGGAGGAATTTTCGTAAATATACGAAATACGTTTCTATGTATGATAAAACCGACCCGGTTTAGGACACCTCATGATCATTATGAAACAACTTTATTCTATTTTTTATGGTGTAGGGAAAGAAAAGGTATGTCAGTAATGACAGAATTGATCTGGTAGCCAATATTTAAACTACTGTTAGCATAAAACACTCACAATTTTATTGAACTGCCTTGGATTCTTTTTTCTGTATTCTGTCATCTCTTATCAGCAACTCAAGGGTGCCACCATTCAACTGTAATCTGCAAAAAAAAAATCTCTAAAAACAAGATCTATTAATGGGGTAATTTCTCCAAGACGGAGACTGTAATAAACTAAATTAGTTTTTGTCTGAAATTTACAATTAATTAAACATTACAAATCAATTGAATTAACCGTTTTATGACCAATACGTCATGTAATCGCTGAAAATCTAATTTATTTACACTTTATTTGACACAAAACTTTAAAATTAATACAAATTAGATTTTAAAAAATTGTTTAAACATTTCAAATCAATTGAATTAACCGTTTTATGACCAATACGTCATGTAATCGCTGAAAATCTAATTTATTTACACTTTATTTGACACAAAACTTTAAAATTAATACAAATTAGATTTTAAAAAATTGTTTAAACATTTCAAATCAATTGAATTAACCGTTTTATGACCAATACGTCATGTAATCGCTGAAAATCTAATTTATTTACACTTTATTTGACACAAAACTTTAAAATTAATACAAATTAGATTTTAAAAAATTGTTTAAACATTTCAAATCAATTGAATTAACCGTTTTATGACCAATACGTCATGTAATCGCTGAAAATCTAATTTATTTACACTTTATTTGACACAAAACTTTAAAATTAATACAAATTAGATTTTAAAAAATTGTTTAAACATTTCAAATCAATTGAATTAACCGTTTTATGACCAATACGTCATATAATTGCCAAAAATCTAATTTATATATTTATAAATTAGATATTTTCGTAATCATAAAAAATCGATAATTGAGCAAAATTCAAGTAATGTTCCAGTAACAAGTTCGAGTGGGTATATTACAAGATCCGGTCGTATCACCAACCACCAGATTTTTATAAAACATAAAACTTTTAGGCTAACAACTTTGATGCCTGTTCTCTATACTGAAGTCCAATATGCTACCTTGTGGTGTGAACACAATATGCTACCTTGTGGTGTGATGGCTGATATTTTCTTTTCTTCTGAATAATCTTCATTATATTTTATTCGGAAATGTCGATCTGCGGTAGTGCGATATAAGATTTATGAATCGATATATTCGAGCTCTTAATCCCAAACTTGTTGAAAGCTTGTGGTAGAAAACTTGAAAACTCTTGAGCAGTAATTAGATTTTAAAAAATTGTTTAAACATTACAAATTAATTGAATTAACCGTTTTATGACCAACACGTCATATAATTGCCAAAAATCTAATTTATATACCAATATATACAAAACATAAAATTCATATAAATTCAAAAAAACTATTTAACACTAAAAGTAAATGAAATAATCGTTAAACTGGTATAATACGTAATTATAATTACAAGAAAACCTAATTGATATACATTCTTATTTTATATTACAATTGATTTTAAATCATTTAGTAATTTATTTCGCTTAAATTAAATCCATATTTGACGGGCAGTAACGGTACTGTAACTCCCGTTGTAATTTACATAGTACATTGTAGTTCGATCTATACTTTCAAAAAAGTTACAGAAAGTCAAGGTTATGTAATAAATGCCTTACTTGAGTACCGAACGACTCCATGTGCAAATACATTATTATCATCCTCACAAATTTGTATGATTAGGCTGTTAAGAACTAAAATTGCAGTTCATGATAAGCTTTTACAGCCAAACCTGGTTAACCCTAAGGAAAGATTAAGGCAAAATCAAATAAACATAGAATTCAATCCAGGTGATAATGTTGTGTACCAATCAAATATTAAATGGAAACCAGCTGTTGTAGTATCCAATTCAGATCATCCACGATTATGTATACGTAACGAAAATAATAACATTATTCGTCGAAATTTAAATCATTCCCGAAAATCCAATGAATTCACCAAATATTTGTCAAAACGGAAACGGCGATGATTCAAAGGTTCTTAATTCTCGTAATCATAAAAAATCGATAATTGAGCAAAATTCAAGTAATGTTCCAGTAACAAGTTCGAGTCTGTATATTACAAGATCCGGTCGTATCACCAACCATCAGATTTTTATAAAACTTAAAACTTTTAAGCTAACAACTTTAATGCCTGTTCTCTATACTGGAGTCCAATATGCTACCTTGTGGTGTGAACACAATATGCTACCTTGTGGTGTGATGGCTGATATTTTCTTTTCTTCTGAATACTCTTCATTATATTTTATTCGGAAATGTCGATCTGCGGTAGTGCGATATAAGATTTATGAATTACGATATAAGATTTCGTAAGATAAATCTCGATGCATGATATGGTGAATTTTGGTGAAAGTTATTATGTTTAAATCAGCAGTTTGCCTAGGTAATGGTTGAAAGGTTTCTTCCAGGTCAGCTTAGAGAATCAACATTTTTTTCATGATTTTTATCTCAAATAGGTTCTGATGTCACTGTCAATATTTTTCCCTTCCTAATCTTCTTTTATGTCTTGAATTGCATTAGTGAAACATAAAATGTGTTTTGCAACATGTGAATGCCCCGTCGGTTATTAAACACAGATATATATATATATATATATATATATATATATATATATATATATATATATATATATATATATATATATATATATATATATATATATATATATATTTAACCCAAATAAATCGAATGTGCGTTCCAGCAAACTTACGAAATCTACAGATGTGAATCAGGCGTTAATTTTATAGCTAATCCCAAATTCCAAACTCGATCGGGCCCATGAACGTTGACATTTATGAACGCTTATTTCTAGAAGAAGTCGAGTGTAAGACTGCAGCGAACCTTACCATTTTAAAGCAACATAATTTCCATAAATACAGACTTACCGGGCCTTTTCGTCATAATCTGTCACAACTTTTAGAATACAAGGCGCGATGATTTAGGGACATTTTTAAATCCCTGCATAACCAAACACTTTCTTAAATCTTTTGAACTGCTTAAAACGTGAAAGATAATCCGTCTACAGCCACCGCATATAAATTAATATATATATATATATATATATATATATATATATATATATATATATATATATATATATATATATATATATATATATATATATATAAATTTAAATTAAAAATTACGATTGTTAAAGATTAGAAATCTATAAGTGGTCTCTGCAAATACTAGCCGTGTATTTATAGCTTCTATGTTCCAACATATCCCTCAAAAAGGTTTTCACAGCTTATTTACTGTGCAACGTATTGTTCGAAAAACAATTAGGAGCGTCCCTCAATAATCTTAGATCAATCAATGTTCTTGTTTAATTAAACCTGTCTTGAAATTAAATCCAGAAGATTATCCTTCAAACTTGAAGGTTCAACCTTTGAACTAAAAACCAAACATCGTTATTTACAGATTGAAAAAATTATTTTACACCTAAATTAAATGAAATAATCTTTAAACTGACAAAGTATACGTCATTGTAATTATAAGAAACTCTAAAGTGTAAAAAGTTGCACCGGCAATAAAATGGTGCTCCCTATGCACAAATTACTAGATTATTTTGAGTATGTAGATTGGAAAGTTTCATCCTGTGGAGTTTGCAAAGGAAGGATTCCATAACAAATGAAGTAAGAGATGCGAACGAATGCACGATGACTGTTTTGAAGTGTTTTAAAATACTAGAGGTGATAAAATATCTTGGCCCGATTTGGATAAATATTTTTGAGAATTTGTCTCAATTCTGCGGTGACAATTTAACTTCGCCTTAATCCATCAATACCCAAGATAAATCATCCGCAAAAAGATGGCAGTGAACGTTGGAGGTTAGTTTAATTGATTGACAAATTTGGTTTATGTATAACGAAGGAAGTATTGGGGCATCTCTTATATTATCATTGTAATTGACAGATTGATGTTGCATAAATGCAAGTACGAATAAATAAATTGGCCAGCACTTTTGGAAAACATGAGTCACTCTCGTAGTTCTATGTTTTAATGTTGATAAGCCAATAATTTACTTAATAATTTTTTGATCTATTTAATCTTATTTCTTCAGGCGTAAACAAAAATTGAAGTTTAAATTTAAAAAACAAAAATTAATGAATTCATGCATTGTTTTGTAATATTAAACATTATAATAAGTTCAATAATTTACAACGGATAAAAACCATCCCTTAATACTAATCAATAATGACTTATTTATCAATAAGTCAATGATATCACAAAATAAATTAAAACCACCACATAAGTCATTACCTTACCACCATATAAGTCATTTATGATTATTTAACATTAATAAATTTCATTTAAACAATGTAATATTTTAGTCAAATTTTTTTTGTTTAAATCCACCGATAGAAAATATTACTTAAGTCAGTTTTACAAAATATTGAATTTGCCTTAAGTACAATTTAAACTAAGCAATTAAAACTTATCTAACGCATTTGGAGTAAATACGTCTTTTCTGCAAATTATATAAGGTTATTCTGATTTAAATGTTTTAGTTAAGTTATTCTTGATTAGACTTATCTTTTCTTTTATTTTTTATTTTTTTATAAATTACAATAATAAAGCATTTAATATCTATCGATTTGCATCTATAGCTCAATTTTACCAACAATGTAAATAAGGTAACATCTGTAGTACGGCAGAATTGGTGTTGGTAATTTATTTATTTATTTTATTAAATAAAAATACAAGGAGCTCGCAAAAGAACTACAGTTAAGAAGTAGTGTAGTTAAGAACTACACTGCCGTACTACAGATTTTCACCTTATCTAAGTTTTTGGCTAAATAGAGTTATAGATGCAAATCGATAGATATTCATAAATGATCAATGTACTTTTTAAAAAAATTGAAAATATTTTCAGAAAATGTATAGTTAACCAAAGTATATTTAATTCTACCAAAAGAAGCTTGGCCTAATTAAAAATAACTAACTAACGCATTTTAATCCAAAACACCTTATATAATTTGCAGATAAGGCGTATTTATTTCAAATGTATTAGTTAAATTTGAATTGCTTAGTTTGCCTTAGTTTCAGGTGCACTTAAGGCAAATTGTTTATTTTTTAAAACTGACTTAAGTGATATTTACGCTTGGTGGATATTTAAACAAAAATAACTTATCAATAGAAAAAAAAACGTATCTAACTAAAATATTAAATTTAAAAGAAAATTAGTAATATTAAAGAAAGGTTGAATAAACGACTTATGTGTAGATAAGATATAAATGCATCGTAAGTAAAAACTAATTTTCAATTTAATTTGTATTATCATTGACTTATTGATTAATAAGTCATTATTGAGTACTATTAAGGAGTTTTTATCCCTTGTGTTATATATATTTTATATTTTATATTTTATTTATTTTTTCATAAAAAAGCAACATTATTTTTAATGTTTATGTTAAGGTGAATATCTGTTGGACAGCAGTACATTTATACATAAAATAAAATGTTGTTGAAAATGCTAAATCTTTCTTTCCTGTATGATTTGGTATGTTAACGAACATGATGACATTATGATGACATTTTTCAAATTTGCAGATCATTGTTCGCAGTATTCTGTTCAAGAAGTTATGCAGATGTATGTCATGCAGAACACTTTTCTTGTGAAAAACAAGAGGTCTACTCCAAACAGCTAGATATAAGATCGTGGATTTTAAAGATTAAAAATCCATGAAGTTTGAGGTTCAACAATAACGAACTTTGAATTTTTTTGATATTTTATTATTAAATTTTATAATTGAATTAATTTATGAATTATTTAAAAATGTTGGGTACGAATTATAAAAATTATAATATAAATTAGATTTAAAAAAAAATTGATTGAATATTACAAATCAATTGAATTAACTGATCTATGACCAATACGTGATGTAATTGCCAAAAATCTAATTTATATACACTTTATTTGACACAAAACTTTAAAATTAATACAAATTAGATTTAAAAAAAATCTATTAACATTACAAATCAATTGAATTTACCGTTTGGTAAATGTTGGACGTACTGGTCGTTTCTAAAGATCTGGGAATAGAAATCGAACTTATTGATTTAAGATTGTTACGCATTCTTTCCCAAATCAAATACTTATCTTTTGGTAGTGCGGCTCGTCACATTCAAGATTGGCACCCCAAAAGGTTTGTAAGAAGATTTTTAATGTTATTACCACTGGGGCGAGCCAACCCAGTGGATCAAAAATTCGACTGTTTTCGGATAGTATAGTGCGTTTGGTGAAATTCGTTTTCTCTTGGATACTTGACGTAAAGGTGAAACTGTCCGACTTAGGGTTCCAATCAACTCCCAATACCTTTACAGAATACATAAGCTGATTGGTCTGATCGTTAATTGCTTTGCTTTCAGCCTCTGAATCTTGATGCAGAATTGTATGCAGGATGCTTGGCTTATTGGATTTCCACTTTCTTAAAATGAAACCGTACTCGTTCAGTATTTCAGTGACATTTTCTTTTAAATTTGTTCAAAAGGTTTCCATCGCCAAACTATTTTTTGATATTTAGTATCATCGGACGAGACGTTTACCTGTCGATACATCTTTTCGACATCAGCCGAGAAGGCCACCTTAAGTTCTCTAAACCTCAATATAATAGAAAATAGGCTTGATTGTACGTTGGGTCCGACCGCTAAATGTTCATTCAAAGAGACTCTTGGGCTAGATTTGGCCGACCCATCGAACACCACTCTTAGTTTTGTTGTACTGCTTGAAGTTTTCATAACCCCATGATGTGGTAAATAGAATTAATTTTCAAATGTTTTCGGCGGAGAAACCTCGATCATGTGGTTGAGTTCTTCGTATTCACGCATAAATTGATGGTACAATTTTGAAAAATTATAGTCCTAAATAAACCGACGCTCCATTCCTCTAAGTCTTTGAATAATGGCAGTTTTACCATAAATCGGCATTGATGGTCCCTTGTTCGATACTGTTGGAACTAACGTACGCAAAACTCTTCTTCTGGTGCTAATTCAATGTTGCTTTCTTTAATTGATTCCAGTTCCCAAAACTGGCGTAGACTTTTATCGATGTCAACGATTTCATCTTGGTTGGTGGTGGTTAGCATTGTCGTTTGATTCTCTGGTTTGCCCCGAAACTGCCCAACCAAGCATTGTGTTCTGTAGAACTGGATTATCTGGTGTCGTTTTTTCTTGGCCGTCTAGAAGGATGTTGAAGAAGTAGTCTGCTCCAATCAAAATGTCGATGGTGCCTTTCACGTTAAATTGAGGATCAGCTTAACTGATGCCAGACATTGTCTGAAGTTAGTTGATATATTTTGTGATGGAATTAGGCTTGTAAGTTTGGATATTATCAACGCATTTAAAGAAAACTCAGCAAAAGCTTTCGGTTTAATAGTTAGGGTCACCAACCCCTTTGAAGTTTTAGAACAAGTTTGACCAATGCCACAAATTGAAATATGTGCATTTCGTTGCTTCAATAAAACTGGCTTGGGAGCCTGAATCTAAAAGCGCTCGACTTGGCATTAGTTTGCCTGATCGGTCAATAACATCAATAATGGCTGTGGGTAGTATTGCTGATAAAACACTTTTTGCTACTAACGCGATTTTACTTTCTGGCTCTGATGATGATTTTGTTTGATTTGTTATCTCATTTGAATTCGGTGGTCTATCGCGATGTAGTAGTGTATTGTGTTTTTTATGGCATTTGTAGCACCTGCGTCTCGATGGGCATCTTAAGATAGAATGATTGGCTCCGTAGCAGTTGAAACATCTATTCGTTTTCTTCACTCAACCCGTTCGAGCATCGACACTCAAACTATTAAATTGATTGCATTGATAAAGCGAATGCTCTTTTTCATCACACATTGGGCATTTGAATTCATAGACTTTTCTCTTCTCAGCACTGCTCGCAATGTTATCATCTCTGGAATCAGATGCGACATGAGTCTTTACTTCAACCTTTGTGATGTATCTTTTGGAACTCGGAATAAATTATTCCAGCGTGTCTATACGCCGAGGTAAACATTTTAGTTGCTCAGAAAAATCTGGACTAGTGACATCTGCGGTATGTCCTGCCCATAGTGCCTTCGTTTTATCGTCTAATTTGGGCATAATAATGTACACGATCCAAAGATCTCATCCTTCTGCTACATCACCAAGAGCTTGTAGTCCACGGATCACTTTTGCTTTCTGCGATCATAGCGTTCTTTGAGTTTGTTTAGAGCTCCTATGTAGTTACTTTATGTTACAGTTATATGCCTCAATAATACTGCTGCTTCTCCCATGAGGAGCTCCTTCAGGTACTAGAACTTTTGAACCAAATTGAGAGTCTGTGATTCATGTATGGTAGACGTATAGATATCAAAAAACGACTGCCACTCACCGTACTCAGTTAACAGGCAATTTACACACGCATAATTATAGAATTGTCGAATTTACTCAGAATATGTAAATTAGGCGCTATGATGCTGATAACTACTCCTTGATTTCCTGCAAGCGATGGTTTGATGATTGAAATATAATAATTATGCGATGATTATGCCTATCCGGCTCGAAGGATGAAATTGGTCCTATTGACCAATACGTCATGAAATCACAGAAAATCTAATTTATATACATTTTATTTGACACAAAACTTTAAAATTAATACAAATTAGATTTTAAAAAATCGATTATACATTACAAAACAGTTAAATTAACCACTGTACGACAAATACGTCCCTTAAATTCAATGAACTAATGAAAACTTTCCGGATAACAGGGCTTTTACTTTAATTTTTGTTTCATTTTTAATTTATTTTTATATATTTGAGAAATATATATATATATATTTGAAATATATTTTTCGGGATCTAGTTCGGCGAAAAATTGGAAGCTTTTCTGAAGGTTTTACTTTCCAAAAGTTAAAAATCATTTAGGCTTATGATATAATGGTGACTCTTATATTATAACAATAAAAACAATGAACTTGAAAATGGAGCAGTCCTATATATATAAAAATATATATTTTAATCTAAAAAAAACTATAATTTTTATTTTATGATGTTTTATGTTTTGTACACAATTTTTTTATTTTTTTTTTATTGACAAATCATCATCATAATAATAGTCATAATCATAATCATAATAAAATTCTAAATCATTAAAAACACAAAAATACAGTCGAAAGACAAAAGAAATGAAAATATATACAATAATTCTAATAAATCCTTAAGGCGCCATCATTCTCCAATAATCATAAAAATAAAAAATAAATTTATCGCTTCCCCAAAAGAGGAAAAACCATTTTGATTTTTTTTTTTTTTTTTAAACTATAGTTTTATTTTTTAATTCTGTATCAATCACAACAGATATATATATATATATATATATATATATATATATATATATATATATATATATATATATATATATATATATATATATATATATATATATATATATATATATATATATATATATATATATATATATGTAATTTATTTTATTTGATTATTGTTTAATGGAAAAATAATGGTGGCAACATGGTGTTGTGTTCGGGAGGCAACTTTTTGCGCGGCATACTCCATACTTGAGGAGAGGGAGGGAGGGTTCGAAAGCTTTCTGAACCTCATATATAGTTATATTATATGTGTTATAATATACATAAATTTATAATATAACACAAAAAAATAAAAATGGCGCGCAAATTAATGTTAAAACATTAAAAACATTCATAAAAATGTCCCTTTATATATATATATATATATATATATATATATATATATATATATATATATATATATATATATATATAATATTTTCAGCCATGTTTTCCTCCATATATTGTGGATATAGAGAGATATTTTTATATATGCGATATGATTAGAATATTATTCTGGATTTAATAGATTTTCCTATTTTAATGTTGCTGTTGTTATTATTTTGTATTTCCATGGAATGTTATATCAATATATAATATATATATATATATATATATATATATATATATATATATATATATATATATATATATATATATATATATATATATATATGCATTGCATTATGTAGATGTTTTGTGTACAAATATACGCACTGCAATTTTTATATATGAACACGAATATATACTGTAACCTCGGCTCTCGTCCCTTCGTCCCCTTTTATATTTAAATATATATATATATATATATATATATATATATATATATATATATATATATATATATATATATATGAAATATAAAAATGGGGTTGAAAAAAATTGCGTACATATATTTACCACATAAAACCACTGTAGCAACATTATGTACATTTATTTATATAAATCTATGTATGTGTGATTACGATGCTTTCATGCAGTTTTAACCAATACGAATACAATTTACAACCCTCTTTAAATAAATTTCAAACTGGAATAGGTCAGAAAATGATATTTTCCATATACCATGTTATATATATATACGTTTATAAATATATAGAATGTTAAAATGAATCCTGAGAACTCAATCTGAAAAAGGTCATGATTTTCCAAATATCTATGCACGCATACATGGGTAAATGACGCGTTCGCTAACTAAAAACGTTTCATTAAAACACTTTAAGCTTGTGTCCTGATCTTTATATATGTACCGCATACACCTCATATATACGCATATATTTATATAAATGTATGTATTTATCATTTTCTAACTAAACTAAAAAAAAAATCGATTTTCTCGCAAAAGTGACTCATAGTACAAAAAAAAATGTATATATTCCTTGTTATTTCGTTGGAAACAACTTCCTTTTCTGTATAAATACGATTTTGGCAAGGAATTAATAAGTCAGCATAATACTACTTAGTCTCGAAAGAAAACTACACATAGGTGTAAGTGTATATTTTACTGACAATTTTACATTTCGATCTGTATTGTATTTTGCAGAAAATGTTAAATGGAAAACTGTGTGCGTTTTCTTGTTTTTAAATGTACATATACATTTGTATACTGGTTGAAAAGTGATAAAAGAAAAGTTAAAAAAAATATATATATATAATATATATTTACCAAATATACAAGAAGAAAATGAGAGTCATGCATCGTAAAATTTTCAACCCTCGTGATTTTCATTTTATTTTTATATTTTTATATACTACAAGAATATATATATATATTTTAATGCGAAATAACAAAACAAAAATAATTGTGCGTGTATTAGTGTTAAATCCATTTTTTTTTCCTATTTCGAATTGCAATTTTCCTCGGCAGCACACAGCATATTTTATTTACAAATACAAATGCAGCAGAGTTTTTTTTTATCGATTTTTTATTTTTTGTATATTAGTTTTATGTGCGTTTGTTATGTGCTTGTAGTGATGAGTCATACGTAAACAACACGCAGCCATTTTGAAATAGAAATGTGATCGTTCATTTTGTATACTAATTAAGCGTTTACATAAAATTTACGATGCGAATTGCTCCATATGCGTTATTATAATAGGCTCTATTGAAATGTCCTTGATCTATAATAATTAATTATGTTGTTTACTCTTTGATTTACACGTTTATATATTATAGTAACAGTAATAATAATAATAATAAATTTAAAATAAGGGATGTTAAAATTCACATGACCTACTCTCTAGTCTTAGGTAACCCTTATTAATCTTATCGCCCACTATATATGTACGCGCACAACCCATGTCAAATGTGTGTCTATATATATATATACATAAACAAATTCACCACTTGTGTCTCTATACACAAATCCACTTCTCAGATACATGGTTTGGGGATTGTTGCGCTGCGATGATTAAATTTATGAGTTTTATATTCGGTTTGCGATCCAAAAAAGGATATATAATATAACGAAAATTACGATAAACTTGGGGGAAAAATCAATGTATACATATAACCTACCTCAACTGACTATCAAATACATCCTTTTTTTGTGCGTGTGTGTGTGTGTATGTGCTGTTATCATCATAATGATAATAATCGTCATGAAGACAAAAGAAATCAAATTTATCTTACAAAGGGGAGATCAAAATACCGTTGTTTTTTTTTCGTAAACAAAAGCATAACATAAAATAAAAATAATTATTTGGCACCCATCATGGGGCCAAAAATGCATAATCAACTCTCTCGTATATTTATAACATGTTAACTCTCAACAGGTAGTTGATTTTGTTCGTATAATTTATATATACACACACACACTGATTTTGTTGATTGGGTAAAATGCTCCAAATAATAATAAACATAAAAATAAAAAAATAAAAAAAAGCAACGAAAATCCAAAATAAGATTCATTCATGGATTAGGGTCGTAAACTTTATCATCATCATCATCATCATAATCAACCAAACAAATTTATTCCTTTTTTGGGTGATGTTGTTGCTTAAATTGTTGTTGTTCTGTTGTGTCGACACCTTCCCCCACATGAAAAAAATATATCCCCAAACTCTTATATTTATATATATTTATAATAATTTTGAGGTTATGTTTTTTTTTTTTTAAATTATAAACAAAGTGTGTTTTAAAGAGGAGTGGGCAGGCGTTACTCTTCCAATTAATTCAAAACATGAAATACAATAAAAATAAAAGTGTTATAATGTTAATTTAGAAAAAAATATAGAACAGTAAACCGTTGTCGTCTTTAGCGGGTGCGGTAAGATGTGTATGTACACGACACAAAACAACGGTATGGGTGTATTATGTATTTTTTATTTTTTTTTTGTTGGGATACATAAAATATATTAAATAAGGAAAAGGAAAAATAATACTCATAAAGTATAGACAGACACCAGACAGGCGGTTTTTATTTTATTTTTCGGTTATTTTTGGGTTTAATTCTATTTTGCTCTTTTTTTTTCTAAATGTGTGTAAATGTTGTATATGTATTTCATTTGTTTGGTGTGGAAAACTACAATAACATAAAAAAACAGTATAACAGTAAATGTTATGGAAAAAAAAAGGAAAAGACAATTTTATTTTTGGGTATTTTCCTTTTTTTTTTTATTTTTATTTTTTAACGATTGGTATAATAAACTACTTTACTAATACAAATGTAACCCTTAGACGGGCATTGGCTTCATAAAACCACTCACATCCGAAATTCTATGTTACTCGATCTATAAATAGACAAAACAAAAAAAAAACTAACTGTTAAATAAATAAATTCGGTGGTTGTTGTATAGGACAAAAATAGATATTAACGGGAAAAAGAAAACCAAAATATGTATGTCATGTCTAGAAAATGAAAATAGATGTAACATAAAACAAAACTAAATATGTGTAACTAAATTTTTTATGTTTCATCTATTTTTAAAATAGACAATAATTTTTGTTTTTCTTGACATTGACTTTGAAATATTTACCATATACGAGTATATACATAAGTATATTGTAATAGTAAGATGTTGGTTACTAACGGGATTTCGACCGTATAATTTCGATTTTTGGTCAAACCCATCAACATGGTGTGGTTATTTAGTTCCATGTCAATCCCTCCACCGATTTGAATATGCATCGTCGATTGATTGATTGAATGATCGATTAGACTTTGGGTCATTGTTGTAACTAGAAGAAAATCCAAAGGACGAATGGTGAGTTATTTAAACAAATAACAGCAAAATGCATCACCAAAAATCTCAATCTACACAAATTGTAAAATGTACATAAATTAAAAATTATTTGGCACGGAAATTAAATGAAATAACCGTTAAACAGACACAAACACGAGACGAAACTCTAAATACACATAAAGTTCTAAAATATATATGAATTAAAGATTTTAAAAAATATTTAGCACGAAAATTAAATGAAATAACCGTTAAACGTACAAAACATGTCACAACATTAGAATATGAGCCAAATCGACGATACGTAATTAAAATCAGCTTGAAATTCGGATGTAGTCGTTGTCGAATCGTACCGCTCGTTCTCAAATTTAACCAAAATTGACAACATTCTAGAGCATCAAAGCTTCACAACTTTTGTAGAAGGGTCACTGCTTCGGTTGGTGCAATTTTCAGCTTGCCAGTAGATTTTAACGAGCTTATTTTTACATCGCTGAATCGTTTAACTTTTATGAAACTGGAACTAAAACTTGACTTTAGAAAAACAAATCTTGGAATTTTGATTGATTCTAAAGTTTCGAAACTTGATTTGAGTTCTTGCGCCACTGGCTCAGCAAAACGTCCGATAATTTCTCGTTTCATGATATTTTCTTTAACCACAAGCATCTTTAATTTCGTCCTGCTTACAAAAGCCCTTAGCCAACCAAATGGTTCGAATAATCTTGAAACAAAAGATTTCGAGATTAATGACCAAGCGACAGACGCTTACTAATAAAGTAGCTCGCTTCTATACATACCAATTATCTTTAATTCTTAGAGAATCTTACTTCGTTTTTTTGAGCAATGAGCATTAGCACACGAGCGAACCAACAACAGGTTTAAAAATAAATTTCTTGACGTATCTAGTGCTCTGATAATCTAGAATACAATAGCTATCAAGTAAAGCTTTTTGCTGGTAACTCTCGACAAAGCGTTCAGGAAGTAGTTCATATTACTGTAAATAAAATGACTGTTTGGTGTTGCAGCTATAAGAGGGAACTTTGGTCTAAAAAAAACGGTAATGATCCAACTTAAAGGAACGCGCAGTGAATGGAGTGAGAATTAAGACGGCCATAACTGTAAAGTGACTGGGAATAGATTTTGACGAAATGTCACGTCACATGTCAAAAAAATTGCAGAAAGCAGTAAAAAAGTTTTCTTTATGCTGAGGCGAGTAACTTGAAGCCTTACTGGAGGAAGCCTTACTTAAGTGGAAGTCACGGAAACGTATGGTTTTGCAAGCTGGACAAATAGAAGCCAACCTTAATGGTTCGCTGAAAAAGCAGATGGGGAAAGTATCCATTACAATGTGGCAAACTAGATGGGAACAGTTCGATGGACGGAAGGACAAAGTCATAGTATCCTTCCAAAAATTGAAGAAAGGATATTGGATAAAAACTTTTGATCAGCCAATAGAATTAACGTCCTAGAATTAATCCTACTTAAAATGGTTCCACTTAAGCGGAATGAGCAGCTGTGAGTTTGACCATGATAACGAAAATATGAACCACTTGCTTTACAGCTACAATGTTACAGCTTCAGAGTGGCCAGCTTAAAAGGGTCTAGAACAGTTCTGAGCATAATGTTCTGAGAATACATTTTTGTAATAGATTTAAATAATGTCCAAAAATGTGGTACCAATTATTTTTGTTTACGTTTTTTTTTTGAGGTGCAAGGTCTGTATCAGAGCCAACGTTCATCTTCATTCGTTTGCAAAATTCTGGCAGGTCTTTTTCAAGTATTTTGAGTATAAATTTATATCAGAGGATTCATCAAGATCATAATTTTTTTTTTCTAAATGATCAGACTCCCCTTAAAACGACTTCTTTAGGTCGCTGATTTTTGAAAAGTGGTTTTATCGAATTTTCCTAAATTATGTGGAGAGATGAAAGCTCAATTTGTGCATTCTATATGCAACTCGTGCGTTTTATAATTTCTTATATCGTATAAACCAAAGAAACAAACCTAACTATGTGTTAACATTTTAAACATTACGGTATAATCAAAATGGCCAGTTTATTTTGTATACAGTTCAATGAACTTTTTTATTTTGAAAGTGTGAATCCCCAAAAGGGAAATCATATGATTATATCCCCCTGTATATTGTTCACTTGTTTTCTTGCGATATATATATAAGTGTATATAAAGAAAATTACGATGAGATAAAAAGGAAACTAAACGGAAAATGTTTTTTTTTTTTTTTTTTTTTTGTATACCGAGAGGAAGGATGAAATATATAATAAAAATTGAATTTTCTTTATTTGTTTGGCTCGGTTCGGTATATAGTATAAGTGTATATATGAAAATGATGATGATGATAATGATGATGATGTTGATGATGATAATGTTGAGAAGGAAGGATTTACAAATAAATTTATTAACAATCAAACCAACAGGTTAGTGTTTAGTATAATAGTTAAAAAGGAATTTTCGCCAATTATCGTTAAATTTTTTTTTTTTCATACATGTGTATACATGACGAGTATGTTTTTTTTATGTATAGGGATGGGTTATATAGATTTTGTTTAATCAATTTATTCCAAAGGGTTAAATATATAAATCAAACATTATATTTAAGGGAGATTTTAGCAGTATTAACTGTGTTAATTGTTAACAATAATCAGGTGGATATATATGTTCGGATCGAACAAGGGGAATTTCTCGAGTGGTTCTTCCACAATAGAAACACATAAATTGATATATAGAGGGAATTCCTTCCGCAGTTCATTAAATTGACGCACACGACCATCATCAACCAATTTTCGCGTACGGTGGAATTTTTGCTCCCTATATATATATATATATATATATATATATACATTACATACATTTATTGAAGAAAGTGTGGTAGTCTTACTTATATTTAAGTATATCGGGGAACTTCGTGTACTATACTGTCAACACAAAAGGGGGAACACTAAATTTGTATTATTGTATAGACTATTTAAAGGGAAATTTTTTTATTATATTTTATTGTGAGGTATGATTTTGATAAATAAAATTAGGTCTTGTGTGTCTAGTCGCAAATATATAAAGCTATATATATTATATAAATCTCCCAAGTTCATGTATATAATATACAGAGTAAAAGGGTGTCAGTCATTGTTATATGGTTTTGGGTGTTGCTTAATTCCTAAAGACTACTAGTCCATAAGGGTGTTTTGTTTAGCATATAGTATAAATCAAGGTTGTTGCTGATAACGTGGCAAGGTCATTCAAAACTTCGCCCTCACTATATTTTATCATATGTACGTTGTAATGCAGTCAATGTTTTCAAGCAGACATCCCCATTTACATATAGTATGTACTAAACTTATATTTTTTTCTCCGTTTACCAGCTGCCAAACGATGTTAAATACCTCTAAAATATATTATAATTATACGACATATGCCGTCTTTAACGGTAATTTGAGAATATATATATATATATATATATATATATATATATATATATATATATATATATACATATATATATATATATATATATATATATATATATATATATATATATATATATATACATATATATATATATATATATATATATATATATATATATATATATAATATATATATATATATATATATATATATATATATATATATATATATATATATATATATATATATATATATATATATATGGGATTCCTATCCCAGGTTACTATCCAACTAGTAACTATAGAGGTCTGATTATTTTAAAACACCCAAAACCACCTCTTGAAATAGTAAAACTCAAAATTTAATAATTCGACTGCTTTCCATGAAATCCAAAATGCAAGAGAGCCATGCACATAAATTAAATAATTAAAATTATATAAACTACTGTAATGTAATTATTTATTGTCCTCTCATTATATTATTAGGTTGAAACAGAGATTATGTCGTTACCAAATCCTACAACTCGGCCTCCCTGAGAATTGAGACGACCCGGCCAATTATGTTTTTAACCTTGATTACCATCCCTTTCGTCTTTTAAATCGTCGTCAAAAGGATCATCTTTGTGAAGAAATATTACGTCATTATTCTCCTCTTCGTCTTCATTTGTCTATCGTCTTTAAATAGTTTTCCTGCATTTCGACTTTCTTTCAGGGTTCTCGTCTTCATTTGGTTGAACATCAAGTGTTATTTATCAGGTAGGTTGTCATCTGATTTTGTTAGGGTAATAACATCATCCGGTCGCATATATTTGGAAGTTAAATACTTTAAACTTTATTATAGTTATTATTATTTTCATCGTTGTCGACTTCTGCTCCATCAAAGGTGTACCACATTTTCATATATTCGGCACATATGTACTGGTTTTGTTCGGACCTTCATGTTGTCCTAACTTCTCGACATCGTATCGCTCGTTACCTCGGACTTTCGTTACTTTATATGGACCCAAAAATTTTGGATATACTTTTAAACCACTACCGAACTTGGTCCTCTTAATAGCTACAATGTCGCCTTCTTTGTATAATGTTTCAGGTTTTCTTCTTCTGTTGTAACTTCTGTATTTCTCAACCGGACCCCAAATAGTAATTCAAACGGAGTCATCTTTACGCTCCTTTGCCAGCTGGAGTTCAGATATTGCTGTAATTTTGCCACATATTTGTACCGGTCCCCAGAATTTGATAAAACTAACTTAGTCAGGGCAGGTATAATTATTTCATGGATTCTCTCCATTTGTCCGTTGCCCCTCGGTACCCCCGTCGTAATCATCATGTGTTCAATATTGCGTTGGATGCAAAAATCTTCGAAGATGCTTGAAGTAAAAGCTGTTCCCTTGTCTGAAACCAAGCGGGTTGGGTTGCTAAATACACTTTCTTGTACTTCCAGTTTTGTGATTACTTCGGAGGTTGTTGTAGATTTTACTGGCGATGTTTTACATTTAAACAGCTTAGTAAATTTTCCTCAACTTCGGGTAATTTGAAAATTCGATCAATTGGTGCTTCAGCTCCATCCATTGTAATTCTAGTACCCTGTAAAACATCTTTCTCAATAATCATTGGATAAGAGATACTTTCTGTGGAAACGATAAATATGTTTACATTAAAATGTTCCTGATCTATTTTAAGATGGGCATAGAAATATCCTTTGGTCATCACTGTGCTGTTACCCAATCCATTAAACTTCACGGAAAACGGCTGTATTTCAGGTGAACCAAGTGTTTTATAAGCGTCATCCGTTATGAAAGTGGCATCACTCCCCGTGTCTATTAGTGCTTGTATAAGTTGCTCATTTACTTCAACTATCTTCGTGGATTTTGTGGTAGTCGCTGAAATTGTAGCGAATTTAACTTTAGCTTTAGAGGGACATCTATCTGCTAAGTGTCCAAATTGATTCCAGCTGCAAAACATTTTGGACCTTCACATTTTCTTTAACAAAATTTAGACTTATGTCCCGTTTCACCACAATTAAAGCATTTTAGAGAAATTTTTCGTGTATTATAATTTAACCTATTAGACATTGGATTATCTAACTTGTAATTCTTCATACAATTCTGTTTAATGCCCATTGCAATTGAATAATTTCGAAATCAATATATAATTTCGAAATAATCTTTCAATTGGCCTTTCGCTCATGCTTTATAACATTGTCTTCACAAAAGCATTGGAATAACTTACACGTATAAGGAAATGATCCATGCTAAAAATTTCTCTGGACCATCTTTATTACCTTCTAAACTTTGCATACCCCATATAGTCATGATTTAGTTAGGCGAATCTCCACTTGATCATTATAGAAATGACTCATTTATGCGCCCTGAGTAAGTCTTATAAATAAGTTGGCATTTATCCGCCAAATAATCGAGGTGTACTGACGTTATTCTGCAATCTGAGGTGGTCGTTTCAAAGTAATAAATATTTCCCTAAGATCCTCGTACAATAGGTACGTACCATCAAGCTCATACATCCCTAATTAAATGACTAATGTGTTTCCCATTAGTCATTTTATAAACATGTAAACTGGTAGAATGCATCAGTTTTTCCGTACCGTTTGTATTCCGATTTAGCACCACCACATGCTTCATTTGTACTTCTGGTCGATATTTCATGACAAAATTGTAATATGCAAATTTTAGCTTCCATATTGAAATTCTTGGCATTAAATTTTTTTTGGTGAACATCTTTGTAATGACGCACAATCGGTTATCATCGCGACGAAGGCTCACATTGGGTGGTCTGTCTGTTTAAATAGGCCACAGGTCGTCTTTTTCATACTGATTGATTTGCAACAAAACTCCATCTAACTCTTTCGATCAAGCATCGGTAACCACTTCATGTTCTAAATTAGGGTCATATATTGCTAACGTTTTGCGATTCATTAATTTAGGCGGTTCCAAAATTTTGCAAGAATATTAAAGTTTTTCATGAACTTTCGAAATAACACCGTCAATCCCATAAACTGTAGTCGTATTTAAGTTTTGTTCTTCGGCTGTAGAAAATTTAAATCGGCATCTGTTTTTCATCTTCCGAGTCCACCTCGCGATCCTGACACTTGATATTCTTAAAATTCTAATTTTCGTTTGAAAAAAGTGCTATTTTCGAGGTTAAGCAATAGACCATGGCACATTATTAAATCTAACAACCGCTCAAATTTTACCATTCCCTCTGCGATCGTCTTACGTGGGATTACTTTAGCATCTAGATATACTACTATTTCCTCATTAGTCTGGTCAACTATTCAATTCATAATTTAACTCATACTGTCCACCAGCAATAACAAAAACGGTTATGGGTATTGTTATTGATAACACCGTAGAATCCGGTCGTATCTTTTATGTTGTTACAAAGTACGATACCTCAGATCCTGTTGCTTAAACTTTCGTGTCAATTTTCCTTTGTTTAATTATATTTAATAAATAATTTATAATAAATAACAATAAATTTATCTTTAACAATATTTTTTATTTTGACCGTATTCACTGTCGGTTCTTTCTGGAATGGCTTTTTTTATTACATATAGCTCTTTGTTTTTACATATAAAAAAAATATATCTTGTAATTTACAAAAATGACATCTATCTTCTAACACGCCTAGTTACATAATTTTTAGTACATAATTTTATAGTATGATGTTTATATTCTATTACATATTATAACAATTTAAACATTATAACAATTAACAATCTGTCAAAATATATTTGTAAACAATGAAATTAAATTGACGTGATATTTGTTGATGTTTGTTTTTTTTTTTATTATTATTTTTGGGTTCTCCGTAAACAGGTATTGAATCTGGAGCATTCTAGACCATCGCTATACCTGTGGTAACATCCTGATAATCAATCTAAAACGGTGAAATAATTAGCCCCGAATAAATGTTGCAGTAGATCTTACATAATCGCTAAAGAGAATCGGTCTTTCACCATTATAGCGTTTACTCGTCGATAATCTTCTCCTGTTTTCTTTTTATAATTATTAGTTTTCTTTTAACATAACCATTCGACCATTTTTACTCGTTCACTTTCACCACCGTACTGTAGGTCTTTTCCAGTCCTTCTCGTTGTTATTTTCATTCCAGGGTCGCACTCTATAAAATATGATATTTATTTTTGTGGTGGAGGACATTTTTGTGTTTTTGGAGGATGGAGTAAATTTCTTACGAAAGGAGGACTGTCCTCCACAAAGGAGGACGGGTGGCAAGCCTAACCGTACTATACACGTGTACTTAAAAAATTGATTAAAATTCATACTAAATTAATTTGCAATTAAATTTGAAACTCTTACACCATCGGATGGTCCCTTTCCATGGCTGGGAGCAAAGAAGTTCCATTCGCAATCGACGTCGAAATCTGTTTTGTGAAGTGCTGCTCGGCCGAATTTCGAAGATCCTGCCAATTTCTCGGTAATTTCATCAATTCTTGATTTTTTCTAGTTGGAATATATTTTGACAGGGAATCCAATTATTGTATGTTATTTCATCACAATCTCCATATTTTGCAGCATTTTTTAGTTGTTCGATAAACTATGCACCAGCTCATTACTTTCTGCATATTTTGGGGAAAAACAGTTATTTTAGTGAAAGTTTCGAAATTATACTCATTGAATATTGTAATAGTCTTACCTTCACAGCAGTCCCTCGGCAAATTTGCACAGGACACTTTTTTAATAACTTTTTTTCATTTATAATAGCAGGATCGCATTTTAGAATTTTACATCGGCCATAATAAATTCAGCTAATAAACACTCTTTTGGACGAAGTTCCGCAAATTTAAAAAATCCAATAGTTTCAGTTGGATTTTGTTCTAAAAAATGCTACATAAAACTATAGCTTTCTGCTTTTTTAATTCGTTCTCCATTATAGGATCACGAACACTAACGAAATCATATGCCCCAGGAAGATGACGAATTTTTTGGTCTCTTAATCGATTTTATTGCTTTTCATAGGGAGTATTCAGTGTCATTTTGGCCAGTAAGTGAAGTTAAATATGATTCTATTGTTTTATTTTTAACTTTCCTGATAATAGATTTTAGTTTTTTACATAAGTTATTAAGCTCGGTTTTATTAGCTTCAGTTCGATTTATTTGCCAGAACTTACGTGATTTATGTTTTTTAGCCACCAGTGGTGGCTTACTTCGAGTGGATAATTTGTACCTCTAATATTATTTGCAGGTTCGAGTGGAGTGCTTTGCTACGCTGCTTGCTGTATATTTTCAATTAGTCTGTCAATATCTTCTTCAACATGCATAGATCTTTTTATTGGCACTTGCAGTTTGATATTTTCATTTAACAATTCACGAAAAAGGTTCCAATTGGTATTCCTATTGTAAAATCTTGGTGATATTTCTTTTTGAATAATAGTTTCGCTTAATGTCATGATAACAGCAGAGTGATCTGATGTATGGTCTTCATTATTTTCCATTCGCTTGTAGTTGTCAGATATTCTTTTTGTTACAAAGAAATCTATAAGATCAGGAGTTTTGTTTAGATCTCTTGGCCAGTAAGTAGGGGCGCCACCAGATTGAAAGTCGCATTTTAATTTTTTTGCTGCTTTAAACAGTTATCTTCCTTTTGGTGTTGTAATTCTGGAGCCCCAAAAAGTGTTTTTTGCGTTGAAGTCACCGCCAATGATGAACCACCGTCCCAAAGATTGAAAAAGTTCGTCATATTCTTCTTTTTTTAAGTTATAGCGTGGTGGACAGTATTTAGCTGAGATACTTACATCTTTGTTCTTAGTTTGAATTGTGATTGTTGTCACTTGCATGGACTCAGTTTTTACCTTCATTTCTTCATGGTGTTTTATATTATTTTTAATGAAAATGGCAGATCCCCCTCTTGTCCTTTCTGCTGGATGAATACCATGGTAGAAACTGTACCTACGTATTTTGCAATATGAAGATATATTAAAATGGCTTTCAGAGATTAGACATATGTCAATTTTTTTCGTGTTTAGGAATATTTCTAGCTCAGGAATTTTGATCATATTGACAGCATCCTGGATATCTAAACCTTTATGCTGTATCTCAGCTATTATATCATTGCTTTCACAGGTATATGGTGAAGCCCTCTAGCCATAACCTTAATTGGTCTAGCTTGCTCATCTTCATAAGTATACTATTGAAACTTGTCAGCGTTAAGCTTCATGGTAAGTGTTCGATATATTTCTGAGTCTGGTACATTTATCTTCCCGACATCATTGTTTAATGCTACTAGCTTGTAATCTTTATCCGTGATATTTTTCATCAAGGCATTGATAGTAGGGTAGTCTTTGACACCAATGGTAACTGAATTATTTTCTCTGGTTTAGGACCTTTATTGCTCTGAGTAGTTGCATTACCCTATACAGATGTCCGGGGTTGCTTTTGGTTTTCTTTCTGCTGAGTTTTATGAATTTTAACTCGTGTTGGGTGCTGCTTATTCAATATATTCTGGCGATGATTCTGCTTTTCTTTGTGGGCTTGCTTTTTTTCAATGCCCAAGCAATTCTTGGTGGCTCATCTTCGTCAGTAACTTCCATATTTATTGTTACTCTTTTTTTAGGTTTTTTTTTGTCACGAGTGTCCACTGAGAATCACTTTCAGATTTCTTATTCGGATGAATTTCTCGCTCGAGTTCTTCTTCATCTGTGTGGAATTCGATAGTATCCTTATTGTTTGCATGTCGACTCGCTTGAATGATGCGTTTTAGGTCTTCATTTTCTTTATTTAGTAAAATAACTTCGTTATTCAACTTTGACACCATTTCTTCTAGAGTCTTCCGATTTGCATAGAGATTCCGGTTTTCACTCTCTATGTTTGAGGTAGTTTCATCTTCACTCTTTTTTCTTGATGGAAATGGATTATTCTTCCTAATATTAGCTTTTTTAATTGTTGGAGATCTCAAAATTTTGTTACCTCTCAGAAATGGGTTCTCGTTTTTTTTAACAAAAAAGCTTCATTATAAGCAAGCGATTTTAATTTTATCAGAAAAATTGCTTAACGAGCACATGAGTTCAAAATGTAACGATTAATCTGAAAAATGAGATCGGTTCACGAATAACTGACAATTTTTTTGGTGGTAAAATAATAATAATAATTTTAGTCGTATAAAAAAAAATATAATAATAGTATAATATAATAAAACATAATAATATAAAAAATTTCAAAATTCTCCTGTTATTGCCAAATGAAAAGTTGGCAACCCTGATTACAATAAAATACTGAACCGAATACCTAATAGAATTACCTACACACAACTTGCACAAATTGCTTCACGTATTTTTTTATTTTCCAGTCTAATCGTTGTAGCACAGATCTAATATACCCACTAAGCAATAAATATATGATAAGTATATTTATCTGTGGTTGAAGTATTTCAAAAAAATTATAAATATCCATATATCTGTCTACAACAATACAATTATAAACAAAGAATGAGCAAGACAAGTAAGACAATAGAATCTTTAACGGGAAATAAATACGAATTCTGTGCATTATGATTATGGTTTATAATTTAAACTGCCATCTATTAATGGGTTGTAAGAACTAAATAATAAAAGATTTAAGAAAATCTAAGCTTAATATTATCACAGACATATATGTCAAAATCAATTATTTAATTGATTTGATTACGTTTTTGCAATTATTTCGATTAATACTTAAAAATGTGAAAAAAGCCACCGTGATTAACTTCAAATTTTTCTCCTACGCATTATGATATATTATAGTTATAGTTTCTTTGGCTAATAATTGAGAAAAACTACATTTTATTTTCATAATTTAGTGAAAATGTATCATAATTACAATGAAATAGCAGGAATTCTAAGCGGGGCTGAAAAAATCACTAATTTGTCCAAAAAGCTACACCAACTTCGAGCATTTTTTTCATTTTTCGTGTATTTAGGGCTCAAATATATTATCGTATATAATAACAAAAATAACAAACCAAAAGTGTATTGTTTTGGTAATTTTTTTTCAATTGACCACATACGCGTAAAACAAAAACCTTATGAAATGTCAAAATGTCTGCGAAATTTTTTTATCTCGCTTAAACTTTATGTCAAATTATAGTATGGAAACTCGAGTAAATTTAAAGTTTTGACTTAAAATTTAACAAAAACAGAAAACTTTATTTGTTGTTAAAATGACATTTAATGTCTTATCTAATTAAAAAAAAAATTAACAAGTGTGCAGACGATATTGTCGAAAAAATAGATAAAACTAATTGTCTTTTTGAGGTTAAAGTTGCGATTTTAGGAAGCTAATCTGGCAGAATGACTACAAAAAAGTTAGTGATTATTCGGTTGCTTATTAAATTAAAATAAGAGTAGCCTAAATAATGTACAAGGGAGCATGTCAAATCGAGCTTTAAACGCAAAAGAAGATGAAAGAATAGTGCAACTCCTAAACGAAATACAACCCTCATACAAAAAATCGAAAAAGTTCAGAATGAGATAAATAATACTCGGAAGGTTGAAAAGGGGATTTTTCATCACTTGATTACGATCGGTTACGATGAACACATCTATGATCCTCTGTTGGAGTGCAGAATCCATAGGCCGAACCATCGGGTGACAATTTTGCAAAGCAGGAATAATTGTTTGATTAAGTCGCCCAGCCTGTGCGGTTGGTTATGTTGTGCAATTCAATCATCTTCTTTTCACAAAACTCCTTAAATTTTGCGGACGTGAAACAAGTGTCGCGATCGGCAATTATATTAGCTGGATTATCAAATACAACCTTCTCAAGCTTCTGAAGAACTTCATTGGTTGTTAGCCCTTTCGTTGGGTAGAGCCACACAAATTTCGAAAAACTATCAATTATGGACAAAATATATTGATAGTGTTTTCTTTGTCTCCGTAACTATCACAAACTTGAGACCGAGAAGGTAAACTCTAAATTTTTTTTAGAGCTCTAACGATTGCCAACACTTCTAGGTCGTAACTGCTGGAGTGGTCTTCACAGGGTGATGTTTTCTTGCTACAGTAAAAAATAGGGTGGAAATGTTGGTCCTCACCCTACTTTTGAAACAAAATAGCGCCAATTCCTATCTTGCACACATCTGTATACTAATCTGTTTCTATAGTCAATTAGAACATACGAAGAACAGGCTGGCTTGCAAGTGTTTTGAACAAATGTTTGTAAATCTATTTTCTGCTCGACACCAAAACTGACAGAGACATCTTTTCGTAGTAAATTTCGTAGTTAATGGGCGGGCGATCATTGCGTCGTTTTCAACAAATTTCCAGAAATATCCGGTCAGACCGTAAAAAAAACGTTGAATTGATTTTACCGATCGAGGTTCCTTTGAAAACTAGTACCACAAATATTTAATTTCTTTTACCATGAATTGGCATTTAGACCATCTTAGCTGTAGTCCGTTATTCAAAGTATCCACCAACCGTTAAAGGACCTCCTTGTCACCCATTGCCGGTATTACAATGTCATCCATGTATACACATACTAATTTAGCTCTAAATAATTCCTCAAAAATATTGTCAATATGTCGCTGAAAAACGGACTCGACTCTCCTCACCTACTAGACCTACTAGACTCTTCACCTACTGGAACACGGAAGAATCCGTTTTTTAAAATCCAAAGTCGTTTACACATCTGCCCCCTGTTGTTGATCAACCTGTTCCTTGATGACTGGTAATGGGTACCGAACCTTTACGATGACTTTGTTGTGGCGTCTATTATCCACACAAAGGCGATTAGTACCATCCAATCGACAACACAATTCGACATTTAATCGAATTTTAATCGACAACACGATTGAACTAGCAAACGGCTAGTTTTTACGGCCCGTGAAATTTTTTTACCGTTATACTCGTGAAGCTTTTCGACAATTAAACCAATATTCTGTTGTCCTTTGGAGTTCTGACACGAAGACGTCATATATTTAAATTCCTCACATCGAAAACACTTGTATCCTTTTCCTTTATTAGAGCACTCTTTACTGGTATGGTCAATGCTTTTGCACTGGAAACATTAATGATGAAGCTGACGAAACTGAAACATATTTTTTTAGCAACTTTGAAGATTTTTCCTCGTACAGTTTCAGTTTGAATTCGTCCATTCGATAATAGCGGCATCCTTAAGGCCTCCAGTTTTGCCTAATTCTCTTAGTTCGTTGAAATAACGTTGAAGAGTTTCTGACGAATGCTTCTTCCTGGCTGCCATCTTTTTGTGAATCAGGGCACTATTTAGCTATATTCAGCAGCTTATTCTCCATTAAACTAACTTCCAAACTAACTAATGCTGAACTCGCATCTTGTAAATTATAGTGAGGCTTATTCAAATCAAACGCGTTATTATACCTCTGAGCCGCCTCATTTAATTCACCTTTGAAAAAATCAATCTGTTTATCCTTACGGTTAATTTCTACGAAACTGACGTCCATCGTCGTCGAAACGATTTTTCTTCTGATTCGCTTGAAGATGATCGATCTTTGGCGGTTTTTTATTCTTACCCATATTGCAATTCAAACAAGTTTTACTTTCCAAACAGTATAATTCAGCGACCACAATGTCTCTCTTTGAAATTAGTGCAAGTATGCCGACAAATCATCGTTTATAAATTTGTCCATTTGGTACATAAAACTGCCATTTCAAAGTCCAGGAAATATTTTTCCTACTAATGAGAATCGTCGCCGCTGGATTTTGTTAACGATTGTTTTTTTTCGAAAAGAAAATTGACTTGGTGGACCTTGACGCAACAAATCATTTGCAATTATTATTTGGACATTTTGCACTTATATATATATATATATATATATATATATATATATACATATATATATATATATATATATATATATATATATATATATATATATATATATATATATATATATATATATATATATATATATATATCGCACACCACAATAAAATGATGACATCATCCTTTCTCATTAGTTTCTTTAAAATTGACTAGCATGTGCAGGAGGACTTGCACAACAATTTTAGTTGGACAAATCAACAGTGTTCATCTAACAGATTATAAAAATGCAATAATGCGATAAGTAGTACATATAGTTATATATTTTTTAAAATTTACAATTAACATCTGAAATAGGTCAACAACCCCTTAAAATTTTTCACAAAAATACCCTCAATTCGTTTAAAGTACATGTGTACACAAACAAGATTTGTAACTCTCGTAAAAAAAATTTACCATCAAAGGAAATGTGAGCGCGGTACGATACAGCTGTCTGAAAATATTTAAAGACATAGATTCTAATATAAAAAAACCTTACCGATATTAAAGCCATCTATCGGCGACTAGCTATAATATAAAATAAAATTTACACATACTTTTTTTTTTATAAAATATACTGACATCTTCATTTTATATTATTTACTTATAGATATATGGTGAAGATGGCCAACTAATACGAAATGAGTCGCGCAGAGGACGTGGTCGAGGTCGTGGTGGTTCACGAAATAATGCTGCAGTACGTGTACTAAAATATAATGTTGTGTGTCTTAACTAAGTTCTAAATTTTTTTTTTTTTACTATAGGTAATGTTCGATTCGAATGGGCAACAAATTGTTCGACCCACAGAATCGAAACGTGGTCGAGGCAAAGGACGAGGTGGTGGGGTAAGTAATGTACACATATTATATTGTAAAATTGTCTATAATATATAAATCGAAAAACAAATTTTTGTTTTGTCTGAGATGAATATTATAAGATAATTATAGTTTTTTTTTGTTTTCTGTTTGTTAACATTGAAATTCACGTTTCACGATTTATAAAGAAAGAAAACTAAAAGCCAATTTTAAAACAAATAAAATAGCAATCAATTACAACAGCGTATGACCTTGTAGGGGGTGTTAACTTATATTTGTAGTTTACATTTTTTTTTTTTTGTTCTTAGTACAGAGCAGAACCATAACATTTAATTTTAATATTTTTTTAAGACATAAATAATGAAAAATTGTTTATGTACACATATATAGAAATAATAATAGTTGGTATATTATATATATAGTTTGGTTTTATTGCGCGATTTGAGGGTCAATGGCGTTCTTATATATACAAAACTTTCAACTTTTTTTTTTTTTTTATCTTAATAACTTTCGTAAATGTCCTATCACAATGGTCGCATTTTGTTCGACATAAACTATATTACATACATCAAATATAACAAAAAAAAAAACTATATAGTAAAAAAAATGATCACGTCAGTCACGTCCTTTATTAACATCAATTAAAAATAATGAGAATTTTTAATTTTATGTTTTTTTTTTTGTTTTTAATTTTTCCGAAGAATGAAATAAACAAAAAAAAATGTTAAAACTCACCAGACATTACCGCACAATGTGAATATAATATTAAAGTATATACGACATAATAAAAACACGTGGCAATATAAAATGGCGGTTCAATTGATGTTGAACAAAATGGCGGTAGAATATTTTTTTTACGCTTATTATTTATCGCTTAAACAATCTTTATAAGGATTCAAGGTTATAATTATTAAAAATTTAAGCTATTTAAATCCGGATCTAAGTTTTTTTTTTGTAATATAAGTCATCTTTAGCACATCTGTTTAGTTATAGCCCAATGGTCAAATATTTTCTATAATACAGTATCATTTTGTTTTCCAATCACATATTATGTCGAAGGTGTAAGTTTTCATTTTGAAGGCATTTATAATGTTTCGAACTATATTTTTTGGGATCGTTTGAATTATCTTAACGTTCGACTTATTTGTAACCCCAAACCTGTATTTCGTAAGTTTTAGATACATGTTTTAGAGTTTGCCGGTATAGCGGCAATTTATTATGAAAACATGGTTTAATTTTATTGATAAAAAGTCAAAACGGTAGTAAACACAATAAAATTCTAGAATAAATTTACTTTTGCTCAATATGGCTTTAACTATGGCCTTGAGTTGGTTGAAAAGGGCATTGCACGCTGCCCGAATGTGAACTTCTGGAACGCGCTACTATTCTCGGCGTATAGCTTGCTTGATGATCAGAACTTGTTCTTGGTTGACACGCACTTTATGAGATGGGCCAGAATCCTGTTCGAATATCCAGACTCTTAACTTAACAGACTTACAAAACAGTTGTATAGTGAGGATAGATTCTTGATTCGTGTAATGACTATAAAATGTTGCAAAATTTCTAACTGTTTTTCGTTGATTACTTCCATTAGACCTAGAAATGCTGGAATTTGGTGTGTAGTCATCTTGAAAATGTATATAAAGGGTACCGACTATAGATACCGAAGCGACGCGCCAAAGACAAATAACCAATCCATGCAAATGACTTATTTTATAAGAACATTTCTTTATAAATTTGGATATTGATGCAAAAATCGTCATCTACATTTCATAGTAAAGGAGCCATATTATTTTCACATCCTTTTTGTGTCCTTGCTACACAATTGCGTAGGTAAAATACAATTAAGACAAAGCAAATGTCAACAGTTGAATTATATTCAAATACAAATCCAATCTACACATTTGTGCATACTACTACAAATTTAGTTTCTGTCAACAACACATATTAATTATAGTTCAAGTGGCACAATTGTGTAGGTTCATTTAAATACTTGTAATAATTGTAAAAATACGAGGGAAAATGCGACACACACAATTGTGTACCTTGAACTTAGCCAAACCCAATTCAAGTATTGAACAAACAATAAAACACTTGGAACCTACACTAATGCGTATCCTGGTCCGCATAATAAACATTTCGATATACAGCAACATTAGCGACATCCAATCCATGACACAATTGTGTGGGTTGAACTTTAGTTACCTACATATTTGAGTGAATTGAACTTTAATTATTTATTGGACCGGTTAATCATATCCTACTCAAAAATTTAGATAACCGAGCAATTGGTGCAGTGGTTAAAGCTGCGGTGTTTGGATCGGGAGGTAACGGGTTCGAATCCCAACGACGGATGCAATGTACAGATGGATATTTAAAGCGAAGCTGTATTCTTGCGTCCTCGATTTCGTTAGTAATGGCGTAAAATAGAACGTTAAGTTAAAGGCGAAAGATTTAGGGGAGCTTCGGCTCAGAATCCATTCAAGATTTGGTACTTGGAGGACATAAAGGAAAGTTGCTTTATTTACCACGATTTTCGGGGTAACAATCGAATAATGATATACGGCAAAAACTTCGTCATGTGATATAAGATTTAGCTCGCCAGAGATTGATCTATTGCTAAAGTTAAAATACCTTGCAAATGCGGACAAGCTGAAGCTATGCAACGTGTTGATCAGACCAATGATTTATTCATTTCCAAGTGTGCTCCGGATTTTCCGTTGTGTATTTCGTGAAGGACATCTGGTACTCGGGTCACTTGGAGCACAATTTACTGCCTATTGTTATTGCTGGCAACTGATTTCCAAGATCTTATTAGCAACCCTTCGTTTATTCTTAATGACTCACATTGCGCCCAGTAACTTTTAACGATGTCGTTTAATCCATCTTGCGACCTGTTCATCTGGGTTCTTTCCTTGGTTTGTAGGCTGCGTTATTTTGATCGATTGGTCACGTGCTCCTTTTAATCCCACATGAAGAATCTAGGATGTTGCCATCCAAAGCATAACGAGCGAGAACTTGAACGGCGTTTTCCAGTGCTTCGTAAGTGGTGAGTTAATCTCATCCTTTCTCTATGAGACCCTCGAAAGGGCTATGTCCTCCATGTCTAGCTTTCAAAATATGATTCAATCGGTAACTTGCTCTAACTACTTCATATTCCATTACCACAATAAATGCATCCACAGTCAGTCCATTTAAAATATCCCTTGGAGCTTTTCCGTATGCCTGCCTTGCGAGCTAAGTAACGTATCGTTCAACATCTTGTAGATTTTCTCCCTGTTGCTGGCATTTATTATGCAGCCAATGACTCGCCCTGCCATGTAGTGGCCATGACTATAAACACGATTTCCCCTGTTCATCTCCACAACACCGCCTGATTCATTTAGCGTGACCCAGGGAGCACCGCAAGGAGGTTTGAATCTAAGACTTCGAAGGCTGGAAACTGTCACAAGTAAAAAAAATTCGCGATACCAGGACTGCATTTCATTAATAAGATTACTGCATTTCATTAATGAGTAAAAATAAAAAAATTATAAAATAATGGACGTTCATTGCGTTTAAATATCGGATAATTAGTTTTATCTTTATAGCCATAAACACAACATCATGTTTATCATTTTTCTCAAAATTTGACACCCTGTATTTTAAAAAACAACAGCAAAAAAAATCATGTTCTAAAATTTTAGAACATAAAAATTTTAAACATAAAAATCATAAAATTACAATTTTTTTGTTAAAAAAACCAATCAAATAATACCACAAAAAATAAACAAGTGGTGTTAAATCCGAGCTTGTTGGTGGCCAAGAAACTTCACAATTTCTTGAAATTATGCTATCAGTTGATAATAAATGGATTATTGCAACACATTCAACGTTCCCCATTCACTGTAAGGATTCATTGCGAACACTGTCACTAACAGCTGCCACTACATCAGGAGTACGTACTGGATGAACATGTTGATACGGTCTACGATCTTCCACTGAACCAGTTACTTCAAAACGATTAAAAATTTTGCCAATTGCAAGCTCTGAATATTGATTATTTTCAAAATAAATTTGGACAATCAAAACGCGTTGTTAGTGACTATATATGATGATAAATGGCATATTTTTAACTTTTCATATGTCAAAGAATTTTTTTAGAACAGATAACATTAAGTACTAAAAACTCATTGATTAAAAAAAAGACTAACAGATGGCCCACCAGGTATTCATAATGAACGCTCGATTTTATTTTTACATTTTAATCGATCTTTACTTGTTATTTTATTTAATTTTTTTAGCAATTTTTCTTTCTTATTTTAATTCTCTGTTAGTTGGGCTATAACACAGTAGTTACTCCCAATGGGCTCAGTTTTTCCGGTTACATCAGCAACTTTCAGTCCTGAGGAACTAAATCAAACGGCTTCGTTCTTTTTAGCCGTCTTGTATCTACGCTGTCGACGTCGTTGACACTATATGTTAAATATCGCTGGGGGAACCGCTCAGAACTGGACATTTTAAAACTGGACATTTCAAAATAGGATTTTACAAAACGAGATATGGTACAAAACTGGATATTTCAAAACAGGATATTTCGACATGTGATTTAAACTTAAAATGATTTTTTAGGAAAGTTCTGGAATATGGCCAATTAGGGAGGAACTCGGCGAATTCTTAACCGATTTTGATGAAATTCGATACGTAGGATGAAAATGGAATTTTAAAACTAGTTTTTGGAAAAGTTCTGGAATATGGCCAATTAGGAAGGAACTCGGGTATTTCTTAACCGATTATGATGAAATTCTATACGTAGGATGGGAATGAGATTTTAAAATGATTTTTTGGAAAACTTCTGGAATAAGGCCAGTAAGGTTCCATACTTGAATATTTCTAAGGAGAGAAATAGAATTTTCTGTCACTTAATGGTTTTTTTTAAGTGCTGCTTTTCTCATCTTATTAAAATAATCATTGACTTGATCGAGTTTACTGTCAGTAAAATTTATCTTCATCTATTTTTTATTTTTCTACTTAATATAACTTTTCTCCACTTTAGAGAATCTATGTGAGAAAAATTAATTAAAAAATTAAAGAAAAATAAAATAAATTATAAAATCATTTTCAGTTAAAAGCGAGATTATTTGATTATTTATAATATAAATAAGATCGAGCTCTATAATTAACATTACATTAAAAATCATGTACATAATATAATACATACGTATTGTTATTTAGTAGCAAAATAGAAAAATTCAAATCTTGAACTCTTAAAAAATTATTATTTACGATTTGAAAATTCCTTAGTTTTTCACTGGTCGATAGCACAGTTACAACCTACAATTTCCATCCTACATATCGAATTTCATCATAATCGGTTAAGAACTCACCGAGTTCCTCCCTAATTGACCATATTCCAGAACTTACACAAAAAATCATTTTAAAATCCCATTTTCATCCCACATATCGAATTTCATCATAATTGGTTAAGAACTCGCCGAGTTCCTTCCTTATTGGCCATATCCCAGAACTTTCCCCAAAAATCAGTTTAAAATTCCATTTTCATCCTACGTATCGAATTTCATCATAATCGGTTAAGAACTCACCGAGTTCCTCCCTAATTGGCCATATTCCAGAACTTTCCCAAAAAATCATTTTAAAATCACATTCCCATCCTACGTATAGAATTTCATCATAATCGATTAAGAACTCACCGAGTTCCTTCCTAACTGGCCATATTCCAGAATTTTCCCAAAAAATCATTTTAAAATTCCATTTTCATCCTACGAATCGGATTTCATCATAATCGGTTAAGAACTCGCCGAGTTCCTTCCTAATTGGCCATATTCCAGAACTTTCCTAAAAAATCATTTTAAGTTTAAATCACATGTCGAAATATCCTGTTTTGAAATATCCAGTTTTGTACCATATCTCGTTTTGTACCTTATCTCGTTTTAAAATATCCAGTTTTGAATTATCCCGTTTCGTCAAATCCAGTTGTAGAATATCCAGTTTCGACCGGTACCCAAACGCTGGATATATTTTTTGGCATTTTTTTATTTCTTCGTTGACGGTTACCATCTTTAGATCCCTATGTCGATTACCGTTTCTAATAAAACAAGGTGCATTGACAATGCATCGTAGTACTTTGTTCTGGAATGTTTGTATAATCTTAACGTTAGTTTTGTTTGTGCATCCCCAGAGCTGGATGCCATAGGTCTAAACAGGCTTAAGTATTTGCCTGTATTAATGTAGCTTATTGTGGATTGCATGCTCACTGTTTCTTCCAATGAGCCAATACATTTTTCTGAACTTTATATCCAGTTCTTGCCGTTTTTTCTTGACATGCTCTTTTTTTATTTTAACTTGGCGTCGAGCGTCATACCCAGGTATTTTGCCGTGTTCGCATTTACGTAAATAGGTAGGTGATCTCCTTTTAGATTGGTGAAGGTTGTGTGAACTGATTTTACTTCATTCAATTTTATTTGGATAATCTCATTCACTATGTGCTGTAATTTGCTGGTTGTCTCTTCGATTGTACTTCCAACCGCCAAAATGTCTGTATCATCCGCAAAGGTTGCAATATCTGTTTCTCCAGTAAAAGGTATGTCATTCGTATAAAGCAAATACAATAATGGTCCAAGCACGCTCCCTGGTGGCTTTAATTCTCTTGAGTGATGAGAACTCTCCTTCATATTTTACTCTGAAATATCTCACTTCATTGTATAATTTTGATATCTCATAGAAGTGCTTTGGGAGGTCGCGATGTGTTTTATATTCCAGTCCTCGATGCCAGACTCGATCAAAAGCCTGGGCAGCACCAAGGAAAACTCCAGAACATACCTTTTTGTTTTCAAGCGTCTTCTCAATCACGTTAGTGACTCTGTAGTCCTGCTCTATGGTGGAGTGTTTCACTCTAAAACCAAATTGGTGAGATTGTAACAGGTGTCTTTCTTCAATCAGAGGTTTCATCATTTTGAGAAGTAATTTTTCAAACAGCTTGGACAATGATGGTAATACAGATATAGGTCTGTAAGACGTTTTCTCATTAGGTGGCTTATTAGGCTTGGGTGGGTATCATAATAACTTCTGCTATTTTCCACTGCTGAAGAACATATTTCATTCTAAATGCTGCGTTTCTTTCAGATGTTCAGCAAAAAGATCAGCTTTATCTTTGGGGCTTTTGGCCCAAGTACTATCTGCTTTTTTGATTGGTGGCATCTGCGCTTTTGGTTTTTTTTTTTTGTAGCTTTCCATAAAGAATACTCACTGATCGTAAATATGATTGGAGAATGATCCGAAGATAAACCTTCATTATTTTCAATATGGATATAATTGTCTGAAATACTTTTAGCTATGAAGAAGTCAATCACGTCTGGCATTTTGTTTGTGTTCGTTGGGCAATAAATAGGAATACCACTTGAATGAAAACCGCAGTTTATTTGATATCCACAATTTATTTGATGGCTCTCTGCTATTAAGCTTATATCAATTTTTTCTGTATCCAAAAAGATTTCTAGCTCTGGAAGATGCTGTAAAAGTTCATTAGCATTCCAGGTTAATATTCTTAGTGTTTTGTCCATTTTGTGTTGTTTAGTGAAGGATCAGATAAAGCAACTTTTTTGCTACAAATCTGGTTAATTTTTCCTTGATGTCCTACTTCCTGTTCAAGATTAACTTGTCTTTTGTTTAGATATTTTATATTTTCTTCCATTTTAGAGAGGCGATTGACAATAGCATTTAGGGTATTTTGCATTATTGTCATAGCTTGTTGAATCCCATTATTTTGATCTGAAGGCCCAGGTAGTCCTTGTCTTGCTGCTTATGAGTATAAGAATCCCTCTGCCCATAATATAAATACACTTAGTACTACCATCATAAGAAAAAAACAGTTTACCCATTGATGTTCTAGATGTCGGGTCGATAGAATATCGTCAACATTTAGTACAAATATATGACATTTAGGCGTTTATACATATAAAAATATTTTGATTATTTCATAGCGATACCAGTAGCGACATCTATCAACTCAATGGGCTAACATATCATGGTAATACTATGTGTATTTATATTATGCTCTGTCACTTTCTCACTATAGAACGTAGTGACAGTTTTTGTCGGGATTTCTTTTTCTTTAGTTGCTCTCATTGACTGGTTTTTGTTTGCCCTATTTCGCATGTTTTGCTGTCGCTTTTTTCAATGGCTCCATTCGGACAACCATTCCCAAGATGTTCCTAATGTTAAATATGTTCTCAATTTTCTATGAGTTCTAAATTTTCTCTGAATTTTCTTTCAGTTTTAAACATATTAACTGCATCTAAGACCATTAAATTTCTCCTTTTGAGGTCTTCAATTATCTCATCTGGCGTACACGTTTGATGTAGACCTCTAGCAACTACTCTAATGGGTGTGGAATTTTTGTTTTCATATGTATACCATTGGAGACCTTTATCATTCAATGCAGTTGAAAGTTTTCTATAACCCGTCTGGATCAGGCATATTTACCCTCCAGACGTTGTTGTTTAGCAATACAAGCTGTATGTGTGATATTGATTGGTGGTAGTGGTTTTTTAATTGGTTTACCTTTGTTCCCGATGTGTTCACACTGGTACTCATTTCTGGAGACGACTCGCAGCTTTCCTTTTACTGAAAGAATTTACTTCTTGTGTATTTTGCTGTTTTAAAGCCCTTTTTGATTTTCTCATTATCCAATTGGTTTCTCTTTCTAAATCTTCCTCGTCGGTTTGGTACTCGATTGGATTACCATTTTTATTATTGTTTTCCTGGCACGGAACTTCAGGCCCAGTTTTATAGTCCATCTTTCGGTTATTTTTAAGATTTTTAACTTCTTCTTCAAGAAGTTGAATATGTTGCTGCATCCATTGAATTGCTGAATATAATTCTTTATTTTCTTGTCTATAATCGGTTAGAGCTTTGATTACTTCCTCACATGGGACGCAGTCGCCACTGCCGCCGCCGTCTTTAATTGTAGTGTACAACTATACTTACATTTGGAACCTTAAGAGCTGGTGATCTCAACATTAACGTGCTCTTAGGGAAGTTGTTCCCTTTATTTGGCAAAAGTAATATTAAGAAAATCCCTCGTGTCAAATATTTCGGCAAGTCGTAAATTTTACTGACTATTTAAAGGTAGATAAGGACGTTATAATATCTGAGGATATTACTGACGATGATTTGCTACCAAATTGCTATCGTTGCTTTTTTGAGTCTCTTAATAATATTAACGCCAGAATCGACATGTAAATTTACTTTGCAAATGTCGACAAGCTGTTAAAAGCCAGAGTAAAAACTGAACGTATCATCGTTAATCATATTAAAGCTAATTTTGCAATTGCTAAAGTTACATTTTAAAGTTTGAAATTAATCAAATGTCAATCACATCATCGTCATCATATCATCATCATCGCGTGCATGACAAAATGGCAAAAACGACAAAACGTAAAAAAAAAAAAAAAAAAAATTCAATTGATAATTTACCACGTTTTTTGTTTTTGTTTTATGAGTTTTGTTATTTTATTTTATTTTATTTTTTATTGGTGGTGTTGTACACATTTTTTGATCTTGATTTTTCATGAAACATCATCACGATGACACTAGTAGCTCTTTTATGCTCTCGTACACAAACCAAACCAAACCGAAAAAAAAAAACATAAAAATCTTAAACTTTTTTATTATTATTCTAAATTGGATTATAATACGAGAAAATAATAAAAATACAACAACAACAACGAGAGAAGATGAAAAAAAAACCGAACTTGAGAGTAAAAACGAAGAATAAGTTACAGAAAAAAGAAGTAGAAGAAAATGGAAAATTCTTTTCCAAAATATATATATAACTTTTGTTGTTTTTATTTAGTCTACTTAATTTTATTGTTTGTCTGTCTGGAAGTTTTTTATTTTTTTATTTTTTATTATTCTACATGACTGACTAACTTTTTTTTTTTTTTATGAATTTCTTTAAAGAAGACTGCTGTAATGTAAAGGCGCAAAGTATATTTGTATTATTGTGCTCATGGATAATGGTATCTAGATCTCTATATAGACGACAAGTATAGTATATGTATATGTATAAAAGACATCATGATGGTGATGATTTTCTGTTGGTTGTGCTTGTGATGATGTCCTCGAGGCGTACGATAAAAACAAATCTATTAGTTTTTGTTGTTGTATTTTGTTGGCTGGTGTACGTTACGTATACAGGGTACGGGATAAAAGTGAAAGGAATATTCCAATTGTAAAATAAAAAATTGTATATATATATATATATATATATATATATATATATATATATATATATATATATATATATATATATATATACGTTTAAAAGAAATCATAAGAAGTTGAGGATCTATATCATATGTATATTGTATATACATAACCAATCTTTTTTTTTTTTATGTTGAATTCAATGAATGAATGAATTTGTATTTTTAAAAAGGAGAAACAACTTTTTTTTTTTTTTTTCAAATGAGATGAAAATATAACTTTTATTTGTTATTATAAAGATGATGGTGGTGATGATGATGACTGAAGAATTCAATTGAACGAGGAATGTTTTTATTTTTGCTGAAGAATTACGATATTATTTTTACTACTATACTTTCTGTCTGATTTGTTTTCCCTTATCGTTTTCTTGTTGGTGTATATATACTCGCTTATTATTATTACGTATATTTTTGTCGTAAAACTGAAGAATAAGAAGACTTCGAATATTTTTTTTTTTTTATGTTTTAAAGATGAAGAAATGTATAAAAAAAAAAAAGTTGATTTCTATATACATATATACAAAATATAAAACAAAATAAATTTGCTGCTACGAGATGAGAGATGAGGGCTTGTTCTGCGCGCTGCTTCTTGGTTTCTTATTGTATTCATTTTTATATATTTTTGTATATTATTGTGTTAATGGGACAAATTTGTATTTGTTTGGTGGAGAGAAAGCGATAAGATGTTGATTACCTCGCGCGCACATTTTATTCATCTTAAGAAAGGTCATGGTCACAAGGATGAAAATAAACAACAAAAACAAATAAAATAAAATGAAAAATTACTTTACGATATTATACTATGACGATATAGCAGCGACACAGACATATTATCACAAATATATATATATATTATATATAAAAAAGAAAATGATGGAAACCCATGGTAAAGAAAAGTGTATTTTATATATATATATATATAGAAAAAGGATAATGTTACCTTGGGAGATTTTTGTCTGACAAAAACATCGCATATATATACAGATGCAGACACATGAAGCAGTAGTATAAAAGGAAAAAAATATTTTTCCTTTTTATTTTGATTTTCATGATGATGGTATTTCCTATAAAGGAATAAAAAAAAATCACGCAAGGGTGGAAAATTGAAATTTTTCCTTTTCAGGGACACAAAAGAAACACTATATATATATATATATATATATATATATATATATATATATATATATATATATATATATATATAAATGTTTAAATGTAAAAAAGGGATATATTTGTATTGAATGTCAAGTTCAAGGACGATTTATATTTTATGTATATCCAATTCGTAAAGATGATATTTGTTTTTATATAAGGATAGTTCATTGTCCTTTAGCATAACATTATGTGTATATGAGCGAAATATAAGTAAAGTTTTTTTTTGTTTCGCAAGTCTACCATCAAAAAATGTACATACACACATATACATTGGACGATTTTGTTTCAATTAAATTAAATATTTTTCTAATATTTTACAAAAATGTCACATATTTTCATATTAAAACCATAAATAATAATATTTACAATATGGAAAGGAGAATACAAAAAAAAAATTATGTTTTAAGGGTGTCGATTGTGGCGATGGTATTGGTGGGGTGTTTGATACTATTATTTCGAATATATGTAACCCAGAACAAGCAACCAACGAAGCAAGCAAAAAATAATAGTAATAAAAATATATGTAATGCCATCTTTCAAAAATTAAAATACCAAGTACATAACACACAAAAATGTATATACATACATATACATAATATATTGTTATATATATATAAATATAAATATATTTTCATCTCTAATAATAATGAAAAAATAAAATACAAAAAAAAAAAAAAAAAAGAAATTTTTCATCATCAAATTCTTGTTATAAATATATCCATCCTCCTAAAACAAATTATTTTTGTACCCCATGACTACCACATCGCATGCATACCTCGCCAGTACTCATCCCACTGAATTTTCCTTTTTTTTTTTTTTTAATATGTATATATGTATAACAAACTCTACAGCTCTGTTTTTTGTGCTGTTCCTTTCTTCCTATTACTGTACACAAAAAAACCTGATATATATATATATATATATATATATATATATATATATATATATATATATATATATATATATATATACAGTGGAGGTAATAAATTGCAGGTCCAAGTTGCAATTTAATGAAATTAAGAAAAATTTGTGATTAGATATTGCGTTTTAAGAAGAGCATAAAAGTAATATAATTCCTCCTAGGGCGCCTTACCTAAAATTAATTTATTCTCCTCACTGTATTTTATGTATAGTTAAATTATATATATGTATATATATATATATATATATATATATATATATATATATATATATATATATATGTGTGTTATGTATATGGTATATAAAGTCTAATATAGAAAAATGTGTGGAGAAGATATTGAGGGTACAGTAAAAAATATGGGATTTTGAGGTAAACAAAATTACCCGTTCCATATGAAACCACCCCAAAACTAAAGGAAAAAAACACATAGAATTTCCAACCAACCCTCAAAAAAATTGTATATACATAAACATTTATATATATATATATATATATATATATATATATATATATATATATATATATATATATATTCAGAAAAAAGAAAAAGAAAATATCCCAACCAACCACAAATACAAAAACAACAATCTCATATTAAATTTTCTGTTCTTTTTTTTTAATGAAAAATTGTTGGAAAATTCATAAATAGTATTCCCTAATACTACTCTACTCTATACTACTTATAAAATATAAAGTAAATTATTCACCTATACACTGTTAGATGCAATTTTAACAAGGATATATATATATATATATATATATATATATATATATATATATATATATATATATATATATATATATATATGTATATATATATATATAATAAATAAAACCGAATTTCCACGAATGAAAGAAAAAATACACATTTTTTGCCTCCTAAAACAACCCGAAGACAGAAGAAAAAGGATATTTGGTTTTTTTTTTGTTTAATTTTCTCTGCCATATATTGATTTTCTGCGCAATAGAATTTTGCGCTTCTTTTTCTTTCCAGAAAACAAAATATAAAAAATGGAAAAATAAATAATTTTTCTCTGCTTTTGGTTGCTTTTATACAGCTTGCTTTAGCTTGCTTGCTTTTTTTTTGTATCATGAAAAATAAACATAAAATGAAAACATTTAAAATTTTTTTTTTTATATTTTTACTCTCTGTACATAGAGCTGTACATATATATACTTGTGTGTTATCATATATATATATATACATATATCCATATATATTTTTAATGTACATACAATCCTGGTTGTGGAAAATTGTGGATATTCTATATGAATTTCTTGTTTAGGTTATAATTTGGCCGTTGCTGTATAAACATATAAATATATATATATATATATATATATATATATATATATATATATATATATATATATATATATATATATATATATATATATATATATATATATATATATATATAGTATATTATGTATATACCATGTATATATAATATAGTCGAGGCGAATATATGATGTTTTTCTGTATTCTGTATAGTCTCTATATACAGCAGAATATGTATATACATCTGTATATTTTAGAAGAAAGTACAAACATATGGATATACACAAAGATATATATATATATATATATATATATATATATATATATATATATATATATATATATATATATATATATATACAATATGTATATATCAACATACATACATCTCAGGCAATATACGTTATTTTTATTTATTTATTCTTTTTTTTAATTAAATAAAATATTCGTTTAATATATGTATATATATATATATATATATATATATATATATATATATATATATATATATATATATATATATATATATATATATATATATATATATATATATATATACTACAAATAATTTCCATATATACTTATAAAATGTATATTTAGGCAAAATACCGCGTGCTTCATTGTACATAAGATGGCACAATGTGTATGAACTCACCTTTAAAATAATGCTAAAATATAATTTTACAAATATCTATTATGTATTTACCTGTTATGTACATATATTATATAATTGTTAATTAGTTTTAAGCTTAAATAACATCATAACTTTTAATATATTCAATTTAATAATAACATAAACTAAACATAATGTGAAATCCAACAAAAAAATGGCGTCCATCTTCTAGTACAAAAAAAAAAATTAAATATCTATATATATATATATTTATTTTAAAGTTTGCCATGATTTATCATCCGTTATTTTAACTGTCATAATAAATTATAACAGAAATAATTAAACGCACATTGTAATTAGTTTTGTTTCTGTTTTTTATTTTATTTATATTTTAATTCGCTTGCTTTTTCTTTTTAAAATATGCGAAGAAAAAAAATGAAAGACGACGAAACAAAAGAAAATTGCAATAAGATCTTTTCTTTTTCGTTTTGAAAAAAAAAAAGAATATTAATAAAAAAGAAAACGAAAATTGTAATAAATAAAAATGGGAGGACAATAATTATTTAATTTTTTATTTTTATTTTTTTTTTAAATTATAATTAAAATCATTTTGTTTGCTTTTTTTTTGTTTAGTTCGCGCTCTTTAATATAAGTTTAACTGTATATATTTATATAAATATATATATATATATATATATATATATATATATATATATATATATATATATATATATATATATATATATATACATATATGTCATTATCTATGAAATTGTACAAAGGTGTCCCGGAGCTAGTGTTTTGAATTATTTTCCAAATACAAATTTTTTTAAATTTAAATTTTTTTTTTTAATAAAGTTCGAAAAATTTTAAAAGTAAGCCAATGGTATTCCAAAAACTCAATGTCTCAACATTAATTGCTACAATATTAATTGTACGATAATTGTACGATTATAACTTTTGACCATTACTTAAAATTTAATTTATTTTTGTAATTTAATTATTCAAGATTTAACTTTTCTTGATACTTATCGTTAATCATAGTTAATATTTTCTATTTTTTTCTGCGTTTTTTATAAAATAGTGTCCCTATGTTTTCAACTATGTTACTTCAACTAAGATACCGAGAAAATAAAAACAAAAAACTGTTATTTCAAAAAAAAAAAAAAAAATACGTTCGACGTGTCGTAACGTGTTCCATAATTTTATCAGTTTATTCTAGAATCTCCCAATGTTAGCATCGCATTGTAGTATCGCATTGTAGTATATATAAAAAGTTAATTAAAAGATTTAATAAAATCTATATACTATAGATTACGTAATAGAACAAGAATATGTTAACGATAAATATTATTAAAAATTATGTTTTAAATATTTGAATTTTAATGTGTGAAATTCATTTTCGGAAAAATCGTCAATCGTTTATAAAATGAATTTTGATAATTATTTAATAAGGAATATTTTGTCACCTATTCACTATATCATATAAAATATTTTGAAACTACACAATTTCATTTTAGTTTAAGGTCTTTTAAGAAAATTCCACTTACACCGGCAGAAAACGATATCGAGAGCGGTTAAAGAATAATCGCGAAAAAGAAAACAAAAGGGAAGGAAGGGATCGTTATCACAAAACGAAGATACTTATCGCAGAAAAGTCGAACAAGGAACAAAGGTGAATCAGACAGAAATCGACAAAAGTGTCGGTCTAAATAAAACGCCACGATCTTCGCCCGATCGCAAATCTGGGCAAAATTTAAGTGTGTCTCGGGGACAGTGTTCTAAGAGTCGAAAACAAGAAATTAAAAGCAAGTGTTAAAAAATATAAAAAGCGAGCATAAAGATTAAATCAAAAGCAGCAATTACCTTCAGCGCCATTACAAAAAGCTAATAAAAAGATCCATCGATTATTGTCCATGAAACGTGTGCTTGCTAAATGCACAGCAATATCAAGATAAAACTAAAATCTTTAACAAAACTTAATGCTTTAAAATAATGTGACGTTACTTTACTGGTACAATCTGCAGTGTGCGACCGCATGTATAATGTATGCAGTTTGTGCAAAGACAATAGTGTTATGTTAAATTTTGAAAGTGAGATCAGAACTATAGAATGGTAGGAATGGGTGCGCAAATTGGATATGTTTGAAAGAGATGGACATTCAACTAAAGTTTTCAGAACAACCAAAGAAAAGCAAACTGAGATAAAAGAAGATTTTGTCCTAAACTTTAATAAGGAAACAAGTCCAATCTGTTAGGAAATAAAAAAAGTGCACTTAATCCCAATACACACAAAACTCTAAAATGAATATAAATTAGATTAAAAAAATTGATTTAACACTAAAATCAAATGAAACAATCGTTAAACTGACAATATACGTCCAATTCACAAAGTCATCTCCGAAAATAATATTAAAATAGTCGCAGAACCTTAAACACAAACTGGTGTTGTAAAGAGGTTGTAAGTTAGTAACCCTAAGTTTTGGAAACTAGGCCAAAGAGGAGATTGCATTTCTTTGAAGTTCACGATATACGGATCATAAAGTTGAGCAGATTCTATAGAAATAGCTAAATCACAAAACTTTACCTTTAATCTTTTATTGTTCGAGTGACTTTTTGCTAAATGACATAGTACTTGCTGGCTTAGTAAATTTAACCTGTATAATTTATTATTTATAATCGATGAAGGTAGCCGTGTTTCTAATAAAAAGTAACTTCATAGCTAATTCTTAATGAGCAAAAAGTCTGCGGAAGCGATGTAAAATTTCTATTGTATTTCTATATATGATGGAATGATGGATGTATTTCACTTATTCGCGACAATCGTCCCTGTATAGTTTTTAAAATAATATTTCTTGGAGTGTAAGTCTCATCACCATTACCTGGCATTAAAACAAATATTTACCTACATATGAGCCTAAATGTGATTTACAAAATTTTGAATTTTTCAAGCAAGCATTGCCATGAAAAAAATGACATAGAGTGAAAAACTAAAAACAGTTGGTAAGAATCTCGGAAATTCAGTATATCATTCAAGTATATGTTTTAAGGAACTATCACAAACACAATCAGTTACAAGCGCAGGAGGAGGATTATTTGCCAAAAGTTCCACAAAATAATTTATTGGTTTTTAATATACTCCTATTCATCCCCTCGATTTTTGTTTTTTTGGTTTTTTCGTGTTCCCCAATACAAAAAAGTTTACCTATAAACAATTCTCTTGGTTTTCTGCCTTCGGTTGTCCCGTTATTGTTTGTTTGTGTCTAAATCCTGCAATCTTTTCTGGAACCGAAGCTCTCCCAACTCTTTCGCGGTTAATTTTTAACGTCCTACCTTACGCCGTCACCAGCCAAATCAAAGACGCATGAATACAGGTTCGATTTTAAATCCATCTGCACATTGCATTGCTCTAGCCAGCCTGTACTGACATTTGTCCCGTTATTTGATATCTTAATTTTGACAGTTTTCGAATTCTGATTTTTGGCTCACCCAAGTAAATTCAGTCTAAATGAATACGTAAATAAATTTGATGAAGTACCGTTATCTTAGGTGTTCGAATCATATAGATCATAGTTTATATTTTTACCGCTAGAGGTCAGAGCTACCAAAATTTAAATGTACCCGATACATGATTTAATAGATAGCACTCCATCCTTTCATAGAAAGGTAAAAGCGTGCTTATAGTCGTCCTAGTTTAACAACCAGAAAATTTCCTGCAGAATAAATTTACCACCACCCCAAATTTGCATTAGTATCAGCAACCGTTGTATAAATAGACGTACAAATTTCTAGGATCTTTAGTTATTACTTAAAAGCGCAATATTAAGTTTATTTTTTATAAATATAATATTGAAAGGTCTAAGTGGTTTAGAGAAATATTGAAGTCAAAATACAAGATGGTTAAATCACAATGCTGTAATCCTTTTAATTTGGAAAATTACAAAAATTTGAGATAACAATCTATAGCCGTTAGTAAAAAATTATCTGAACAAGCTCAAAAGTTTTTAAATCGTGAATTTTAAATTGTGAAAAGTTTTAAAATTGTTAATTGTACCAATTAAATGAAGTTGTAGTTTTGCCACATCCAGCTATACAACACACTGTTCAACATCATCGTATAGCAGTCCAAGTCAATCGGAAAGAAAAGTATCACCACAAGAACTAGAAAAAATTGTAAAACTCACTAGTGAAAATATTCTGCACGTTCCGGTTTCCGTGATAACACCGATCGAAGAAGATCAGGCAGATTGTGATGAAAAGAATGTTCTCAGCAACATTATGGAAGCGTTTAATTGTGAGGAAATATACGAAAATCGCATGTTCCTGCTATCTTTGATACTTGAGCACTGGTCGGTACCTCAAATTATGGATATGTTCCAGGCAACAAGACACATTGTATTAAAATCAAAGAAATTAATTAAAGAGACAGGCTATGGCAGAAACGGATTCTCTAAATTTGCGGAACTTCGGCCAAAAGAATGTATATTAGCTGGAAAGGCCGGATCACATAATGAATGTGTGTATATTATTCATCAGAATATCAATTTGTTATGTCCAGTTGTAACAAAAATTTTACGATGTGACCCTGCTATTAAGAATGAAAGAACTGTCAAAAAAAGTATCCTGTGAAACTTTGACGTGAGACTGCTGTGAAGATAAATGTGAAGTCTGCAATGTACTTGTGGACAATTTTTTGAAAAAAATTAAAGCCGCTGCAGAAGCTGCGAAGAGCTGGATGATGCTATTGGAAGCCTGATGAGAAGACGTATAAATTGGAAAAGATTACATCTTCAATTGATGAAATTGTCAAAATTTTGTCTAGCCCAAAATTTGGTCTAGCATAGCAGCATTGCGTAAACACGATTATATCGTTAAACAACAATCTAATTACCTAAATCACGTAAAACATAATCTGCAAGTTGGGGAATACAATTTTTTTTTTATTATTTTTCGGATGGAGCTGTATCGCAGTTTAAGAACAAGAACAAATTTGCCAATATCAACTTCCATCAACATTATTTCACCATCGACTGCGAATCGAACTTCTTCGTCACAAGCCACAGAAAGAGACCATCAGATGGTGTTGGAGGTACCATTAAAAGAATTGCTAGGACGGCTTCCTTGAAAAGTATTCCTTGAAAAGCCTTTTTCATACTGCAGAAGGATTTTTTAAATGGTGTAAAGATAAAAGCAACATAAAATCTATTAATTTCGGTTATGTAAGCAAACCAGAATATGCATGCAGAAACCAAAACTAAACTAAATAAAAAATTTTCAAATGTTAACACAGTAAAGAATACTCGTCAAACTCACCAAGTAATGCCGAACTCTGACACAAATTTTATTAAAACTAAAATGTTCTCGAATTTTCGAATTATTACTTTTAGTAAGGAAAAATTTAAAAAAAAAATATTGTTTCATTTAAACGACAGTTTTACTTTTATGCTTATTTGAAGCATTGCGTTATTGTGTTTAGAAATAAGTCCTGTAAAAACATTTACTCATTTTTTTGTTGACTTTAAGCCACTTTTAGTTTAAGAAAACTAAAAAAAGACTATTTTTTCAACTTTGAAACCTTCTAGTAAAAGGTTTAAACTATAAACGTCGTTTTAACCTTGTTTGAAAGGCTGGATTATTTCCTTTTAAATCCCGTTTTAGGATTTTAGGATTTTGGTAGCTACCCTCTCTAGCGGATAAATTCAAAACCCACATATATCTCATTATAACTTCTAAAATAACTGTATAGTGTCACAAAAAAATACACACCAATTTAGCATGAATCTAGATCTTTCCTAAACTGGCATGTCCAATAACGGGACACTCGGAGGTAACAAAGAAATAAAAAAACACTTACATGGTCGTCCCATTAAAATAGTTTCAGCAGAACTGACTTTATTGACAACTCTGAAGATGATAGAGTTTGAACCTGAGCACCGGGAAGTTTGTCGTATGCAGCATGTAAATGCATTATAAGTAGAGCTCAAATCATTTACATTTACCATTCACCAAAAGGTATCCAGATGAACTAAGTACGCATAAATAAATAAAATCTTCCTTCAAAACTTAATTCAAAATTACACCAAGCCTAACTCATAAAATAGACACCCTTGACAAGACAATGAATAAATAAACGCAGCCAATTCATGTTTAAGGATCATTATCTTTGATATCAAAAACTGTGCATTAAGATCGATGGATCTCTCATGGTCAACATCATGGTTCAATTTTTGACTTACTTTAAACCAATGAAAATATCAAAAAAATATTAACTTAAAACACGATCTTAAGGTTTTTTTAATTTAAGCAATTTGGCGCAAAATATTATAAATCTCAAAAAATCTCAACTATACACTGTACAATGTCTTGTAAAAATGTCTCTTTAAATCTACACAAGCCAGAGTTTGACATAAATATTTCGTTTGATGGAAAAGTTACTTTAGACTTAATTTGTAAACCATTAAATCCGCCAGTGACACTACATCCTTTTTTCATCTATTGATGTAGGTTTCTTTACCTTAAAACACTGATTTAACCAAATTATTAAAAGCTCTTCCAACTCAATCTGAAGAAAAAAACTCAATTTCTGATGAATTGTTCTAACACGGAAGAGATATATGAAAGCTGTTTTCTGGGAAAAACCTAAACATTTGACTCCATAAACTCTATCACTAAATCTGCAACAGCAGGACTTGTGGCGATTTTTTCGCCAAGTTTTAAAATATTATTTATCGTTATCGTGTTTGTTAAATTAACCAATCATTTATTACTATTTACTATCGCATCAATAGGTGGAACAATGCCCTCATTATGCAAACTGATCCTACCAAAAATTATGATCAGAACCAAACTCCTTCGGAACGATTTAGTAAATATTTCACTTTTTTCTAAAACATTTTTTTTTTTGTTTTACGCATTACACAATATTTTATTTATCTTTTCTATGTTAAAACGGTTTTTAACCAGATCATATTATTGCTTAATATGATCAATCAAAACAATACGATAAAATGGAGAATAATTAACCCAATTTGAGAAAAATAAAGATTCAAATGAATTGAAATCCGATCATACCCAATCAAATTTCTGAAATATGGTCATGTGATAAAAAATTCGATCAAAAAAACTAAAATAAATTTAATTGGTAAGGGGATTTTTTTTGTTTTGATCACATGAACATTTTTCATTTTAGTCTTTTGTATTTGCAATGCCATTTTGATTTTTTTTTTTAAATATTAACGAATTACGCCACCACACCAAAATCCACACCATACAATAACTTTTTTTGGTTTTATTGTCTTTTCAAACAATTGTATAGGATTTTCTTCAGCCTCAATGTGGCAGTTTTGTTTGTTAACATAACTGCCAAGCTCAAAATGAGCTTCATCGATTCTTAGAAAAAATTCTCATTTTTTTCATGTTCTTCGATGGCTCAATTAACTAATTTTTCTGTACACAACGACGAATTGATGTCATTGGCTCTCAACACTTGTGCTAACAGCTGCAACATTTTCACTTGAACGAACATTACGATGATAAATTGTGCTTCTCTGAACTTAAACTGAACCAGTTTTTTTCAAAGGTTTGTCGGTGCATTTTTTTTATTGTATTTTGAACGGAATTTTAACTAACCGAAATGTTTGTACTAGTCATCTGTCAAATAACATATAGTATAGTACTCTAGTACAAAAAATATAAATTTTGAACACCATATATATAAATATATTTATATATTATATATATATATATATATATATATATATATATATATATATATATATATATATATATATATATATATATATATATATATATATATATATATATATATATATATATATATATAAAGGGCGTTTTTTTTATAGAGTTACACAAGTTTAAATTATATAATAAAACATTTCAATCAGGTCCCTATACCGCTCACCATTGACAGTAACATTCTGACCATAATCGTTTTTGAAGACATATGGACCAATGACCCCGCCAGCCCATAGAGCGCACCAAACAGTAATTTCCTGTGGATGTAATGGTGTTTCGACAAAAGCTTGTTGATTTTCCTCACTCCAAATCCGACAATTCTGCTTATTTACGTACCCATTCAACCAAATATGGGCTTCATCGGAGAACAAAATTTTGACTGGAAATTCAACAACAATATCAATTTGTACTTCAGCCCATTCGCCGAATTGGCGGCGCATACGATGGTCGTTTGGTTTTAATTCCTGCACAAGTTGAATCTTGAAAACTTTTAAGCCAAGAACTATTTGTCATATTTGCAATAATACGTTATCTAAAAAAATTAAAAGATTACAATAAAAATGTTGCATTTTCATTATTAGACGCAAGTATTGAGGTAGAAGTAAGTACTGGTATTAGGTAATAATATTTCGCAATATTTACAACAAATTCTCAGAACGACCACCATTAGGCGTTACGCATTTCAAACACCTATTCATTAATGAATTGCGTACTTTTACGAAAATGTTTCTATCCCGTTTGATTTCGTTACAAGCTTCATATATTCTAGCAATTAACGTTGCTTCATCTATCCCATATGAAGAATAAACTTTAGTTTTTGAATGACCCCAGAGGTAAAAATCTAACGGATTTAGATCCGGTGATCTTGCTGCCCAATGTATAGGTCCTCCGCGGCCAATCAACTGCCTTGAAAACAAAGTGTTTAAGTGGGATCGTACATTTCTTGCAAATTGTGGTGGAGCACCATCATGCATAAACCACATACATCGTAAATTAAACAATGGAACTTCTGCCAATAGTTCTTCAAATTGTTTTTTTTTTTTAATTTAAATATTTTACACCATCTAATCTGTCTGGAAATATGATCGGTCCTAGTAATTCGTCCCGAAAAATACCACACCATACATTTACTGTCAAATTATGTTGGTAACTGTTTACAATTTTTAAATGAGGATTATTTTGATGACCAGGAATGCATGTTGTGTAAATTTATACATCCGTCCCGAGTAAATGCAGCTTCATCTGTGAAAATTATCATCTACGGAAATCAAAAATCTCGTGTTTGTTGCTCAATTACCTATTCATAAAAAAAATTTTCTTGATATTTTATCACTTTCCAAAATGTCTTGTACTGTTTGGTATTGATAAGGATGGAGTTTTTCTTTTTTAATTTGCCTGTGTACGATAGATTTTGCAATTCCGGTTTTTGCTGCAATTTTCCGAATACTAGTCGTGGGATTGTTATAAACTTCACGCAGCACTCTATCAGCATTATGGTGTGATGTTGATGTACGTTCTGGTAGATCTCTCCGAATATTTAAAAAAGTAAATTCCTCAAATTCCGATCTATTTTAACAAAAGTATTAATAGATGGCAATCTACGATAAGGGTATCGATCTCGATATTTTCGTTGAGCAACGGTCCGAGCTCCAGCCTTGTATAAAATGCATACCATATCCACATATTCGTTAGAGGTATAAGGATTCATGTTTTAATAAATGTTAAATTATTATTTTTTTAATTTGAACTACTAAAACTACTACTAATTTTATTTTTTATTTTTTCTACTTTAATTTTAATTACTATATATTTATTTAATTTAAGTTTATTGATACCTCAATACTTGCGTCTAATAAAGAAAATGCAACATTTTTATTGTAATCTTTTAATTTTTTTAGATAACGTATTATTGCAAATATGACAAATAGTTAGCTTTTCTGAAAGCTAAGAGTCTGAACTATGTTTTAATCAAAAAATATTTACTGTCGTAGAGTAATTGTTAAAAGATAAATGGTAAAGAAACAAAAAATTTTCTTAAAAAAATTTTAATTCTAAAAGTTTTGTTTTAATTTTAAATACTTTTTACGTAAATACTCATATTTCTTATACCTTATTTGAAAGAAAATTTTATCAGCTTTTTAACGATATAAACATTGGGAAAAACAAATGGTTCTTTCTCTAGATATTGAGTTATCTTTAATACAAGGTACGATGTTGGAAGGCTCCTCTTCAAACGTCTATAACTTGATAGGGGGGCTTCACATTGCAAAGTGGTAGAAGTAAAGTCATGTTCGCTTTGATCAAGGAATCCAACGGTACTATTCGTGTCAGCGACTTTAGGGACACCCTGTATGTATGTATGTATATATATATATATATATATATATATATATATATATATATATATATATATATATATATATATATATATATATATAAAGGGTGTCCCACTCACAAGTTCAGATTTAAAATTTTATAAAACAAAAACGGCTTAACATATTTCCAAATTTATTATTTTGTTTAAAAGTACAATCCTCCTGGTTATTTATGGAAAATGATTTTATTCAAATGGGAGCCACGGCTGACCTTGGCGTACTCCATTCGGTCGGTCCAGTTTTTGAGCATATTTTGGTGTGCGGATCTATTTCGGCGATGGTTGTTTTAATATTGGCTTTCAAATGCTCAATTGTCTGTGGATTGTCCGTATAACAGTTATCTTTCACGGCACTCTACAAATACAAATCCAAATCCAAAGGCGTCAAATCACAGCTCCTTGCCAGCCAATTCACGTCACCATTTCGACTGATAATGCGGCCATCGAATTTTTGACGCAATTTCACTATTGTAACGCCCGATGTGTGGCGTAGCGCACCATCTTGCTGGAACCAAAGGTCATCCAAACCAATATCTTCAACCGCGGCAATATTATTGGCTAAACGAAAACGACGAGCACGGGTACGCGTGCTTGGTAGCCCGTATCACGCACTTTATGCACAAACTTCTTGATATCGTTGGGTACGAGTCCCGTGTTCTGACCAAATTTTGTACGACATTTTCTTGGAACCAATTGTCATTGTTGTGGAAGTAACATTTTCCAAAATTTCCTACTTTCGTTGAAGAGTTAAGCGACTCATTTCGTCAACTAGAAATAATATACTGAGTTTCTCAAAAGAATGACATTAGTGTTTCCAGAGCCAAAATAACCGATATGTCAAAAATGGAACCGGTTATTGGGACATTCTTTATATATAGTATATGTACATGAAATCTGTGAGGTTGATTTGTTATCCTACTCCAAAAAAGTCTTTTACGTAATCTTCCTTTAGGAGTCCTCAGAGTTGTTCAATATTATTGCCATCATAATATTGTGAAAATTTAAAAAAACTATTGACGTCTTAGACGATCAATACTAGTGGCAATATATATACAAATGTCATTTTGACATAATATGTTAATCGATTATTAATAATTTAATAAGCCTTAAAGACTGTTGGAGAAAGCAAAAGCTTGTTTATAACAATAATTGTCTTATGAGCAGTACCTGTTTCGATGAACTAGTGAGCCTAGAACGACCTGCCATTAAAAAAAATATCATTTACCATTGAAAAGTTTCTTTATGTGTTCGTCACAGGCGAGGCATTTTATTTAAAACCTAATTCTACGATACCGTACAGTCAAGCACATCGAGCACATCGTGTGCAAAAAAAGTTGTAGGAAAAGCTTTTGGCATGAAATAAACTTCGAACCAGCAAAAGTAAAATATACCATTAGCATGGCTTGTTGTTGTTTATGTGATTTTATTTCGAAGAAAAATGCTACTTTAGAAAGCTTGACCTAAAAATGAGATTACGTCAATTAAGCCATATGAGCTTGTAAGGTTTGTACCCATATGAGATTTTATTGAAAAATATATTATTATCAAAAAATGTTTGATTTTCTTTTTGTTTTTGGATATTAAGTATTCGCCTGGTTTCAGCTTGAGCTTCTCTCTTCCTTTTTCGGGTTCTTCTTCGTTTTTCATTATAGTCTATGTCAAATATTTTAACCGAATCTGCTTTGATAATATTCCCTTTCTTTCACAAACTTTTGAAATTAGTTGTCCGATTCATTTTTAGAAGGAAATATTCACCAAAAAAATTGATCAGTTTTCTTTCAACTGAGGTAATTCTGTTAGAAGGGTTTCTCGCCTTTTCCCAAATTTAAACCCTTGCATGGCACAGACTTTTTGTTGACGTTTCAACTAACCAAACTCCAGCTAAGCTTCTTGTAGATTTCAACTTGCTAATAAATGTCATTTAAAAATCCTTTTGAACTTTTGTTGTAGTTTAAAAAGTCATTGGGAAAATATCACTTTCTTATATTGAAGATGGCGACAAGATTTTTTTTTAATTCCTGAAGTAAGCATAAATAAAAAAAGACATCTTTTAATAACTTTAAATCCAATCTCTTTTTAGAATTTCTTTTCTGAATTAAGCTTCGTCGCTCAGGATATTTATGTCAGAGACAGGTTGATAATCGAACTCCTTTTAATTTTTTTTATGTTGCTATCACCAGCTGCCAATTCGTGATCATTGTGTAAAATATTTGCGTATACTCTAAACCCGCATCTTGCGCACCATTTTGCCAGTGGCCACACTTAAACTCCATATCAAATATAACCTCTCCTCATCCCCCTAGAAACATAATTTTTTTTTAAATCTCCCCCTATATATATATATATATATATATATATATATATATATATATATATATATATATATATATATATATATATATATATATATATATATATATATATATATATATATATATATATATATATATATATATATATATATATATATATATATATATATATATATATATATATATAGATCTACACCAGGCAAACAAAAAAACATAACCTACATACCGCCATATACATAAAATACGTACATACTTTAATGCTCGCTAGCATAAGAATTTTGTTCAGCTGTATAAAGAATAAGAACACAGAACAAAAAAAATTACATTAAACAAAAGATTTTTTTTTTTTTTTTCATTCTGTTTAAACTACAATTTTAATAAATTTCATTTTGTGAATATAAAAAAAAAACGCCCCAAAAAATGTTCTTATTTTTTTTTTATTTTATTTTTTTAATTTTCTTGTATATTATTATTATAATTTTTTATTTTTTATTTTTTTCGTTTTTAATTTCCAATTGTATTTCTTATATAAATAACCTTGAATTTTATAGTTTTTTAACATCCTTTTATTTTTTTTTAGTTTCTTGGTGGATTTTTTAAAATTGCTATGTAACTATCGATTTTGATTATTTTTTATTAAAAAAAAAAAAAGCAAATTGCAATATAATTATAAAAAAAAATGAAAAATTAAAAAAAAAAAAAAATTGTGTATGACGAAAAAATTATATGATTTATTTATGTATTATGTTGGTATCTTACGAATATATGCATAGCCTGCTGCCATTTTGTTCAGTCAGTATATTATATGACATATGGTCTCAAGGGTCTTCAATAATTATTTACCATTATCGTCAATTTTTTTACACTGTGAATCTTTCTAACTCTACTTTTAAACGAAAAATAATTAGCATAATAAATATGTTTATAAATATTTATGCATAAAAAATGTCTTATGGCATGAATTTATAATATGGAACATACATAAATTTGTCCACTTTTGCTTTTATTTTTTATATAATTTATTGTATAGTTTAAGTTGCATAATGTATATTGTAAGAAGGTCACGCCGACTCCGCCGCCATATTGTTCAGAAAATAAACTATTTTTAATTGGTTAACATATACACAAATGTTATTGTCATGGTATCAGAATGACCTTTGTAATAAATCAAAACTACAACAACGGGGGTAAAACAAAACAACAAAAACAAACTAAAATTCTTATCAATTTTTTGTTATTTGGTCGATAAGAAATGAGGTAGAATATATATATATATATATATATATATATATATATATATATATATATATATATATATATATATATATATATAATTTGCGTGCTAACATAAATTAAAAAAATAGTAATAAAAATTAACGAATATATACAGTCCACGCCACAATTATTTGTACTTCAGTTAAATGTCATATTGCTTAACCCTTCGTTAAGGTGACGCATAATAAAAAATTCCCAACTTAGTTGGAACTTTTAGTAAATTTATAAATTTACTTATCTTATTTTATAAATTAGAAATTCATAAAAAATTATTTAACACTAAAACCAAATGAAATAACCGTTTTTCTTGTTTTAGCTTAATGCAAATTGCTTGTATAAAGTAAATAAAATACTGGTCCCGGAACTCTTTTAGGTCGGAAATAGGTTTCCAGAATTTAAAAATTTTATTTTTAAAAGTCTCGTGGCGATAATGATTCAAACCTAGAATTAGGATACTTTATCAAAGGCTTGAGGTACATCCAGGAAGATTGTGTTCAATGGTAAAAATATTTTCTCGAAATCCAATTTGATGAGGCGGTATTAGGATAAGGCTTCATCCTTTTGAGCAGCAGTTTCTTAAAAATTTTTGAGAGTACTTGAAGCAGGAAAATTATGAATAAGGTTAAGAATAATTCTCATGTGGTCGCAATTTTCATTAAACTAAAAACCGTTGATTTATCGCTAAGATTTTGAGGAATGGTATTCGACGGTGGCGATATTTTTATTTATTTTTTTAAAAATTATCTACGGTCGCTTATTATTACATTATTAAACTATCGTGGTTGCTATATCAACCACCAGGACGATACAATTTAATTTTTGGCATCTTTTGAGTAAATTTTCCTGTAATAAGATCGTATTCCAGGAGCTTTTTTTGCATTTAGGTTATGTGTGATTTCATTTTTGAGTTCTTTTATTGTAACTGGTCGTATGTCTAACTCGCCTTCTTTTTGCATTAGAAAGGTATTTTCATCGGCTGTTTATTTAGTCACAGGTTTAAACGTTTCTTCTAGATGTTCAGCGAAAAAATCAGTTTTATCTTTGCAATCTTTTTTGATTGGTGGCACCTGTTCTTTTCAGTCCTTTTGTAGCTTTCCATAAAGAGATAAATCAGTTCTTTGTGGCCAAAAAGATTTACTAACGTCCTATTTTACGCCATTACTAGCCAAATCGAGGACCCACGAATACAGGTTCGCTTTAAATATCCATCTGCACTTGCATTGTTCGGCCCATGTATTCTTGACCACAACGCCAATTTCTCGATAAAAATAGTCTTTCAAAATATATAATTTTGTCTGCTGCCTTATCCTCAGCAACATCACATTGAATTCCGGGGCCACTTAAGTAGCGTAAAAAAAAGTGCCAATTTTTGGTAGGTTTCAAAAAAAAAATCCGCTAAAAACTTCACATTTTCAACATATACAAATCTTAAAAGTTGAGTACTGTGGCTTGGATCTATTTCCTGACGTTCACAATAATTTTTCGTTTATACGAATATTGACAATTTCAGCCATTCTGAAGACTTTAAAGCATTTACTCTTCTTATTCAATTCACCTTATATTTTGTTAGGTATACATGGCCTAAATAACGGTCTTTGGAAGTGGCTTTCTAACTTCTCGTTGAATATTTTAAAATATTTCACAAATCAGTTTGTCAACTTTTGGCCCAACCAGCGACTCGGTAACAACTTTAAGCATAAGAATTTGATAGATCGAGTGGGCATGCAATGACTAATGTATATTCAACGAATTTTGCAGAAGAAATTGTTCTTGAAATCTTTTTTGAAAAAAAAAAAAATTGTAATATTATTTAGTTTTTATTTGTGTGGGTGACCACAACATCAATTTTCATGCAGTTTTTCAGTTTGGATCTCGGATTAGGACTTTTTATTTTTACTTCGGTTTTTGGCTTGCATAATTTTTCAATCTAGTATCTCGATTTATTTCAAGATGAAAAATTTTTTGAATAATGAATTATCACTTACTAAAATTAGCAGAGCAAAAATTACGGAACCAGTAGAAAATGTTAAATAATTTTATACTCATCCTCCAACTAAGACAACTGTTAAATTTGCCGTAAGAAATATAATTCCTTCAATTCTGTAATGTTTCAATTTCTTAGGGGCTCGCTGGTTAAACATAAGAGTGTCTCGAAAATGTTTAAAGAATTAAAAGCGAATGTAGCTCGCATTGTGGCAGTAAATATCTTAAACTGCGCCACATCGTTAAAAAACGAAAAATATTTTAGAAGCATTCGAAAAATGTTTTCTTTCGCATTTTTCTATGTTTTCGATGTTTTTTTAAATTTTCATCGCAACAGGTCAATTTGGCCCAGCCCCTTATTTAAATTAGGTCGCCAACGTCTTACCATTAATCTTACCTTCTTCACTATGGCGAGTTGGCATGATAATATTGGATCGGTCCATACAACAATGGACAAACTTATGACAATTTTCTTTATTTCGTTGGTTTGCAACATGTTTTTTATAACATAAGGTGTAACCTAAGGTAAACCTAATCCTCTTCTGAAGATTACGCTTTCATGAGTTTCAAGGTTCTATTATTCTCTTTGGTACAGTTATAGCTCGTTTTCTACCTCTTTCTTTTAATATTTTTGAAACTATTTTGGAATTTTTTGCATGTGATAAAGTACCGAATTTTTATGACAGTTTTGGATTTTGGATAGTTCTTAAATTGGTAATCCAGCGGAACAATCCGCAACAGTTGCGGGTCACACTTTCAAGCTATTACTCAATGTCTAGCTATTAACCAATGTCTGGTTTGGTTTTGAAGGTTCCATATGATAGTAGTATTGTAGAGAGAAACACAGGATCAATTATATAATTATGGTTAGATCACATCCACACATCTGAGAAAAATTTATGCTGGAAGCTATTTTGCTTTATTGCATGTGGGTTTCCATAAACCAAATATGACGTGTGGAAAATAAAAATTGGCGTCTTTTGAGAAATTTGCCTCATCCGTAATAATATTTGTATATATATATACAAATATATATATATATATATATATATATATATATATATATATATATATATAATATATATATATATATATATATATATATATATATATATATATATATATATATATATATATATTTATATATATAATTCTGTATCCTAGAAGAAAACCTAGCGTAACTCCAAATTTTCCGACAATGGAGTTTTGATAAAAAATTATAACCAAACCTTCTCTTTCTGATAGCAAATTACCCTAATTCTATTCTGAAATAAGAAGTTTTGTTGCCTTCCAGGGTAACGTACTGTATGGTGAGTTACGATTATTTATCTCGCAGATATTTCATCATGCAAGATTTACCATTCTACACTCGTAATTCAGTTCTGATCATATTACAACGGATATTTCGCTGCAAGGCCAAAGACCTGACTAAAATCCTAGATGCTGAAAGTCTAATAGATTATGAGAATTTGGATATAGATCTTGAATATGTATACCAGCATGTATTTCAGAAGCTTTAGACAATAATTCCGAATCCGTACTAAGACGTTATCCAGGAAGTAGTGAAAATATTGCTGAAGTAGAGAAAAGTCGCTTATGACAGTTAATGTCTGAAGTAAGGTCCGCACAGTATTATGAAAATCCTTTGTTGACCAGAATTCAATAGCATGAACTTAAAAAGCGAGCACATTTAGAACAATTTCTTGGCTGGAAAAAGACTCACCTTTATGAAGTTTACACGCCAAACAATTCTATTGGGAAAATTGATATTTTGGAGTGCCGTAAAATTTTATAAAAGACATCTTTTGGAAATTGTCCGAAATTTTTTTTAAAACTAGATACTAGGAACACCAATTTTTATAGAATAAGCTTTACTGCCGTATTCCTATTCTAGTGCTTTACCTTGCCAATTATGATTATAATCCTATGTAGCTTTTATTTATATATATATATATATATATATATATATATATATATATATATATATATATATATATTCTGTATTCAGTGGCATAAAAGCCAAAATCGATGTAAATTGCGTTACAGTTATTAGCCCATAAATGAAACAAGGATAAATTTTGTTTTGATACTATCGTCTTTGATCGATGTAGAAACGAAATTCTGTATTAATTATGGGAATATTTGATTATCCATAATTATTTTTTCCTGTAAATTTTTTTTTAGTTTTTTTTTTTTGTTTTTTTTTTGTAGTTTTGATTAATAATAACATAGAACACGCAAATGTAATTTATTGACATGTGACGTTAAATTTTCTTGTTGCTCCACAAAAGACGAAAACAACTAACTATCTATATAGTTTATATATATATATATATATATATATATATATATATATATATATATATATATATATACATATACTAATAGATTTTAGTTTACAAAAAGTCAGCGTTCCAGAACTTCCGAAGATCGGATTGCATTAAAATTAGTTTTCAAATTGTGTTTCCAAATTTCTTGATAAACTACAAGACTCTGATCGTTTACGTTGATTGATCGATTAGTTTTTGTAAAATGTACGTTTTCCCAGAGAAGGGAAATTTTAAAGCAGTTTTAATTAAATCCCCATGCCTAATTTACGTCAGAATAGAATATAGAATTGAAAATAGTACGATCATGTGACTAAACCATTTTTCCCTTAAAATTTTTTCACTCGACCAAAATATATTTAACATGAACGGGCAAAATAATTTTGGAAATAATTGCCATAAAAAGCATGGCTCACTATTCTTCCCAAGGAACCGCAGTGCTTTATTGCTAAACTTAACAACATTCGTTTCTGAATAAAGATCATTCAACCAAATCATCTGTAGGTGATTGAAATTTCATTCATTTTGGTGATAAAATTGAAATAAAAATCATAAGTCGAGTACAATATTAGTATAGGGTTTCCCTCAAATGTTGCTATACACATATAAAAAATTTATCTAAATTGAATTTTATTTACATATTTTAATTAACAAAATAAAAAAAAATTTTTGCAATATTTATACACATACATACATATAATATAAGTTTATATTATGTTCCATCTCTTCTTTCCGACCTCTATCGACCTCTTGTATAAATATTTTTAATTAAAAAAAAAAAAACGAAAAAATAAATTATAATAAAATAAAATTAAAAAGGCAACAACAACAACAAAAATTAGTAAAAATCCCATCCAATCAAAATTCTCAAGTATATTTTGGTATATGTGTGTTCGTTTATATATATATGTATAGTACATTGATAAGTATGCATAAAGTGCGGACACGTTTAGAATATTTTCAAAAAAAAAATAAAACAAAACATGCGGTTACACAAACGCCATTTTGTTTCCGAAATACAATTTGGAATTTAATTATTTTTTTCGCGCGCATTTTTAGTTACATTTTTGGCATATAGATGTCTTCGATATAATTAAATTTCGGTTTAAATTGTGTGCGATCGTCTATATCCGAGGGAATAGTAATATGCATATACACGAACAAAAGTCTACACGGTTGGTTTCTTCTTGTTGTTTTGTGTATTTATAATTTTTCATTTTCTCTTTCCACCCACTTTTTTTTTTGTTTTGTTTTTTATGTTTTTCCACTTTTGGGTATGTGTGTATACATACAAAACATTTTTGTTGTTGTATTATTTAATATTGCTATTTCTTGTTGTGTTGTGTTTTTTTTTATCTTAAACATTAAAAAAAATAAAAAAATGTATCCTCCAATTTTTATGTTTTGTTTTATGCCATCATCATCGTCATATTTTGTAATTGTGTACATGTTTGGATGTGTATATGTTAAAAAAAATATAAACATTGAACATTTTTTCAATATTTCATTGTCTCATCGTTGTGATGGCGTGATTGTTGCGCCCGCGAAAATTTAAAAAAAAATTTTCTTACATACATACATATATACATATATATATATATATATATATATATACAGACGCAAGCACACATTGTGTGTTACTTTCTCGATATGGATATGTGTGTATATATGTTCGATGGTATGTTCGAAGTCTTGATTAGTGTAAATAATTTATTATTTACAATTTTCCCTTTTTTTTTGTTGTTGTTGGGCTTGGTTTGGTTTTAATTTAATACCATACCAATTTTTTTGTTCCCGGCACCCCATTCCATATATTATATATTGTCCTCGGTGTACGTTGTTACGATGAGTAGATGAGGAAATATTATTAAAATAATAACAATAATAATAATAAAAAGGGGGATTCACAGAAGAAATTTTTGGAAAATTCCAAAAATGTACTTAAATAATATATGAGCTTTTTTTTACGTCCGACCCTTTTGTGTACGTTTTAATGAGTATGTGTGTTCGTTTATTTGTAAAAAAAAAATGCATTGTTTTCTTTCGTAAGAAACTTTCGTAGACATTAGCTTAAGGGTAATCGCTCAAAAGTTTTGATGAAAAAGTAAATTTATTTTGTTGTGAAAGGGTTTTCATTTAGTTATAGTGTATCGTCAATTCTCCGAAATTTCGAATTTTATATAGTCTTTAGTTTTAGGTACATACATATATTGTACACACACACACACATGTACAAAATACTAGTACTACTAATTCTACCTATCCCCCCCAATTTATATATATATATATATATATATATATATATATATATATATACACTTGTACATATATAAAGTAAAAAAGAAAAACTAACCATATCATCAACACCCCAAACCTCCCCAATTTCTTCCACCAAACCATCATCATCATCATCGTCATCATCATCATCACATAGCAATTTAATATCGTAGTCGTCGTCTACGGAATATATACGTACGTACAGCTACAGTGTTTTTTCTTTTTCGTTTTCTTTTTCGGTTTTTTTTTTGTTTTTTTTTTTTTTTTTTTAAACTTCAGTTTATATTTTTCTGTTGTGTTTAGTCTTTTCATGAACTTTGCACAAAGTGGACGCGATTTATATATATTCCCTTATATATTTAAAACAAAAAAAAATAAAATTCTTAAAGAATTTAGATTGTTAATATTAAAGTTTTTTGTTTTTTTTTTTAAATAAAAAAAAAAAAAATTTTTTTTGTTTGCGGGTGAAAAAAACTAGTGTCTCCCAAAAAATTATATTATTAAGAAGTGAAAGAAATTTTTGTTAGTTTTTATTATTGTTTTTATTATTATATATTACTATTATTATTATTTTTTTTTTGTTAGTTTTGTTAAACTAAATTATGAATTGAACATTGTTTATATATCTCTCTATATACAAAAAAAAAAATCTAGTTATTATTCTTAGTTTATGTTGTTTTATTTTTGTTTTTTGTTTTAAATTATAATTTCTTAATGTGAAACAAAAGAATATTGGTGAAAAAAAAAATTATTCAAGGAAGAAAGAAATTAAATTAAGCAAATGATAAAATTAAGAAAGTAAAAGTGAATTGTTTTTTGCGGAAAAAAATAATTATTTTTGTGTGGATTATTGTTGTGATTTTTTTTACGGAGAATTTCTTATAAAATATCTTATAAGAATACCTAAAGGATTTAAATAAGGTGAAATTTAATATTATTTTGTATATACTTGTAACAATTTTATTGTATTAAAGTTTCTTAATTGATTTAATTAAGTGATGATCATGATGATTCATATTTTCATTTTTTATATATCTTTTGTTTGGTTCAACTTTTTTGTATATATAAGTTGAAGGTTGAACTAATTAAATTGTTATTTAGCCCTGCTCTATATATATATATATATATATATATATATATATATATATATATATATATATATATATATATATATATACATATGTATATACATATATAGTACCCTAACAAATATAACATGTACATCTTGCCGCTTAATCAGTATCCAATTAAAAACAAAGCAAACATTTTGATTTCCGTTCTTATCTTAAAATGTTTGTAGACCCTTGTATTATGCATTTTTTATAATTTATATGTATGTATGTATATTTAGGAGAGGGAGGACAGTAACAAACATAAATAAATATACAAAATGTACACAATGTTTTAAATTTAACAAATAAAGGAATCTTAAACCAAAGAAATGATTGTATATTTCAACCATATAATATTGTACCTTAACTTTAACTTAAATAAGGCTGGAATATGTATACAACACAGTATATATATATATATATATATATATATATATATATATATATATATATATATATATATAAATTTTAATTAAAATAAAATAAGAATAAGAAAAGAATTAAGAAACTAAAAATAAAAAAAAAATCGCGATTAAAATTAAAACAGGTTCCCGTTATCTTACTTTATAGTCTTGTAGTTGAAAAAATTAAAATAACGAACTTATTACTACTATCATTTTATTTTAAAGTATTTTAGTCCAATCACCTTGCTGGACAAATAGTTAACTAGAGTGGTGAATAGGATGCACTAATGGAATCCATGTTCTAGTATATAATTTAATATATAATGTAATCTATGAGTATATACATAAAATTTCATTGCATCTTATAAATAACCCAAACACAAAATGTAACCTACACACTCACACACGAAGATTATATATATATATATATATATATATATATATATATATATATATATATATATATATATATATATATATATATATATATATATATATATTAAATTAATTAATTTTAATTTTTCTGCTTTTTTCTTAATAATGCTAGCATAAAATTTAATTAAAAATTGTTATATATATATATATATATATATATATATATATATATATATATATAATATATATATATATATATATATATATATATTGTATATATTATATACATATACATATTTTATTTTTTGTACACACAATCCTTCTTTTTCATCTTATTATTATTTCTTCTTATATACATACATTTTTTTTACTTCTTACATTTCGTCTTTCTTGTTTCTGCTCCTTCTTTAAGAAATAATAATAAAAAAAATTCTTATTATTTCTTCGTCATTAAATAAATTTTGTAATTTTTTTTATCTTAATTTTTTTTTTTTATCGAAACGACGATGACAAAAAAAATCATAATAATATAATATAATATAATATATAATAATAATTTCTTATATACATAAGTACATATATACATAAATTTTAAAATATTTTCTATATATCTTAAAGTTTTCTGTATATTTCTTATATACTGTTTTGTGTTGTTGTTTTGTTTTGGTCTTATATTATATACTTACAAACATACATCTTTATATATTTAAGAGACAGGGTAAAACCTTGAGCATAAGACGGGCTATAACTCATAGAATAAAAAAAAAAAAAAAAACAAATCTTAGTTTTATATTTTGTTTTTTGGTACTAACAAAAATATAAAAACACGTGGAGTAATTAAATTCGTTTTTTTTTTATGTTATCTTACATTCTTATGTTGTTCTCTTTTTATGTTTAAACCAAATTTATCAAAATTTAATGTTCTTTTATGTTGAGATGATAGTCCAACGAACATTTTGTATTTTTTATAAAATCGATTTTCTTTTTTATTTTCGAGATTTTAAAACTTTTGTACCACGTGTTTTATTTTTTATTTTTTTTTCACGTGACTAATCATTTGAATTTTAATTAGTTCACCAATTCAACCGATAGAGAGAAAAATTGTATTTTTGGGTTATCGAATTTTTTTTTAAATAATTTAACGTACAAATTCTCATCACCCACACTTATACATATTTGTATATGATTTGGAAATTTTATATACATATATATATATATATATATATATATATATATATATATATTTATATATATATATATATATATATATATATATATATATATATATATATATATATAAATGAAGAAAATTTTCATGAAATAATAATTTTCTCTACCACACCCTGCATTATTCATTTTTTTTTTTTGTTCCTTTTGTGTACCATTTTTTCTACCATCCCATTCATTTTGCTTCAATTTTTTTTTTTTTTTTATTATTATATACATTTTTTCCGAGGAGGTTATTTATTGTTTCAAGGCAAGGAGAGAGCATATGTAGCAGAAGAAAAAATAAAATGAAAATTTATAATTTATTTTTATTATAAAAAATAAAACGAAAAAAAAATGTATATTTATAAAAATAAAATTATAATTAATTTTATGTATATATATATAAATTTATATATATATATATATATATATATATATATATATATTTATATATATTTATATATATATATATATATATATATATATATATATATATATATATATATATATATATATATATAAGTACTGTTAGGTAATGCATTTATGCATTTCATCTTTTTATATAAAGTGATCCTAATTTAGGACGAATTAAGAAGCACAAAATGTTAGTTTTAGGTAGTTTAGCTTAAGCATACTAGCTTTGTTTAGAACAAAATCCAACAGCTATATAAAATGGATTTTCTAAATTTATCGAGTTTCGTTCAAAGTACGACCATGGTACACATGACTTTTATGGATGCATAATTCATAAGAATACTAATTATTATGAATGAAAAAATGTTATTAAAAAAAAGAAACTTGTGCAAATTTGAGGTAGGACTGTTGGCAAAGTAGGATTATTATATTATCACACAACTAATGATGAAATTGAAGATTTTTAAAGAAGAATATGCTGTGAGAGTTATTTTGTTTTTTTTTCCAAAAAATTATAAATTTGTTGCTGAAAATAAATTACAAGCAGCACATTATTTTACACAGCAAGCAACTAGTTTTAATGTTAGGCTACTATCAATCAAAATGTAGTAATTTTGACGTTGCCGATTGTATGCTTTTGTTGTATAAATCATAAACGAGATGTCTCTCGTTTTTAAAATGTTGTTCCGTTCAATTGCTTATTTCACTTACCTTGCATATTTTTTAATACTTTTTTAACTTTGCTTTGTTTAAATGTATATGTTGCCATCTAGCGGTAAAAATCGATGTACGTCATAATCTTGCTGTAAAACCTAGAATAATGGTACTTTATCAAATTTAATTTCAAATTAATTTACTTTTGATGCAAAATGTACCATCCATACTTGACACAATGTTCAAAATGACAGACTGACATATCGAATAATTTTCAACTGTCAAAATAAAAATAAAATAAAATTAGAAAACTATGATGTAATGACGCAAACCTTAGCCACTACTAGCTTGTACCACTATAATATACCACAAGAGAATGTGGTAAATAAAGATGAGGCAACAAATATATAATCGCCTTTATATACTTTGTGGTTAGTGGTGTAATTAATTATTTGTAAAATTAATTAAAATAAAGAAAATCAAATTTTAATTTAAAAATATAATAACTGATGTGTGTGGTTGGACATCACCCTCAGCGCATATTCATGTAATATATGTAGATGTGTGTGCTTTAAAAAAAAAAAAAATTATTCCATAGAAAATTTAAAATTTAAATTGGTGAACGTGAATTGAAAACATAATATAATATTTAAAAATAACAAACAATTTATTTATTTATTTTTTTTTATTTTTTATTTCTTTTCATATATTTTTCCAACATTTTCATCATCAACCAACCAAAAATAATACATATATGTATATATATAAAACTTGGAAAATTTATTCATAATGATTTATGTTCCACACATTATATTTTCCATAAATAGAAGGTAAGTTTTTTTTTTTTTTTTTTATATAAATACAAAACCCTTGTTGGTTTTTTTCCACAACATTCTAAATAATTTAACTAAAAAATATTATAATTAAAATTATTATTATATAGCCGTTAGGGAACAAGATATGCTAATAATAAAAAAAAAAAAGATTATTATTTATTTTAAATTAATTGTTTTAATTTTTCTTGTCTTATATGTATATATAAAACAGTTATATAGCTGGCTAAAAAATTGATTAAAATCACTAATAAACGAATATTATATAACTATCAACGTGGGTGGGTGTTTTAAATTATTATTATCTGTTCACCCACTTTAACATAAAAAAAAGCATAAAAAAATTATCTTGACCATCATTATCATCGTATGTATGTATGCAACTGCAGAAAAATTAACAATTTGTTATGCCATTTTTTTGTAATAATGTAATTTTCAAATTTCTCTTTTTTTTTCTTATTATTTTCTGTTCCGTCAGTCTGTCTAAATTTATTTATGTTCTATTAAAATATTGTATGCAATTTTTTTAATTATCTATAAATTTATCAACAAAAAATAAAATTTCCTTTCTCTAATACAAGTTGAAAAAAAAATAAAAATAAAATAAAAAATTAAAAAAAAAAACTAATAAATTTTCTTAAGAAAATATAGTTTATAGTTTTCTAAGTTATAACACAAACAGAGCCGCGCATAATTTATTATTTTTATTTTTAAGGAATTTCTCTTTTAATTGAAAACAAGTTTTTTTTCATACATATGTACATACATACATACATACATTTTAATTTTTTTTTTAATTAAAATTAACAATATTTTGTGTTATATCATTTTTTTTTTTTATTATTTTTTGCAGAGTTTTCGTGGTCGTAAGGCGTTAAATTTTGGTGCAGTCGTATCACCGAGACCACAACAACAAACAACGATAGCAAGTCCAGCACCAGCCTCTTTACCGCACCAATCACCGAGTACAACGGTACCATCAACGACAATAGTTAATAATTTAAATAGTGTTGGTGTAGGTGTTAGTGGTGGCGGACTGGGTGGAACCGGTGGTGGAGGTGGAGGCAATATTAATAGTACCAATGCAACAATAACTCCTGTCCTACCGACACAACAACAACAACAACAGCAGCAGCATCAGCAGCATCAGCAACAACAACAGCCGCAGCAGCAGCAGCAGCAACAACAACAGCAGCAACAACAACAACAACAACAACAGTCCCAACAGCAACAAGTGACCCCAGTATTAACAGCACAAACAATGAAAGATCAACCGCAACAACCAATGGTAAGTAGACAAAAATTGAAAAACCTATATAAATAATATTACAAATACATTTATACAATATATATCTAGATAGCTATCCCAATTTTTACATAAGTGGGTAAAAAAAAAAAGACAAAAAAAAATTAAATAAAAACTGGGTTCTTAATTTTTCTCAAAAAATGCGAAGCAAACGGAAAAAAAACTTTCAATTTTTATATTTTACTTGCTTTCTCAGTGTTTTCTTATACTTTTTTTATTTTTCTTATTTTTTTGTGTCAGTCAGACAAAACATACAACTTTTTTTTATTTTATTTTTGTATTTCCACTTCTTTAACTGCTTGCGCGATGCTTGTAGATTCATTTTATTTCTTTTGTATATATGGATATATGGATATATATATATATATATATATATATATATATATATATATATATATATATATATATATATATATATATATATTTTGTTCAATTCAAGTTCAAATATATGTATTTATATATACAAAAGAATTTTTGTTTAAAAGACGATAATAAAGAAAATACCAAAATAAAAAGAACCGGGATAAGAAGAAGAAAAAGAATCAGAAACAAATAAAAGTTTTTATTTTTATTTCATATTTTCGCAAATTTCGTATTAAGGATAAACTAAGTTCGTTTTATTTTTTGCATTTCTTTGTTTATAATAAAAGAAAGTCATTCGGACTATTAATGATTTTTCTAGCCAAATACAGATGTCACTTGTAAACTAATTGTTGAATTAAAAATGCATCCTATATAAATAGTTGTTTTGTCCGTTGCAATTTTAAACCATAATTTGTTAATTGCATATCTGCGGATAGTAGTCTAAAAATTTTAGACATCTTATGCTGGATTCTTTCTTTGTAGCCACCGTACTCTATTTCTGTTACTCGGCATACCACGAAGCTGAATACCGTAAGTCCATACAGGTTTTAAAACTTGTTGGTATACTAGCAAATTATTATGTATTGACGGCTCTGAATATCTTTCAAAAACCCAATAAACTGGTTGATTGAAAATCACTCTGTTAGTAGCCAGTTAACTTTTTGATTAGAGAAGTTAACGGTTGATTTTTTTTATTTAGCTCAATGCGTAATTGTTTTAGTCCTACTACTTACATAGTTTCTAGTCCTATTAGCTTCGGTTGCTAGAATTGTAGTCTCATTCGCGAAAGTAGCTATTGTTGTCTTGCTTGTGTTAGGCATGTCGCAATTATGTTCCAACCCGAGATTTCATACTTTATGGAAGGCTTGGGATACATCCAGAAATATTGTAGAACATATTTTATTTTTTTCAAGCTCATCTTCTATTATGTTCGGGATCCTGCGAACTTGTTTAATAATAGTGTGATTTACTCGAAATCAAATTTTGAGCAACAGTTGTTTAAAAATTTTGGAAAGTACTGGAAGCCAGGAGTTTGATTAGTATCGCTATTTTAGCTTCTTGCGATTGCTGGGGTATTTCTAATTTTGACAATGATGCCACATTACTCTCCTCCCGCTTATCAAACACTACTAGAACTACATGAAACTAGGTTGGCGTTTTATTTGGCGCATCAATTTTGTGTAAGAAGGGCTGACTAAATGTTACTTTTTTGCTCAGTTACGTTTGTTGATGTACTTTGTCCATAATATTTAGTACCGGGAAACTAAAGGATGGTTAAGTTCACATTGCTCCAAAAAACAAAACTTTAGTCGATTGATATAAAAATGTCTGACTACATATTTGCCACTTTCACTGTAAAATATTTAAAATCTCGTCATATGACTTTGAACGGTCCCTCGTAAACCGGTTGAAAAGCCTTTTTGCATCTAATATTACAAAGACGTGTAATATTAAGGTCTATGAAGATTTTATAAAAAATCTCCCGATAACCTTACATTAATTCACCCTTCAATGCTATTTGGAAGCTCAGTGATATTAATGACACGGTTTTGGTCCGTTGGGCATTATTATGACACATTAAACAGACTTGTACAGGTAAGCCCTTTCTAGAAATATTTAAAGAATCTTATATTCCTGCCAAATACAAATGCGAGGAAAGTCCAAATTTAGTAAAATTATTACTAAAGTTGTAGGACCAAAGTCAAAGATTTTCATTTTAAACCGAATAAATCCGGCACAATACTTTTCAATTAGCATCGATCCATCAAACAATGGTTTTCCCCTTGTTATCACATATTTTGACAAGTTAATACTTAAAATGGACTTAAAATTTTTTTTTTAGTTCCCCTTTCCAAAACGGCCAGCACTGCAACCTAAAAGATTTTTTGTGCTATTGGGTTTATTAGTCCAAGACCTTCTCCACCTTCCTAATAAAGGCGAGAATGCTGCTTGCAGTGACCAATTTACAATTCATTGGGGTCAAAAATCTCTCTTTAAAATGAAGGCACCTCAGTGTACACAGAGCAGCACAGTTACATAGTATGTGCTCTGCGGTTTCTATCTCTTCCAAAGAGAGTCGGCACTCCGTCTCTGTAGACAGGTTCATTTTATTTAAATTATACCTTAGGTTACAGTGACCTGAAAGAAAACTCGCTAGTTTCCTGATATTTCCTTTGCTGAAATTGACCGCCAAGTCATTACGGTGAAATGGTCTGATCAGAGATTTAGCTTGTCTAAGGCCGATAATGCAGTTCCAATAGGTCAAGCGCTGTATTTTTCCTGCTTGGCTGTCAGACAAAATTTGAATGGAGGCGCCTTTAAAACCTTTAGTCATAATAGTTGAGGCATAGGTTTCGATTGCGTGAATTTCGGCTAGAAAAACATTGGGGTAAGTTCTCAGTGATTTTGATATTTTGTGGTTGGGTTCAAAGACACTAATGCCAACTCCACTATCCATTTTCAATATATCCGTGAACCAGACTAGGCTGTTAGATTCCATAGGTGATTCACCAGCAAGCTTCCCAGTCTGGTCTACCAAGGACTGTTACCAAGTAATTCCTGCCGAAACCAGAGTTCTCTGAAAGTTCAAAGAAAGTCTGAAAGTTCATTCAAAATGTCTAGATGACCCATGCGATCATCATGACTATTCACTAGCTGTAATCTAGCTGCACATGTAGCAGCTGATTTTTTAGCGTATAGATATGAAGTGGAGTGTGTCCGATGAGAGTTTCCATCGCCGCAGTAGAACAGGTGCACTTAGCGCCTATAATTCCGAAACATGCTAGCCTCTGCAATGAGGTTAGCTTCTTCATAATTACTTTTTGCTGTACCTTAGGCCATCAAACTATAGCCCCATAGATTACAATTGGCCTCACTATCATCATATACATCCAGTAAATCATTTTTGGCTAAGGCCCCAAGTCCTGCTGAACATACACCGACGGGCTCAAATGGCTGTTACCGCGCGTTCGCTAGTTGAGTTAATATGAAAGTTCCAATTCCCTTTCTTATCTAGCTCAACACCAGATATATAACTTCATTGGAGTATCCGACAGTAGTAACATTTAAACTAACTGAACGAAGATTCAATTTACGTCTTTTAGTAAAGGGCACCAAGAAAAAATAGCAAGCAAAGCTTGTCGATTCGTTTGTCGGATCATCAATACCTCTACGTCTAATTGCCATAGCAATTGAGTCATATCTAGCATCATTAAGCAATTAAACAATTTCTTCCCAGCGGTAAACCGCTTCAATCTTGGTAACATGTACATTCAGTACCCCTCTATGGATTTGCTTTTTCTGTAGGCGAATTGATTAGGATTCAGAGGTTTGGTTACAGTTCACCAATCTTTGATATGAAGATCTACCAGACGTTCCATAGTTTTGAGGATAAACGATGTAAAACCGATAGGTCGAAAGGACTTGAGGCGTTAACTTAGCCGATTGCCAAGCTTTGGGATAAAAGCCACATTGACTTGGCTTCAAGCCTGTGTTATGTGACCCAAATTTATGTTAGTTCTAAATAAGGATACCATAGCAGGGGTAATCAAATCCAAGCCCCTTTGGAAGACGGCTAGGAAGATTCCATTCCCGCCTGGTGCTTTGAACGGCTGAAAATAGTTAATGGCCCATTTGACTTTTGCCAGAGTAAAAAGTTTACCGGATAAAGTATTAAACCAACCCACATTTCCATCCATATGTGTACCAAATATGGGGTAAGTAATTGTTTTTGTATCGCAAACAGTGCAACCCTGGTTGAGGGCAAGGGTTAAATGTTGTTGAGCAAACCAGCAAAACGGAGAAATTCATTTAAGACCGCTTGACCTTTTGCAGCATATGGATTAAATTTCCTTTACAAGTTTATCATTTCTAGTTTCCTAATCTGAAAAGCCTTAATTCAGATTTAGGAATCCTACTAATAAATTCGACCTTCGATTCGGATATTTTAATGTTATTATACGAAACTTCATGGCCCACAAAATTAACCTTAGGTTTGGCAAAGACGCACTTGCTAACATTTATGAGCAATCTCACAGCCTTTATTCGATCGTAAACGTTTTTAAGGTTGTATAAATGTTCTTCCCTTAAAAGTTTACACATTGTTATATTAGGGATATAATCTTCATTAATTGGAATCTAGTAGTAAGCATTGTCCAGCTGATAAGCAAAATCAGTTAGAAATGGGATGGGATACCGATCTGGGGTCATATGTGAAATCAGCATTCGATAATCGCCACAAGGACTATTTCACCTGATATTAAATCATAGTCTGGTGATTTCATACTTGAAAGCTTAGAAAAAATAACAGTAAAATGACCCACTAAAACTCTCAAAACACTCCACAACACAATCAATACACACAAAATTCTGAAATGTATGTTGTTTACAGTTTCAAAACAATTATTTAACACTGAAATCAAATGAAATAAACGTTAAACCATAGATTAAGATATAATAAAGATAGCCCATACACAAGCAACAGAAATATATATCTAGAAATAATAATAGAGAAAGTAAAAATAAAAATATGAAACTATTTTTCTTGGTTACTGTGTAATGAAGGTTTGTAAACTATGCTTTCGATAATTTAAGGAATGAAAAATAAAACCATGTTGCCTTTCTAGACAAAGAAATCTTTCTTTGTAGGTAAAAAATATATTTTTGTACTTTATACCAGAAAATGCTTTTAAATTTTTATTTAAACTATAGTGGTACCCCTCAGCATATTAGAGTTACCTGTCACTTACTTTTATTTTTGTTCTAATTGGACCATCTTTGTATATCTTAATCTATAGTTAAACTGATCAAATATACGTCATTTTAATTAAATGAAAATTGATATACATATAAATGCACATAAAACTCTAAAATGTATATAAATGTCAGTTTCAAAAAAAAAAAAATTACTTAACACAAAAATTAAATGAAATAATCGTTAAACAGACAATATGCGTACAACTAAAGTTTTGACACGGTTATTAACAAATAGGCAACAGGTTATAACAGTTAATAGTTCTTATACACTTTTTTTGCCTTTCTATAATCGGTTATCCTGGTGCGCTTTTGCTGATGGTTTTACATGACCAAGTTTGGAACGCATCTACCGTGTAAAAAGAGGTTTAGGTGTAGTTCGAAAGATATCAAACTTTTAAAAATATCACGAACTAAAATTTAAAACAAAACCTTTCACCTTCCGCTTTTTGATATAATTAAGTGCTAATAATAAAAAAACTGACAAAAGGATATAAATCGTACTGTATATCTGTGTATTATTTACAGTTATAATGGTTCAACAGGTTGATGATAGATTTTCGAATCCATTGGATATATAAAAATCTGTGATATATATATATATATATATATATATATATATATATATATATATATATATATATATATATATATATATATATATATATATATATATATATAAATCATGTTTGGTGGTTTTGATTGAGTGATTTAATTTATTAATATTCACAGGATATAGATTTTGTTGTAGCCGGTGATGGTGTTGTGTTATCGAAAAGTTTTAATCAAAAGTTTTTTCATCATGACAAAAATATATACTGTATATTAGTAATAGTATAGATATATAGCAAGAATATTTTATTTTTTGTCTTAAAAGTTTTTCCTCCTTCTTTTGTTTATTAAGAAAGTTTTCGCGTTGTTTTTGTTTTACGTACGTAAAGTATTGTTGTCATTTTTTTTTTAATTTTTTTTTTTTTTATTAAACATTTTTAACTAAATTAAAGCTAAATTATGTATTCCATACATCCATGTAGATGTAGTACGACATGATTTTGGTCGCTTTTTTTCAACAAATATTAAAAAAGTTATCATCGCATGTCTTTCAATTCGGGAGTGTTACTATATACATGACACGTGCGGAATATTTATTAATAATAATTGGAAATGGCCATATGAGTATTTGAATATTTATACTTTTTTTTCTTTTACTTTCATTCTCCCTTGAGTTACGTTCTCTTAAATTTTTTACTTTTTCTATTATTTTTGGAACTAGTGTCGGACAATAATTCCGGACAATATAAAGAAAAACGTAACTTTATATTGTCCGAAAAACTGATTCGCTTTTTAAATTGTGTACGTCATTTATCAGCTGGATTCCTTCCTTATTATCCTTGAACTTTGTTACATCTATAATAAACCGAATTGACAATGTTATGGCAGTGTAACTGTTAACTTTAACTTGTTAAGAAGAATTCTCTAAGTTCAAAAGTTAACACTTTGTTTATAGAAGTATACAATACATCTGGAGTTTTTATTTTCTAGTGCCTGGAAAATGGCGTAATATCGTCCTATCTAGTCTCTCTGAATTGCTTGGAAAAATTATGAAACAACAAACACATTTATCGTCTCATAATTTACTGAATATTTTTAGGCTCCATATTAGGTTCAATACAATTTTCAAGGTTCATTAATGATATTGTGGATTCTTGTTCAACCAAATTTCTCTACAAATCTAGGTTTTTGACAATTTTAGTGATGATGCCTTTAATGTGTACTTTAATGATGCCTTTAATGTCAAATATACACTTGGCCAAATTGCCACGATGAATAACAAATCTTTTTTAGGACCACAGAAGTCATCGTCTGAATTGACGATAGATCTGGCAGGTTGTTCACAAAATTGTGTTGAACTATCACCAGAATTTAGGATCATTTTTTGCAATAATATGGGATATTTACTATAGTATAACAAGTCTACTTCTTTTAATCTGTTGGTCAAAGGAAGATCCTTTAAGTTGTTGATCTCCTATGAATGGTCTAAGCCGTTTAGAGCACATTTTGCGGACAGTGGCTCATTTTTGGAAAGTTTTTTGATATCTTTGCAAAAAACGTCATACGTCATTAAAAATGATGGAACTTTGCTTTTTAACTTAGCTTTTTAGGTGTAAATCTAAATATGCAGACTAACCTGTCACCTTGTGCTTAAATATAAGTCAATGAAACGATGATGACATCACGACATTAATCACCAATATCGGGACTTTCCCCGAAATTTGTATTAATAGTCGGCAAAAACTCTAGGCCATTAACCCAAATCGCATTTTTAATTAATTTCTTGTGTAGCAGCCCCCGAGAAACGAGATCCAATAGATTGTTTTCGTGTCTCCATGGCGGTTCCAGCTGTACTCGTTAGTCATTTGCTAAATTATAGATAACCGATTTGAAACAAAAATAGTCCAATTGGATGGATAAGTCACCAACCAAAACCGATAATCAAAACGGAAAACATCTTTCTTAGGCCACCATAAAAGGTCCAAAGCTTTTACGGAGTCATTTTTATCAACTCTCCTTAAGAGTTTGCTCCAATAAACGAGCGTCGTTTAAAGACCACTTGGCAGAGGTCAAATCCATAGGCTTTCAAGGTGTCTATAAGTTCGCGTTGAACCCATTGGACATCTCTAATGTTGTCTGCTCCTGAAAGCATGTCATCTTCATAAAATACATTGCAAGTAGGATTGTTCCTCATCTGATTTGACTTATCGATACAAATTTGATTTACCTTCAGGTACCACGTTGCGGTGAGATCGATAACGAAACAAATTGGAAACAATAATCCTTTTGAATTGTAGAACTGACATTCACCTTACAATTGCCTTACTAGAACCTTCTATGATGACTCATAACCTAGTTAATCCTTCCAAGTTTGGTGTCATGAAGATTGAGCGAATCAAGTGTAAGTTTTACGTATATTTGCAGCCCAACAACTTAAAGAAAACTTTTACTCCAATGAAACCGTCAACGCGGCCCGATGTGATGTCATCACAAAAATTTGTTTTTCAATGGTTTCCACAATGTGTTGGGCTGGGTTGGATGACAGAAAACCAAAATTATAAAAACAAAATCTTTTAGCTTGTGGTCTTTGTTTTATAAAAAGCCAAGTTACAAAAGTTCAGAATACTGATGGTTGGTTTCTATGGTTTATGACGTATGAGAGTAAAGTTAAGTAATAGTAAAGTTAACGCTTATTGCGTTACAAAACATCTTTAGTTACACTTTACCATTCGGATGACAACTATTAAAAATGAAAAGTGTGTTTAAGTCCCACATCAAGTTATTATAGATGTAACCGCGAATTAATTTCCATCCGATTTTTCCTCGATCTACGTAACCGAAGATATCGTAATATTGAAAACTTTTCTAATATCTTAAAGATCTATAAAGATTTAAAGCGTTCGTCAAACAACCGTAACCATCGTAATATCTATCCCTCTATAATCTCAATTTAACAAATATTTTATATAGATATTATATGCAATAAACAATTTAAGCTTAATTACGTGTAGTAAATATTAATGATAAGTCTATGAAATGAAATGAAATGAAAAAAAAATGCTACTATCAAACAATTTAAATCATATAAAAATATAAAATAGCCAAAAACAATTTTTATATATTAAATTTTCTTCGCTTGATTAAAGATTCGCTTCCAGATAATAAAAAAAGATTTATGAGGTACAATAAACAACCTAGGATGAAGTAAAACAAAAAAAAAAAAAAAAATTAATATTTTATTTTATGTCTAGGTTTTATCTTTATTAGAAAATTTATTTTATTTCTCTCACCCAACACAACATCATTTTATTTATATATGTACTTAATATATATAGACGAGGACAAAAAAAACCCACACACCTTTATATAATTTAATATATATATATATATATATATATATATATATATATATATATATATATATATATATATATATATAAATAAATATATATATAAATATATATATATATATATATATATATATATATATATATATATATATATATATATATATATATATATATATATATATAAATGAACCCTAATAAAAACTAGTTAGTTACTTTTAGATAACTTTTCATTTTTCACTCGCTTTTCTCAATTATACTGTTGTTCCAAACAATTATCGAAACAGTGCAAATTTTAGTAAAAAAAATACTCGATATAATTTTATGCTGTTTTACTAAAAAAACGTACGTTGCAAATGATGCACGTTGTAAGTCGATAAAATCAAAATTTAAAAAATTAATAATTTCGTATAAATAAACATTTTAAATTAAATTTAACAAATAAATTAAAAATAAGATAAAATATTTGTTAAAGTTGTATATATTTTAAGCTATCTTCAACCAATTTGTCAAAACAGTTTTTACAGTTTTGGTTGCATTCAAACGATAATTTAAAAAAAAATATTATGTCAAAATTTCGCTTAAACTTTATTCGGCTATAAAGTGCGCTACGACCTGTAAGAGCCAAAGATGGCCAACATTTCTTTTATCTGTCATATTACATACAAATCTAGTGTATGGTCGGTTTTTTTGAGCCAAAATCTATTAATTCACAAACATTTTCTAATAATATTAGAAAAACCTATAAAATATATTCCTACATTATTTTAGAAAATCGAAGTATTTTTAATATATTTAGATTGCTTTAAATTTTTTTATTTTGAAAAGTTAGGTTATGTTGGATACTTGAATGTTTTCATAATAAATTAAAAGATAAAAAGTATGAATTTCAGCTTGCCGTATTAATTAATTTTTGTGGTGGCCATACCTAACACTGTTTGCCATAATATGGTTGATCTATTATCGAAATTAATAATAATCACAAAAAAAATGTCAAATATTATGACCACCTTTTGTCATAATAAACCAACTTCGCATTAAAAGACGAAAATAAGGCAAAATTTTATGAAGAAAAAAAACTTTAGTGGTTTTTCTTTTTCGTTAGAATGCAGCCGTAACGTAACAGCAATACAAATTTTGGTAATGAAACCAAACAAAAACCATTTGTTTTAAGATTATTAGAGAGTTTGCTTTTATAAGGTGGCGTAGTAATTATAACGTAGTACTGTATGCAACCAAATTAGTACAGCAGCTACATGTAATAATTTTGACAGATCTGTAGTTTTTTTTTATATCAAACAAAATTTGCGTGTGTATTGAAGGTAAGAATTGTTTACAAGAAATTATTGTTCTAGATTCTAGTCGGTCGTGGTTTACGTCCAATTTATAACAATATTTTATTGTGATTGGACGACGTTATTATAATGTGTTACTATACGTTTTTATCGTGGTATTAAATTATAAAATTCAACATTATGTGATTAAGTTCACAATTATATATACATATGAATTACCGTAGCAGCACCTAATCATGTACTTGAGCATATCAAATATCAATATGTATTCTGGTTGCTGCATTGGTGTTCGATAAGATGACTGAAATTTGTAATACCCTGAAAAAAAGTGTATGTTTCAATGTGTAGTCGCTGATCTATAAACCACATAAAGCCTAAGATTAGCACAAATAGCACCATATTTTGGTCATACTCGACCTTTACCATTTTCTTATTGCATATTAAACTAAAAAAACAACAACACAATTTTTTATTTTAAAATGTCAAAATTACAACAAATGTTCATCAAAATGTTTCCGAAATTCGGACAGCAAAAGAACTTATTAAAATTATGGAAGAGAAAAAAATTTTACTACTATCATAATTTTTTACTAAGGCGGCGTTTCAAACATCACTCCCTCTTGTTCTCGAATTTTTCCCTTCCATCTTGTTTTCCTTCTACTACTACAGTTATGGTGCGCGCAGTGTTGCCACCTCTTCTCTCGGTTCATGACTGCCATATCTGATGATGGATCGTCCTCGATCTACTCGTCGTCGTCATCGGTTTGATCCACATCTTCAGGCGATGAACTGCACCAATGTTTCATTTTGTCGAACGAATAGTTGGGATTTAATTTGCATCCCTTTGATGTCTTCAATCGCATAGCGGTCGTTTCCAAGAGCTTTGACCATCTCATATGGTCCACGAAGTTCTATACTTTGCGAGATTCACCTATTGAAGGTTTTTCATTCTCGAAGTTCTTCGTGTCGGCGTGTTTTCGATCGAATTTTTCTTTCCACTTCTTCCTTTCGTTTATAATATGAATAGCTCGTCCTCTCTTGTCATAAATACCGCATTTCGGCCCAAGTTCACGATTTTCATTCGAGGCGGCAACCAGGTTGTTTTGAATGACGTCATTCAGTTTGAAATCAAAAATAAGTTTGTTTGGGCTGAATCCCGTCGTCGCGTTCTTTTGAGAAATTCGCACTCTCGACTTAAATTCAAATTAATGGCAAGCTGTTCTGATTCGCTCTCTCCCCTTGTCCGTTCGCGCGAAGAGTTCGTATATACGGCCGTTTTGATTAGTTGGATGCCATTACGTTCACAATATTCATTTAAGACTTTAGAGGTAAAAGATGTACCACGATCACTGACAATACGAGTCGGAAGTTCAAATTAGGCGGTTAGGTTGTTCAGAAATTTAAATACTGGCACTGTGTTCGTACTTCGAACGGCTTTAACAATTGCAAATTTCCTGAAAGCATCGGACATCGCAATGATATGGTTGTTTCCATGAGATGGTCGATATATGTATCAACCGAAGCAGCATCGGTTCCGAAATGTAGGCGACCTTCAGGTTTTCCTTTTTTGACTTCATATAACAGCATTCCACGCAGGCGGCAATGTAGGACTTCAGATATCGGCGCATTTTCAAAAAACATAATCGTCTTCTCGGTTCCAAAGTGTCTCATATTATTGTGAAACAATTGTATTACTCGGAATCGAACTACCTTTGGCACAACAAATTTCAGCTCGCCTCCTCCTTACGGAATAATGGATAGTCTTTCTGTCAAAATTACATTTTTAAATGTTTTTCATCATCATACTTCTGATCTCCGCTAAGTACAGCGATAATTCTTTTCAAGGCCAGTCGTTCTGATCAATTCCAATTTTCATTATACAACCAGCAGCAGCCTCCATTTCTCTCGGCGGTTTTTTTTGGACATCGACTTAATGTTCCCCTGCTCGATGAATTATCTCACAATCGTATTCGAGTCATTGCATTCACCATCTTGCAATTCTCGATATCTCTCTTTCAATCGTGCGATAGCAGTGCAGTCAGTATCTGAGTGGCTGATCCAAGCATTTCCAACGTTCCATGCGTAAACGGTTGAGCAATACTATGGATGGGAGAAATTGGTATACCGGGCATATTAGTAACAAAACGAAACGATGCCACACTCTGGATCGATTGACTGATACTGGTCGCAGACGTAGTCTGCATCGCCGCAACACTGTTTGATGTAACATTCCTATACACACACGGCTGACTCACATTTAGGTAATCCGCATTAGAGATTGATAAACATTGATTTCACCAATATGCTCATCATAATGATCAAGTTCAATCTCTACTGGCCAATCTTCGTCAGAAATATAAATTAAATTAATTAAAATATAACAGGATTTATTCCCATTTCATATTCCAATTCATATTCATCATATCCATTATTTAAATTGAAAAATTATCAGTGAAATGTAGAAAATGGTTAAATTAACTAAGTGTTGTGTGACAAATTGCAGCAATATTTAGCAAATTAATACAAAAAAAAACTAATTATTAACATAATCAATCAACTTTTTTAGCTAAATGTTAATTCTTTATGTTTCCTTATTTTTAATCATTACGATGTTATTTCTATGTCCACGAATGGATATTCAAAATAATTATGCAGTCTTAAAAGGTATTTTAACCTTATTATGGTACCCCATTTCAATTTAAATCGGTTTTAGTTTTCTATCTAAATAATTAAAATTAAACTGTAAACCAAAAGAAAAAAAAATCTACAGGCACATAAAGTAAATAATTGCATGCATGACTATTCCAAAAATTGTAGAACATACAATTTTAACTATAGATACAAACAAAAAAAATTATTTAGCACGAAAATTAAATGAAATAACCGTTAAACAGACAAAATACGTCATTGTAATTATAAAAAACTCTAATTGACATAAATATGGTGAATTTATCAAAAAAATGTAGATCTTATTTTTGTGAATTATCTTGTATTTATTTACTGTTAAGAAATTTTAATTTTGACTTATCTGTAAATGATTAGTTTTGTAAAAACTTTATATTTTTGACAGAAGTTTCTTAAAACATATTATCCTACCCATTTAATTCCAATTTCCAGGTGTAATTTAATATAAATTTGTGAAGCGAGGTTGGCAATTTATTAAACAAAGCATGGTTAATAAATATTGACCAAAAACAAAACATAATATTTCTTGCTTATGTTTGAAAATTATGTATACTAATCCAAATATTTTATTTTCATTTGTTTTTATTATTAAATATATATTTTAGCCCAGTATTTTCTCTACCTCTCTCATCCTTTTTCTGTTTAAATATTCTTAATAAAATCAAAAAAATCTCCATGATGCTCTACTTATGTACCTATATATGTATGTATTTATATATATATATATATATATATATATATATATATATATATATATATATATATATATATATATATATATAAATATATATATATATATATATATTTATATATATATATATATATATATATATATATATATATATATATATATATATATATATATATATATATAAACTAAAAAACATATACACACTTTTCTACCCTTTTATTATAATTTTTTCGAGCTCCACATCCCCATTGTCATTTTCCCAAACGAAATTTTCGAAATACACAAAAAGAATTATTGGAGTGAACGAGACAAAATAAAACAAAGTATTAATAATGAAAAAAAGAAGAAAATTCTGCATTATAGAGGAAAATTTATTCTAAATTGGTATATATTTAATAAATTTATATATAAGAATATATATATATATATATATATATATATATATATATATATATATAATATATATATATATATATATATATATTAATATATATATATATATATATATATATATATATATATATAAATATATATATATATATATATATATATATATATATATATATATATAAATATATATATATATATATATATATATATATATATATATATATATATATATATATATCTTGTTGTGTGTGCTTTTCATTAAAAAATTTTTTTTTTTTTTATATATTTCTATATAAATTTTTCCCAAAATAAATTTAAATATAACGAAAAATAGAAAAATTGAATTTTTCTTGTTTAAAATAGCAGAGCTGAATTTATAATTTATATACAAACAAAAATAAATTCAAATAGAACACCATCTATTGTTCGAATTTCGAAAGCAATGTCCGGTTATAATTATTAGATGGCGCACATTTTCATCATTATAATTATGTATATATTATGAATATTTATGATCGGTTAGTGGTTTTAAATTATTGTGCATGCCCAATAATTATGTTGCGAGGAAAATTCCACTCTGATATATATATATATATATATATATATATATATATATATATATATATATATATATATATATATATATATATATATATATATATATATATATATATATATATATATATATACATTATTTATTTATTTAAGTTTTTCTTTTTTTATGATTATTATTATTATTAATTCCTCTTGAGACTTTTGCAATAAATAATATATAAGAGAATATGTGTATATGTGTATGCATATAGTGTATATAGAAAATGCATGTACGAGTAAATGTATATACTTATATATGAAAATATATAGATTCTAGAATTTTTCATATTTAATAATATAAAACTATACATAATATGTACAAGCATATAGTATGAGTACATATACATACTATGTACATGAAAGATTGAACATTATAAAATAAAAACTGAAGTTTTTTTTTTTAGAAAATGGGTGAAATTATTTAAAATTGATTGGCAAAATCAACAAAATAAATATGTATATATACTTGAATGTTGGGAGGACAGGACATGTTACCCCCTAACATGTTTGATTAATAAAATAATAAGGCTTAAATAAAATAGTGTTATATATACAGGGTGTCATATACATGTTATTCCTTGATTATTTTCGAGTAAAAAATGAGGGGTGAGAGGTCCATTTTAAATATTTACTAATTACAATGCGTCAAACAAATCAGTTTGTGATTGTACCTTACAAATATTTTTTTTAATTTCTCCAATTTTAGGTAGTCTAGAACGAAACTTTAAAAAACAGTTTTCTAGTGCATTACTGTAATTTTCGCTAGAAGTTTATTAGAAGTTCGTTGATTTGACTGTAGGACTCGTATTATTAATTTTAATTAAAATCGTGTTGGATGAACGTCCATTATGACATTATTTTATACTTTAAAGTCAAAAATCTATGTTCAAATTCAGTGTTCCAATTAAACTTGTCTGTGTTAAAAAAGGTTAAATAACTTTAAAAAAAATTAAATGTAATCTCATCAGGTCATTCTAAAATCTATATGAATTACAGATTAAAAAATACTATTAAGCACAAAAATTAAATGAAATAACCGTTAAACAGACAAAATACGTCATTTTAATTTTAAAAAAAACATCTAACTGATATGAATTTTGTGAAAAATGACTTACCAACTTTAATTAATAAAAATACTTTATTAATAAAACTTTATTAATTATAATATTTAAAAAAAAAAAATTATTTAGTACGAATCTTAATTGAAATAACCTGTCCTATAATAATCACTAAAAGTAAAATTAGAAATGTTTGGCTTAAGCTACCTAACTTAAATTTGGAGGGATTAGGAAAAATATCAAACTAATTTTCTTTAACTTACTGTATCTCAGTAAATATTAAAATTAATCAGGAAATCTCCCCTGAAAATATTTTCGTTTAAATACAAAACACCCTGTAAATATTATGTATATATATATATATTTTTTTTTTATTTATTTATATATATATATATATATATATATATATATATATATATATATATTTATTTATATATATATATATATATATATATATATATATATATATATATATTTATATATATATATATATATATATATATATATATATATATTAGCTCATCATATACGTCACATCCTTTTTCGTAAATTATTCTTATATTATAAATTTTTTTTTTTTTGCATTTCTTGTGCTAAAACAAAAAAAAACGACGTAAATTGGAAAAATGAAAAACAAACGAAAAAATACATATAATAATAATAAAAAAGAAAACAAATATTATATACGAGAGAGTACATCTACCAACCATCCAAGTAAGCGAAGAAAATGTACATAAAATAAAATACTACACAAAAAAAAAGTACTAAAAAACCTTGTGTACTTTATTACGACGTGTCTAGATCGAAGGTGCGCAATTGTTATGCGCACAAGGACGTTATGTACACACATATATATATATATATATATATATATATATATATATATATATATATATATATATATATATATATATATATATATATATATATATATTTATATATTTATATATATATATATATATATATATATATATATATATATATATATATATATATATTATATATATATATATATATATATATATATATATATATATATATATATATATATATATATATATATATATATATATATAATATGTATATGGGAAAGCATAATATTTTTTTTTCCTTTTTTTTTATTATAAGTAATTTTGTTTCTTATTTATTTTATGTATTTTAATCACAAGAAGAAAAAAAAATGTGTATGCTCTGAAAGAAAAACTACTATTATTAAGTTTTCTTTTTGTTGTTGTTGTTGGTTTGGATTGCATAAAATATGAAGGTTTTTTTTTGGTCGGTTGTGTAGTATAAATAATAATAATAATTATAATTTACCGGTGTGTGCTATCTATAAAATTGCGATCTGAATTATAATGAGGTTATTGCAAAACAAAACTGTTTTTTTATGTTATTCTTATTCTAGCGAATTATACACGTAGACAAAATTTGTTTTCAAATTAAAAGTGTGTATGCTGCAAGAATAAAATGTTGTCAAAGGACTTGTGCTTGGTGGTCACACTTTATATGTAGCTATCTATATTCTTTGTAATTGCTAATCAAGAGTCTTGAAAATCTTTCTTATTTATATTACAGTTTAATTTTAATTATTTAGATAGAAAACTAAAACTAATTTGAATCAAAACTAAGCATCATCATAAGGTTTAAATACACTATAAAACTGCGTAGTTATTTTTAATATCCATTCGTAACCAAAAAATTAACATCGTAACAATTTAAAAAAAAAATTAATTTTTAACTAAAAACAAAATTTATTTTTGGTCGATTTAGCAAATATTATTAAATCGTGCCTGTTCGATTTATTAATATTTCAATGGTTTGATTGGGATTAGCAAAATCTAAGTTAATATAACTAACTTGAAAAGCGAATAAATTTATATTTGAGCCCCATTTTGGGCGCCTAACTTATTTTTTAATCCTTTTGAAAATCAAATATCTGTTGTCGGTGACAAAAGATAATGTTTTAAGTTATGATTCTTATTCATATGTTAGCAGTGGTAACTTCAGTCATAAGGGCACTATCTTTGACACTTATAAAAAGGAAAATAAATTTCTAAATTGTAATTAAATTATTCTATAAATTTATTATTTTTATAATAATGGTTTTAGTAAAGAAATTTTTTATTCCTTTTAGTGAAATTATTATTTATTTCATTATAAATATATATTTTGAAACATTTACTTTTCTAAAAATTAAATTTCTATTGTCACGAATACTCGATACTCGTAACTGTGGATAGATTCTGAATTTCCTGAAGGGAATAGGAATTGATTTCCTTTATTATATGATCTTTTATTTTTTCTTGTAGTTTTGTTTAATTATAAGTGTTTTATAAGCAACTTTATATAAAAAATAGTTAAATATTTTTTGGACGTGATGACTACGTAGTGGTTTTGTCGTATCATTTAACTAGTAGATTAGTATTCTGTTGGTATTTCATTCTGTTGAGGTTCTTGTTGTTCATTCAATTTTAGAAGATTTATGATTTTTATCATTAAGTCCAAAAATATTTGCATATGTATTTCCATATTATTAATTTTTTAATTTTTTTTGTGTTGTCTACACTGATGCCGCGCGTTTTTTGCGTTTTATTAGAATTAGAGACAACCTGTGGAAAAAACATGTATTTCATTTCATTTAAAGTAATGTATTCTAATTTAATCGCAAGCGTTTTGTCTCACGTTTGATTCCAGCATAAGTGGCATATTAAATAACACTCCTTAAATGTGACATGACCCAAAAAAATGCACAACGCCATCTTTGTTTTATTCAAGATTTAACAATTATGAGTTAAAATGCTGTAGACTAATTTAATATTTTCAAGTGCTCTTTTCTTCTTGGCTATACATAAATACTACTTTTTTAAAATTAAATGGACGGTTATAGATAATTAAATTGCTAATTGTTAAATATTTAACAAAAAATACAAAAGCTGCCTTCATAATCATGCTCTTTAATTTTGTTTTTTGTTACACATCTTTGGATGTGTTGCTGAAAGATAAAATAACTTTAACTCGATTGGGGCGTGACTTGACTTTCATATGGATGATTTGATTGAGTAAAGATCACGGATAAACATCCTAGAATATTCTTACGATGTTATGAACGCAGCTTCAGGTTAGATATAATACTAATACTGTTGTGTTTTATTTTCTTTGCCAAAAATTATTATTTGCTCTTAGAAAATATTAACAGTTTTGGTCACTCTGCAAACCATCGTTTTAAGATTTGTTTATGGCAGAAGCAAACTTTTATGTGTTTTAACAATATTTAACACGAAAGCAAACGTTTTAATATGCATCTTGGCTTAATATATGGAATATGTTTCTTTCCATGCTATGTTCTGGAGCCGAAGCTTCCCTAACTCTTTTTTAATTTTATATATATATATATATATATATATATATATATATATATATATATATATATATATAATATGTGTAATTCTCATTTTCATCGAACCATATTACTGTATATAAATATTTTAATATCTAAGATCTGCACAAAAATTAAAGCTATAATTAAATTACAGAGGGGGTTTATACAAAAAAAATATGATATTAAATAAAATCGTGGAAATCTTATAAATTAAATTAAAATTCTTGGTAAACAAATTATTTATTTGTTACACAGTCATTCACAAAATTATTTGTACATTGTAAATATTTAACGGCTTTCATTGGTTAGTGCGTACAAAATAAAGTTTTTTAAAAAGTAGAAGCTTTATTATTTATCTAAATTTTAACTTCTCCATCTTGTTGAAAGCATTAATATTTCTCTCCGCGTACCTTGGCAATAAATTTTTCTGCAAAACCTTCTCTTAAAGGCTTAAATTTTTAAGTCGCTTCTGAGTATTTGCCGGATTGATTCACGCTTTAAATTTACATTAAGTACCAATTTCCTTGTCGATGTATTATAATTCTGCACATGTGCCTTTACTCTCTTTTTGTAGAAAGAATATTAGCTTTACCTTAGAATTATTATTATTTTTTTTTATTCAAACTGGATGAAAATCCTTTTTTGATTACAATTTAGCTTTGATTAGCTTTTTAAAAGTACATTTAGATATAATAAAATTAAGCACATCAAAATTTTGATTCAATTGTCGACAAGCCGGGATCGGAGTGTTATATGCGTAATTAGATTTAAATGTCAGCAAATATATAAAATTCCTGACATGCGAGCAGGTTTGCAGGGCACATGAACATCAATCTTTGCAAGTACTTCAGGGATGTCAATAGAACTGTTCAAGAAATCAGCGATGAATGTTGAATCAGCAGTTTTTTTCTTGGAGAACTTCATAATCTTGCACTTTTCCAAATTTAAGTTCAATCTATTCACAACTAACCAGAACCTTTCACAATTATACAGATTGCTCGCTATACGTTTTGACATTTTCAAATCGTCTGCATATAATTCACATAGGTGGGAGCGACAACATAGGTGGGAGCGCTGGGGGACTCCAGAATAAATTTCAATACCTGCTTCCTTTTAGGCAGATACGATCCAATCCAATCCAAAAATAATTTACTCACAGTTTCAAATTTATCCAGTTTGGCAAGAAGTAGCTCAAACTGAAGAGTTTCAAATGCTTTCAAAATCGCGAGTCAAAATCAACAGAAATACACCACTCTTCAGTGACGCATTAAATATAAGTGGTAATGATAGCAAGCTCGTAAGATCCTTAAGTATTTTTGCAGGTATATTATCAAAACCACATCCCGAATTAATTTTAGATATACCAAGGCTGACATCTTTTTCAGAAATATGAGGTATTCCAATTAAAGTTTGATGATGCGTAGTACGAGGTCCTAAAGAAACAGCAATAGCCTTATCATTGAGATGATAAGAGAATACAAAGAGATTTTTTGGTTGCTTGGATATATGTCATTTAAATATTCGCAGTGTCTCTGCTCGTATTAATGAAATTTTAAAACTTGCCAAAATGTCTCTTTTGAATACCAGTATATTTTTAATAAGGAATGATAGAGCAAGACGGGCCCACCTGCGGTTGGGTTATATTTTAGAGACAATTTTTAAGGTAATAAGTAAATCACGTTACACCTTTTTTGATTCACCGGTGGTATGAGGTTTTGCATTGTTTTACGCAACTGATCGACGACTGTGTCTCTATTTGGTAGAGGTAAAGGAGGATTTTCGACGAAAAATTCACCGGGTAGTTTGATCGGTTGACCGAAAACTAATTCCGCAGGTGAGCACTTCAGATCTTCCTTTACTGTAGCTCGGATTCCTAATAATAAAATTGGTATTTTCGAACTCCAATTTATGGAATTACCTCGGGACATCAGAGAAGCTTTGAGCTGGCGGTGAAATCTTTCAACCATATCATTCGACTGTAGATGATAAGCCGTTGTACGTATTCGATGTGATCCAAGGAGTTGTGTTAACTCGCTAAAAAACTTGGATTCAAATTGGGACCCCTGATCACTCGTGATGTGAAGAGGTACGCCAAATCGTGAAACGATCGACACAAGTTAATAAATATGAATATCCATTTGATGGAGGTAGTGGTCCCACAATATCTATATGGATATGTTCGAAACGGCCAGATGGGATTTGGAATTGTCCCATGGGCTGATCTAGTATGCCTTTGAACTTTGGCTCTTTGACAGGATACACAAGACTGAGCCCAGTGGTTTATATCCTGGTTTATCTTAGGCTAGAAATATCGAGCTGCAATCAATTTACGAGTAGCACGAACATCAGGATGGGAGATATTATGTATCTGATTGAAAACTGCCTGCCTTAGAGGCTCAGCAATGTATGGGCGATTATAACCCGTTGACGTTTCGCAGTATATTTCTAGACCTGGTAGCTTGACAAGTTAAAGTTTAACGCTTACGGTTAGAGGACGCCTGGAACCAGAAAGTAAATTCTGAAGTTCTGAGTCTGATTTCTGCGCTGTCATGATAGCATTGTAGTCAAAGTATGTTTCGACTGTGACGATATCGCCATCAGTTGTGCGCGATAAAGTATCTGCCACTACGTTATCTTTCCCTTGTATGTGTTGGATGTCCGCTGTAAATTGACCGATGTAATCCAAATGGCGTGCTTGTCGATTACGTTCAGTTTTAGACTGACTTGCTCGTGTCAGAGGTTTGTGGCCGGTATACACAATGAATTCACGACCTTCGACAAAATATCTGAAGTGTTTAATAGCTAGGTAAATTGCGAGTAACTCCCGATCGAATGTTGAATATTTTCTTTCAGCATCTGAAAGTTTTTTTGAAAAAAATCCCAAGGGCTTCCAACAAGAATTAATGTACTGTTGAAGTACAGCTCCGACCGCCGTATTAGACGCGTCAGTAGTCACGCTAAGCTTTGAGTCGCTTTGTGGGTGCTGGAGCATCGTTATATTCATCAATTCCTCTTTAATTGACGTGATAGCTCGTTGGCAGTCGTCGGGCCAGCTAAATTTAGCGGCTGATTTGAGCTTACGTGATAATACGTCCAATTGATTGTGAATTGGATCGAGCATCTCAGCTAGTTTTGGTATAAACCTGTGATAATAATTTATCATTCCGACAAAACGTTGTATTTGTTTTGTGGTTGTTGGAGCTGGAAACTCCCTAATGGCATTAATTCGTTCTTCGGACGGCAGAATACCATTAGGTGTGATTTTATGACTGAGGAAATCGAGTGATGGTACTCCAAACACGCATTTTGCGAGGTTTAAATGGACATCGAACTCAGTTAGTCTTTGGAATAATTTTTCCAAATGCAGTTTATGCTGTTCCTCAGTTTCTGAAGGTACCAGAATATCGTCGATGTATACGAAGACAAACTCTAAGTCTCGTACGACAGTGTTCATGAATCGCTGAAATGTTTGAGCAATGTTTTGAAAATATTTTCGAACCATGCAATTGCATGTTGAAATTCTGAATGTGGGGTATGGGATAACGATCTGGCGTTGTAACCATGTTTAATCTACGATAATCCCCACATGGTCTCCAGTCATTGTCTTTTTTCTTCACCTTGTGAAGTGGACAGGAATATGGAGATGCCGATGGTTGAAATTCCGTTTTAGCGGCTTTATGTCGACCAAGATCTAACCTACGTGGTCATGACACTGGCTAATGGTCAGATGTGACGATATGATGTACAATGTTGTGTTGTACCGGCAACTTATAATTTGGTTCTGCTGGTGAAGGTTGGTTTAACTCCGATATCCACATTTAGTAATTTAGTACCGTATGTGTGGATGGTTGTACCATTTGCGGCCGATAAAATTAGATCTTTATTTCGATTTACAATTGAATAGGAGAATTTAGAAAATTCAGCTGGAATAACTGAAAGGTCAGTGTCGACAAGATAGGTAATTTTGTTTAATTTGTCAAAGATAAACAAACGGGACGTATAGGGTGTATTTATTAATTAAGCAACCGCCTGGCTCTTTACTCGTTTTTTGAATCCGAATCAAATATATAACTGGATTTGGACGATGACGGACTCGACTTGACCGCGAATAATATTTTTACAGTACGTGAACAAATATTGAAATTAATTATTTGTTGCGACGCTACAGAGCTGATGATTTTAATAAACAGTTCTCGAATATTTCACAGAATCTAGATGTTTTGCCTTTAAATTATGAAATTGTAGATTTCCATAATGAGATTAACTTTACATCGTTTACTGAAACCGAAGTTGCTTTGGCGATTATACATGTTAAGTTAAGTGCTGTTGCCTATGACAATATGATATCTAAGCTGGACACAAAATGTTTCTACCTTATTGTTCTCTCATTTTTGATTTCATACTAACAACTATTAAAAATTTTGAAAAAAATATTTAGCACGGAAATTAAATCAAATAACCGTTGATCACAAATTCGCTCTAATGTAGTGATATTACATTTTTTCAGATTGTGTATAAAAAAAAATAATGTAATAAAATTGTTAGACCATTTTTAAAATGTTTACATATTCTACCAACAACAACTTTATAATTAAAATTATATTCTATATGTATTTTGGAGGGCAAATTTTAAAGGATACAAATCACCTTAATGAGCTAATTACAAATTGTCTGTTGCTTTGAATTTCGTGTTACTTCTAAAAACGTTACTATAATCCGTTTCTGTATTGCCTGGAAATTTGCAATACTTCTTTGACGACAACCACCTATCATAAAAGCTTCTGCAGCATAGTTTTATTGAATAATTCTACATTCCGGAGTAAGTGTATATTTATAAATCCTTTTGGCATCCAAACGATAAAGAAGCAGTAATATCGATCTGTTATTTCTAACTGCCATGGTATCTAGTAGTATTTTGGTACTACTCACGTTTGCCGGTGCATTTGTCATGCAGAAGAAATTTAGTTAATTTTGATTTCACTTGCATCTCCGTTTGCAACTATTTTATGGTATCGAATGCCATAAAATTCCTCGCTTTTTCTATAAAGTTCTTCTAAATCATCTCGTTCTATTCCAGTTGATGAGCCATCATTGTTCAAAATGCATTCATAATCTTTGGGTCTAGTTTATATTATTTCGAACAGCACTCCATTTTTTTTTTGTTTCTATGGCAGCATCATACCTTTTTTTATTGCACCCACTTTGACTGTTGCCATATTGTGGCTGCCAATTTTTACGTGTTGGTTTAAAAAGAGATTTAAATTGTTGGTTGTTTTGAGGAATACGTGATGTTAAATTTACATTTGATAAATCACAAGAACTTTTAGCAGACCTGCACGAAATAAATAACTCCCATGTGCCGTAAAAGACTTTTAAACGAGCATTTTTACCTTAAAATTTCGCCATATACTCCTTGGCTTGTCGTATAAGGCATCTAAACAAAGGTAAGATCGTTGAGCTAACTACCCGCATCCTTAAAAAAATTCATTTTTAAAAGATGAACAAAAGAAAATATGAATACCGCCAAAATTAAACCCGATTCCCGCTTATGTTAATGGACACGCAGCTTAGGATCGGTACGTGGCGCGTGCAGATGCTAAGAAAACCAGGCGCATTTGGTGGTACTGTATATCAGCCATGAAAGAGTATCGCTTGGAACTCGTTGCGCTCTCCAAGAAACTCGATGTCCCTAAAGTGGAGGCCACGATTTCCAAGGTTTTGCGGTTTAACATGGTGACGTACATCAGGTGTAATGAAATAACAATCGTGTGTCAAAGTTGAGAACAAGCTGTCATCGAGTTTTACAATTAGCTCAATTAAAGAGGTGCTCTAACCCGGATACTATTTAATTTCATAATAGAACTTATCTTTCGAATATGTGAACCCTCAGGATAACATCGTGTACCATCAGTCCAACCAGATTCTAGCATATTTAAATGATATCTATATGCAATTGGATTGGTGTGAGAGAACTTTTGGAGCCCCTTGTAAGATTCTCATCTTCCGTTGATCTCAAAATCAATGAGTCCAAAACAAAATATATGATCACTGGTTTTGAAGACCAATACGCAATCTTTAATGGCTTTTGGGAGAAGAATCATGCGCACGATATATGGAACCAAACGCGACAAAGGCGACACTTTCAGAGTTTTATTCAATATCGAGATCAGGAATTTAATGAAAATTCTTGGTCTCGTTCATGAAATAAAAGTATAGTGAGTACGCTGCCTCACTCATAATTAAGGCGCAGCGAATGTCTAGAACAATAAAAAGAGCCAGCTCGGATTCGAATCCAATGGAGCCAGACTGTTGACTCGGTAAGGATCAGTAATGACCTGTAAAAGCTTTTTTTTATTATTATTATTATTATTAAAAATATATATAATACAATAAAACACTAAACCGGATAGCTAATATAGTCCCTACACAACACAATTTTCAATTGAAAAAAAAATTGCTTCACACAACTCTCGGGGATTTAATTTAATTTTCGGGAAATAAATACGAATTATGTGCATTTTGAGATGATTATGGTTTATAATTTATACTGCCATCTATTAATTGGTTGTAAGAACTAAATAATAAAAGATTTAAGAAAATCTTGGCTTAATATTATCAAAGACACATGTGTCAAATCAATTATTTTAATACTTAAAAATGTCAAAAAAGCCACCGTGATTAAATCCAGATTTTTATTCTACGCATTTATATGTATTATAGTCATAATTTTTTCGGCGAATAATTGAGAAAACCTACATTTACTTTTCATAATTTAGTGAAATCATAATTACAATCAAATAACAGGAATTCTAAGCGGAAAATTTGGAAAACCAACCTTGATTATTTAAGTTAAATCTGAAAGAATATTTTAAAATTTAGTTGGGGTTGAAAAAATTACTAGTTTATCCAAAAAGCTACATTAAGATCGAGCATTTTGCTTTTTTCGTGTATATGGCTCTTAAAGTTAAACATGCTGAAGTGTTCATCGATCGTCTCGATCATAAATATTATTAAAATCGTTTTTTAATTAAATTTAATAATTTAAAATAAAAATGTATATTTTCCATTAATTTATTTATTATTTTGTTATAGTTTTTAATAATTTTATTTTAGAAAATATTAAATTCAATTATTTTTTGTTATTAGTAAAAACGATAATGTTAAACTCCCACATTGTGTAGCCAGCCCGCAATCTCATACCAATATATTTAGTGTTATATTCCATTTTTCTAAAAACCTGAGCAAGAATTTTTCAATTTTTATTAAAAAAAGTAAACTTAAAAATTTATATTATTAAATTTTATAAATAAATAATAATATTTTCTCATTTTTCATAAATAATAATATAAAATTTATGTTTTTTTTTTTATGAGAAAATTAAATAAAAGTGGAGGCAAAACGAAAAACGTAAAATAATGTTAAGGGTGGTGTAGTACGATACCCTCGAACACACAACTCCAAAGTCTTGCTAGGGGGTGGTTTGCGTTTTCTCTCCACGTCATGTGTGTGGATGTGTGTGTATATAAACGTTTGTGAACGTATGTGTAGCATACATATTATATTTTGTATATGTAGAAGATGGAAAATTTTCTAAAATATATGTAAATATATATATATATATATATATATATATATATATATATATATATATATATATATATATATATATATATATATATATATATATATATATGTTGTGTATCGTACACAATGTCTGGGTGTGGCAAAAAAATTAAATATTTATTAAAAAGAAAAAAAATCGAGAAAATTAAATCACCTACAACGATATTGTCATATTAGTTTTTTTTGTGTGCCACGTCTCACATTTGCCTCACATGTGCCCCCAACCCGAGTATAGCCCCACCGTATAGTATTTATGTATATACACTCATAAAAAAGCACCGTGTCTATTGTCTACGACTAGTAAATTTTCCAATATTCATTCCTTTTCACCTACCTATAAATCTACCTACCTACCAATCAAAAATTTGCGTTCAATTTTTAATTTTGTTCAGCTTTTCCAGGATACTGGACTTTTTTTTTTGTACTTTTTTGTTTTCATCATTTTATTTTCTTCAGCATCCATTTTTCATTGTCGACATAAAATACGTACGAAAAAAAAAATTGCAAAAACTGTAACTCTAAAAAAAAAAAAAAGAAAAATTGAAATAAATATAAATTTTCCAAAACAAAAAAAAAATGTGTGCACCGCATGTAAAAGACATCCCATATACAATAATTTTTCCTTCGTTGTTTTTGTTGTTGGATTTTTTCCACCCCATCCATCCCATCGAAATTCTTGTATTTTTTTTTTTTTTTTATCACTTCTGGAATGAAAATTAAAATGAAAGAAAGAGGAATTATATGGTGGATAGATGGAAAATTCTTGTTGTTAGTGTTTATTTATTTTTATTTTTTTGTATATGTTAGTACATACTCGTATATGGTTGTATATAATACATATATGTATATACATATTTTAATATCAGTATATATGTACGATGCAAGGAGATTTTCTATGTTGTTTTTCCGAAATTGTATGATTGTTATTTTTTTTTTTTTTAGTTTATTTATTATATTTTTTGGAAAAACACAAAAAACTACAGAACAAGAAAAATGGCTATATGGAAAAGACTAACGAATTCATTTGAAAAATATTTCTGTTCTGTATACGAAATGAAAAATATGAAATACAAATTAAAAAGACGAACAGCAAAAAAATAAAAATAAATTTTACATATTTGTGTAGGCTATGTATATTTGGTTCGGTGGTCATTGGTCGTTTCAAAATTTCCATTTCCTTCTATAAAACTCTATTCCGAAATCGTATAGCATAAGAGTGTATAATACACATAGTTCAGCAGTATGTCAAAATTATAGCACACTAAATTTTTTTTTTTTTTTTTTTTTTTTTTAATTACAGACACCAATGGCATTTTATCCTACATGGCAGGCTGACCCATCACAAGGATGGCAAAATCAATTTATTCAACAAATACCACAAAATAGTCCCGCCATAACACCAATAAATTCTTTAGAATTTCAGCCACAAGGTTATTACCAGCCCAATGGCTATGTACAAACGGGAATTGGTTTTGATCCGAATTATGGTCGAACGTATGCCACACCAGTGCAACGATATGAATTTCAAACAACACAAATACCACCAATAAATCAAGTATCATTACAAAGTGTTAGTTTTGCGCCAAGCGTATCGTACGCTGGTCAAGTATCGACTGGACCAGCACCCGTAATATTAAGCGGTAGTCCGCATACCGATCCAAATAAAACAAATTTATTGTCGGGAAACGAAATGCCTGGATATCCACGGGTGAACAGCGTCCCGCCGCGCTCACTCAATTGTAACGGATATTCAGGCGACTCATTTGGCGGTGGCAGTGATAATACAAATAATAGCTCAAATAATAATTTACTCGGCCAACAATCATCGATTGGTGGCGTCACAAATGCTAACAGTAACAACAACAATAATAATAGTAGTAATCAAATGCATCCACCCCAGATGCATCAATCCCCAAATCGTAACAATAATAATAGTATGGCTAATTTAAATTTACATAGTAGCAATCAAATGCAAAGTCAATCGCCGAGTTATCCATTGTCGGGCACACCGCTTAGTATAACTGGTGGTGGGAACAGCAGTCACAGCCAAACGATGATGAGAATAAAAACAGAATCATCGCCAAGTCATCAACAACAACAGGAATGGTCATGGAGTCAATCACCTCAAGCTCAACTAACCCAAACGGGTGGTAACGATATGTTTAATCAATCGGATCGTATAAATTTAAATTCTCGTTTAAAAACTATGATATTATCGAAAAATGATCAAAAGGATATGAATAGTATGGTGGTTGGCCAACAAGTCAACTTACATCATAACATGCAAATGCATCATCAACAGCAAATGCATAATCCGAATAGTAGTAACGGTAGTAATAATTCAGCCACATCATCGGCATCAAATAATCAAACTACCGGTCATTTTTTATCGTATAGCCACCATCTCCGAGACAATACTACAACATTATCGCAAACTAGTTCCGGTAATGTTGTAGGATGTCATATGATAAATCAGCCGCAATCACAAATCAAATGTGACGACGGTGATTTATCGGGGAGCACCATCGGAGGTGGTGGCAAAAAAACATGGAAATCAAGTAAATCTGGTGGTAATACTAACCACAGTGTTGATTTCTTAAAACAACATAAAAGCAATAATAATAGTAATAATAGTAATGAAGAGAAAATATTGAATAAAAGTTCGTCGAAAAATAAAATTGTCGATCCGGGTGGAGGGGTAATCGGAAGTGGCGGTAATAGTCGAGATAATACAGCATCGCCGCTTTTATTATCGCGACCACCGTCCCACCATCAACAACAAACCATTTTAAATTTAGATAAAAATAATTATGAATTCCATAGTATCGCCTCGAATATTTACTCGATGGACGGTAATAATTCGCATCAATCGTCAAACGATTCGCCGACATTCACAACCATGACGTCAGTACAATCGTCTGCAAATAATTTTAATGATTTGCGTAAAGGTTTTCAATCGATGGCGCATCAAGATTTTTTAGACAAGGATAACGAATTACCGCCAATGTCAAAGGAACAAACAATTAAGCCGGTTAAATTTAGTCCGAACAATGCGAATAATCAGTTGCTGTCGCAAGAGAAAATCGAGGGGTACGAAAGGAATTATCAAAATTTTATTAAATACGCTGATTTCTGTGATGCAAGTTCAAACAATTATGTGACAAATAATTCGTACAATCAAAATTTTCAACAACTCCACCATCAATTTAGTAATAGTCACAGTAATAATAATAGCAGTAGTAGTGGTAATAACAGTAATCAAATAGGAGAACATGCCAGTGGATATTATCAACATCATCATCCGCATCATCCTCATCATCATCCTCATCATCATCCACATCATCAACCACCATTACCACCCCATCTATATGCTAGTAGTAATAATAGTAATAATTTAACATATCAAAATTATTCAAATTATGCTCATGGATTTAATAATAATAATAATAATAGTAATAATAATAATTCAACTAATGATCTTCCAACACATCAAACCACAACTACTTTAAATCTTAATTTAACGTCGTCTTCCTCGAATTTACCTCAACGGAAATTATCATCTCCACCAATAATACCACCGCCATCGTCGTCCCTATCATCATCGTCGTCAACCCTATCGACCAGTTCAATCAATTTAAATCTAACGAATACGAATACAAATTCAACAAACGATTCTGATATTGATATAAAGCCAAATTTTTCATCTCTTGTGCCATCGCCTACCAATTTCGAAAAAGAGATTCCCGCTCACACATTTTCTAATCCAAGTGTTAAATTTAATAATAACATTAATTGTAATCTAACTACCGCAACTAATAATAGTAATAGTATGTTGATCGATGTGAAAGATATTAAAAAAGAGCATCCGGGATGTATTGATCCGTCCCAATATCAATTTATGGGTGAAGGTGGTCCGGTTGCAATACAAGATGCGACCGGTTTTTCGTGTTGTCGTAAAGGTAGCACAGTTGTACCAACTGAAGATCATGTAAAAGATGGATCATGTTCGGGCCTGCAACAAACACGTGATGAGGTAATTTACAAATAATAATAAAAAAAATGTAATTTAACGTACTAAATCTGTAACCTTTTTTTTTTGTACTAGATGATGATGGAACAAAATGATGAAGAAAATGATGATAAAGCAGTGATAGCACCAACAAATATAAAACAAGAAATACCATTGCCCGAAGATCGAACTGAAAAAGGTGCAAAACCTGAAGTACCCGATTGTGATTGTTTTTCGTCGGATAAAAATCCACCCGAGCCGGGAAGCTACTATACACATTTAGGTAATTTAATAAATTTATAACGATTGATAAATTAAAAAATTTACTAATTTTATATTGCTCACCCCCTTCCATTGTCGTCAACATAGGCTCGGCTGCATCGTTGCCCGATTTACGTCGTGACATTGAACAACGAATTGGATTAAGTGGCAGACAATTACGAATCGAAAAGGTTGTGTACACTGGTAAAGAGGGTAAAACGGCACAAGGATGTCCATTACCAAAATGGGTGATACGACGTGTTGATCCGGAAGAGAAAGTATTATATATTGTTAAAAGAAGACAGGGACACCGGTAAGCGGAATATGGTCGGGTTATTTTTTTCTTTATTTTTTTGGTTTTAAAATTCATAGCACAAAAAAAAATCTTTTTATTTTCTAAATTTAAACTCTTTTTGTTAAAAACTTCTCTTTGAAATATGAAATATGTGTGTTTGTGAAATGGCCAGTTAAACCTTTATACTAAATCGAAAATGTTTTTTTTTTTTTTTTTTTGTATGATCTTACAGATGTAAAGCTTCGTTTATAGTTGTATGCATTGTGGCATGGGATGGTGTACCGAGACAAGAATGTGATAGTGTTTATAAAATGTTAGTGCATAAGCTTAATAAATTTGGACTACCGACCACCAGGCGATGTGCTACAAATGAAAATCGAACTTGTGCTTGTCAAGGTAAGTCGTTTGTTTTTGTGTTGTTTGGACAAATTTTTTATTTTTATTTTTTTATGTTTACCATAGGACTTGATCCAGAAACTAGTGGTGCTTCATATAGCTTTGGATGTTCGTGGTCAATGTATTATAATGGCTGTAAATATGCTCGTTCAAAAACAGTACGAAAATTTCGGCTGTCGGTTAAAAGTGAAGAGGCTGAAATTGAAGATCGTATGAACGTTTTGGCGACTATGCTAAGTCCTTTATATGTGTCGGTTTCACCAAAGGCATACGAAAATCAGGTAAAATATGAAAAGGAGGCGCCTGATTGTCGTTTGGGATTGAAACCGGGAAAACCCTTTTCGGGTAAATTTTGAATTAACAATCGATACTCGATTTGATCATTCTGACCATGTTTTTTTTTCTTGTGTCTATATTTTACTTTGCAGGGGTTACATGTTGCTTGGATTTTTGTGCGCATACTCATCGTGATCTACATAATATGCAAGATGGTTGTACGGTTCAAGTTTCGCTGATCAAACCTTTGCCGTTTGGCCAAGTCGACGATGAACAATTACATATTCTACCATTGTATATTATGGACGCATCTGATGAGTTCGATAATGAAGAGAATCAAAAGGAGAAACATAAAACTGGTGCTGTTCAGGTCCTCGATAAGTGAGTTTGTGGCGTAGAGGCCAAAATATCGATAATTAACGATTTATATTTTTTATTTATAGATTTCCGGTAGAAGTTCGAGTTCGAGCAACTCCATTACAACCATGTCGAAGACACGGAAAAAAACGAGGTAACAACCAAAATGCGGTTGAAGAACCTGTTGAACCACCCCCGCCACCACCTCCACCGCCGCCAATCAAAAAAGAAACGAAGCCCAAAGGTAAAAAAGATAAAAAGGCGACTGCAGCTCAGCAACAACAACAACAGCAGCAACAACAACAACAACCACCAATTGTCCAACACCAACCGACAACACCTAATTCGAGAACACAAACTCCAGTCGAAGGTATTTCAAATAATAATAACACAAATAATAATCCTGGTGGAGGTGGTATGAATAGTGCATTTTCGACACCCGGCCAACAAACTAATAATAATCCAAATATGATGAATACTAACACAAGCCTGATAAATATGGCGTCAATGATTGACAACTATACAGATGCTCAACTTCAATCCAATCAAATTTCAAGTACTGTTTTAGATTCACCATATTCATATGATTATAATACAGGATCTTACATAGATTCAAGGGGCTACTATCATCAATGGCATCCCGAGTATGGATATGAGCGAAGCGGTGAACCCGGTAAAGGACGCATTAGTGAAGAAAATCCGGATTCAACAACAATTTTGAATAGCAGTAATTCAGCATTTAGTCCGAGTATTCCGCAAGCTGACACAAAACTAAATCCAAACAGTGATAATCTAGAATATAAAGATAGCGGTTTTATTAAGCCACGTGCGCCAGAATACCCCTCACCATATCCTACCTATAATCATCCCTCAGCCCATACCTATCCCGTATATCCTTCGTATAATCCCTATGAACATTACAACTATAACTTTGGATACCATCAAGGTTATCATCCGTATAATATGTATCATCCGGCAAGTTCAGCGCCACCTGCATCACCACAATCGACACATTCCAATTGGTCCATGTATCCACAATCGCCTGCCTCGACATCAGCATCGCCAACAATTTCAACATCACATTTACCACAATCGCCAATGCCACAATCGCAACCAACGCCACCACTTATACCAAAACAAGAACCACAACCACCGCCGTTGCCAAAACACGAACCAATCGGTGAGGTGACCGAAATTAACGAGAATGTTGAATGTTTTCAAGATAGTCAAATGGGCGGTGTAGCAATAGCATTAAGTCATGGCAGTGTCCTAATTGAATGCGCCAAACATGAAATGCATTCGACAACATCGTTAAAAAAGCCAAATCGACAAACGCCGACACGCATAACCCTAATATTTTATCAGCATCGTAATTTAAATAGGCCGCGTCACGGCATCGATGAATGGGAAGAGAAAATGAGGCTGAAAAAACAAAATATGGCAGCAGCTGCAGCGGCGGCCGCATCATTAGAAAACGATGGTCAAGCGCCGCCACCACCACCAATAGCCATACAACAAAAATCACAATCGGCGCCACCATCAAAACCAAAACATGAGAAAAAAATTAAAATCGAACCAAATCATCAGCACCAAAAAAATTCACAATCGAACAACAACAACAACAATAATAATACTAATAACATCAATAATAATAATAATAATTCGAATATCGACTACGATGATATTGCAACGTCAACGACATCATCGCCAAAATCGCAAAGCGGTGAAACAAAATCGAAAGGACCACAACGAGCTTTAACGCTAACGACAACATCGTGGACCACACAATTTCCAATGCATCCATGTGTTGTGACGGGCCCATATCAAGATCAAAATAGTAACAGTAATAGTGGATCGACATCATCATCGCCCGGTGTACCGAATACCAATAATACCGTATCACCGACATGATAAATTTAATTTTAAAATTTTTTTAAGTTTTGTCCTAACGATATTTTTTACTAATCCACCCCCCATCAATATCTCGTCCCACCAAAAATAGATATGCTCAAAGAAATGAAAATAAAAATTTTGTGTAATTCAATATTTTCTCTTAATTAAAATTAAGAAAATTTTTTTTAAACAAAATATATTATAATTTAATTTATACTAAGTATTTAACTATTCCCAGTTTTTTTTTATAAATTTAAGTTATTATAAAATTAAATTTTTCGTTTAATTATATTAATTTTGTAAATATATACATTTTTTTTTAGGTTATATTTATTTTATTTTTAATTTTTTTTTTTCAATTTTGAACGCGACGATTTTTTTTTTTTTTTCATATAAACTTATTAAATAAATAAAACATAAATATATTAATTATTAATATGTAATAATAATAATAATGAAATAGCCCAAAATCATTCCAAATACAATATAATTCCATTTTATATAATTATTATAATATTATGTATATGTATATTATGTAATACATTCCATTCCATGTGCTTTTTTGTTTTCATATCCTGTATAAAATGGCGTTTCAACACGCCAATCGAATCGTTCAAAATTAAAAAAAAAAAAAAAAAAAAAAAATTCACCAAAAAAGTTTCGGCCATATTACTTTTTATAAATAAAATGAAACCAATAAAAAATGATTAGTTGTGAAAAATAAATTGCCATACTACGATTAATTTTTATAAAAATTAAAAATACTCAAAATTAATATATTATAACTATATATTATGTGTATTAATTTTATTTTATTTATTTAATTAATATTTTTTATAAATTACGGTAAAAATGAAATTAAATTTAAATAAAAAAAAAAAAAAAATGAAAATTGTAAGCAATATTTATTTAGAAACGTTTTTTTTTTTTGTTTTGTTTTTTCGTTTTCGAATTGGTCGAATTTTCTATTTTTATTTATATAATTTAAATAGAAATAAATAAAATAAAATTATATACATTTTTTTTTTATTTATGTATGAAATAAAATACCGGTCCAACATTTTTAAAAGACAAAGTCAAATTAAAAAGACTTAAAATCAAATTAAAAAATCAACATTTTTAATTTTAATTTAATAAAATTAAAAAATTGTATATGTTGTGTATGTGAAACGAGAGATAAATAACGAAAATTATTAAGAAAAATAAAACAGCAACAAAAGAAGTTAATATTATTGAAATAAATAAAATAATATATTTAGTAGTTTTAAAAATTAAAATTAAAAAAATATATATTTAAAAAAAAAAATAATAATAAAAAATGAAGACAACTCTATATTTTATTTATTTTTAAGACTTTTAAAATAAATAAAAACAAAACGCGTGAACAAAAACTAAAAAAAAAACAAACCTAAAAATTAATAATGACAAGACAAGTAAGTATTAATATCATTTTTAAATTAAAAAAAAAAAAAATAATGATGGAAAAATTAAATTGAAATAAAATAAAGACGACGGTATTATATAATAATTAAAATTAAAAATTATATTTATAAAATGAAAATACAGTAATAAGATAGTAATGTTATATTAAAAAAAAAAAACTTTTTAAATTAGTTTTTAAAAATAAAAAAGATGTATTTTATATTATTTTTCATTTAAATTTTTTTTTTTTTAATTTCTATTTTAAATTTTCTTAAATAATTTTCTCAATCAAATAATTCGATTTTGTATTGCAATATTATTACAAGGAAAGGTGAATGTAATTAAAGAACGGTTTGATTTTAGAAAGAAAAACGGTTTAATATTTTCTACTACACATACATATATACATTATGTTTGACAATCATTTTTCCTTAACGCAGAAAACCCAAAAAAATAACCGACAATCAAAAAACCATGTGTTTTGTTTTTTTATTTAATTTGGCGGCCATTTTTTCGTTATACTCTACAATAAAATCAATACTATTTAAATATTAATTTTTAAATATTGTAAATATTATATTATAATTTTAACTGTATGGATATATATATATATATATATATATATATATATATATATATATATATATATATATATATATATATATATATATATATATATATATATATATATATATATATATATATATATAATTTGATTGATAAAATTATTTATTAAAACTATTTGATAATTTTCATTTTTTTTATATTTATTAATCAATTTTGTGCTATTTATAAAAATAAAATTGAATTATTATTATAAATACATCGCAATAATTAATTAATTAATTAATTTTAACAAAACAAAACAAGAAAGTAAAAAATTCAGTTTATTATATTTTTTTTATAAAAAATGATGAGAGATTGGAAATATGTGAAGAAGAAAAATTGTATTATAAATTTAAGGTAAAAATTAAAGAAACAAAAAAAAACATATTGCAAACAAAACAAAAACAATCTAAAATGTGAATTAACAATTGTTTTATTAATACTTTGTCCATTTTTAAAATCTAAAATCTTGTGTTGTTAGTGTCGTATTTATATAAAATAAAAGGGTACCGGTCGAAACTGGATATTTTACAACTGAATTTGACGAAACAGGATAATTCAAAACTGGATATTTTAAATCGAGATAAGGTACAAAACGAGATATGGTACAAAACTGGATATTTCGACATGTGATTTAAACAAAATGATTTTTTAGGAAAGTTCTGGAATATGGCCAATTAGGGAGGAACTCGGCAAGTTCTTAACCGATTTTGATGAAATTCGATACGTAGGAAGAAAATGGGATTTTAAAAAGATTTTTTAGGAAAGTTCTGGAATATGGCCAATTAGGGAGGAACTCGGTGATTTCTTAACCGGTTTAGATGAAATTCGATACATGGGATGAAAATGGAATTTTAAAATGATTTGTTGGGAAAGTTCTGGAATATGGCCAATTAGGGAGGAACTCGGTGAGTTCTTAACCGATTATGATGAAATTCTATATGTAGGATAAAAATGGGATTTTAAAATGATTTTTTGGGACAGTTTTGGAATATGGCCAATAAGAAAGGAACTCGGGGAGTTCTTAACCGATTTTGATGAAATTCGATATGTAGGATGAAAATTAATTAATTTTTCTCACATAGATGTTTTAAAGTGAAGAAAAGTTATATTAAGTAGAAGAATAAAAAATAGATAAATTTTACTGATAGTAAACTCGATCAAGTCAATGATTATTTTAATAAGATGAGAAAAGTAGCAATTTAAAAAAAACATTAAGTGAAGGAAAATTCGATCTCTCTGCTTAAAATTATTCAAGTATGAAATCTTACTGGCCATATTCCAGAGGTTTTCCCAAAAAAGGTTTTAAAATCAAAATTAATTATACAATTAAAGAAAAAAAAACATTAAGTGAAGGAAAATTCTATTTCCCTCCTTAGAAATATTCAAGTATGGAACCTTACTGATCTTATTCCAGATCGTTCCCAACAAATCATTTTAAAATCCCATTTTCATCCTACATATCGAATTTGATCATAAACGGTTAAGAACTCGCCGAGTTCCTTCCTAACTGGCCATATTCCAGAACTTTTTGAAAAAATCATTTTAAAATCCCATTTTCTTCCTACGTATCGAATTTCCAGAACTTCCCTAAAAAATCATTTTAACTTTAAATCACATGTCGAAATATCCTGTTTTGATATATCCAGTTTTGTACCATATTTCGTTTTGTACCTTATCTCGTATTTAAATATCCAGTTTTATACCTTATCTCGTTTTGTCAAATCCTATTTTGAAATATCCAGTTTTAAAATGTCCAGTTCTGAGTGGTTCTCAAAATAAAACTATATCATCTAATCAACAATCCGGCTCGAATAGTTTCAGTTCCGAGCTTGTTCTTTGTATTGTTCTAGACAACCAGATAAAAAATGTGTTGCTGTGTATAGCTGTGAAATTAAAAAACTGAACAAAGAATAAGTGACATCTGTAAAAGTCTGTAAACTTCTCCAAGGAAGCCAAGCAAACATATACAAGGTGTTATAAAAATAGGTGGTCGATTTGGAACATCAGAGAAGTATTGGATCAAGTAAAAACAAATCGACCACCCCATTACAGTAACGAATACTAGAAGAATAAATAATATCATGCAAACACAAGTATCGACCATTGGCTATCGTACACGGACACGAATTAGAAACTGGAATATAAGAAGTCCAATTGAAACATCAAAGTTAGCATAACTAGAAAAGGAAATACACCGGTACAAGCTCGAAATATTAGGCCTTAGCGAAATATGATGGAAAAACAGTGTGGAATTAACTACGAGTACATGAAATACCTGATATGCTCATACACAGACACGATACACGTAATCAAGGCTTAGGAATAACAGCAGCTAGACGCAAGAAAGCATTACTTGAATTTAAACCAGTAATCCGAATAATAACAGGAAGTTTCCAGTCGAAAATAAGAAGTGCTACGTATCTACCGGAAAATGCCGATCACTCACTAAAAGATAAATTCTATGAGAAGAGAGTTTTCATCGCAAAAATTTGAAACGAATAATACTCAAGTACACTTGGATATCGCCAGATGGTGGTTCAACAAACCAATAAAGTCACGTGTTGGTAAACAAGAAATTTGTATCATCTTTGCAAGATGTCAGAGTAAAGAGAGGAGCAGACATGCACAGCGATCAGCAACTAGTAATATCAACATTCAAACTAGAACCCGCCAAAGTTAAGCCCTACAAATTAACATTACCAATAACGAAACTGGCACAGTTGATGAAAAAGTGTCACAAATAGAAAAAGCCTACGCCAAAACCGCTACTAGTGTACTCATATGACAAGAGAACTAGAGCGACGTTACAAGTGCCATAAGAAAGGTAAAGAACAACAAAGTTGCAGGATCGGACATCATCCCAGCTGATCTAATAAATGGTGATATATATAGAAGCAGTGATTCTAACACCACTATTAGCGAACATTTGGGGTACAGGTAGAATACCAGAGAAATGGAAAGAAGGAATAACTATAACAACCCCGAAGAAAGGCTACTTAAGAGAATGCCAGATTTGGAAAGGGATTCCCATCCTCAACAGCATAGTGAAGTTATTGGCTATGTGATCATCTTGGAGCGAATTACCCCTTTGATAATCACATACGAAATGAGCAAGCTGGCCTTAGACCTGAAAAGAGATGCAAGGACCACATCAATACAGTTCGGATCTTAATTAAACAATGTAACGAATATTCTAGAACTTATTCTTCATGAACTTTTAGCGAGCATTCGGTATTCTGAGGAAAATCAGAATGACGAAGGCCCTAACAGGTAGCACTGAAGAGGATATAAGTCAAAGGATCAACAAAGCCAGAAACATATTCAACACGCTTCACAAGATCTGGAACACATCCGCACTGTCAAGAAATATAAAGCTAAAATTAGTATTACTGTATGATTGTGAAACATGGATAGTCACATCAAGACTCCTAGTATTTGTAAAAAGCCTCAGGTGATAACATGCTTCTGGTCAAACAAAATCACGAACGAGAAGCTCTTCCTCCAAATAAAGCAAATTGGTGACATTACCAGAATATCATTAGAATGGAACCCACACGGAAAGCCGGAAGACCGCCGACTACATGGAAAAGAACTATGCTAACTAAATCGAAAGTCAACCATAACTGAACTAATTATTTCAGAACCTGAACATTATTTCGCATAGCTACGAAAGAATAATTATGACGCTCGTGGGACGTGATGAAAGAGAATTGACACTAGTGGTGGTTTGTGCTAAAGTTATTGAGAAGTACAGATCGTAATGAAGCTAAGCATGTTTCTGGTGATACGAACGCATTGGAGGTGTCAAATTATAATGGTTCTTAGAATACAAAAAGTGACGTCAGCTGTTTCTTCTGTAAGTAAAAAGGCCATTTTCGAAGTATGTGCGATAAATATGCAAAATGGAAAGCAAAGCAAGATAAGATTGGAAAATCGAAAGCTAATATTATCAAGCAACTTGATACGTATCAATCCTTGTTCATTGCTGGTAATCGTACGAGCGATTAAATCGTCGATTCTGGGGTGTCATCATATTTCCAGGTATCGTGATGCATTTATCGAATCACATACTAAAAATGTACAGGTTGTAAAGGTCAACCAGTGAAATCATCTGGCAAGGGCCGAAATTGCGGTAAACTGAATTCACGTGAAGCGACTGACGGAAAAAGGACTTACAACGGAAATAAATACCAAATGCGTATATCGAATAACAGTGAAAAATATTCCAAAAGAAGGTCTCGTAGATGGGATGAAGTTGACAGATCACAGATCGAAATGCAATTATGCGGCAGAATTTAATGTTTGTGTCAAAGGTAAAATGACGCGGAGTAAAGCTGACACTAGTTTGCACACTCCCCATAGACAACATGGTTATTTGTGTGCGTTGAAATATTTTGATGATATATTGGTAGCTTATGACGTGCAAGGATACGGCAATCATTTTACGAAATATAAATTCTGGCACGAGATTAAAAGGTATCGAGACAGAATACCTTCTTGTCGTACACCGGAGCTAATTGTAGAAACTCCCGATGACTTGTTCGCAGCTTTGGCACAGCTTTCTGTGACTGCATTACAGTCATTTTACATAAATGCACATTTTTTTGAGATATTCCCAGTCACCACAAAGCAAACCATAAGCTATTCCGATGGATTGAGTCAGAGGCTTGCTGGAAATCTAAAAACACCTGATGGACGTCACTATACGAGATTGTAAAACATGTAGAATTTAGAATGGATCATCCTCAGCGAAAAAGCTTGATCAGTGACTGACCGATTCCGATGAAATCCTTCTTGCTAAGTTGGTAGTCACCTACAATTTCTGCCGCTACGTCAACCGATATGTGATCTCGTACCTTGGATGACCCGGGACCTGTACTTAACAATTAACCCATAGTCAATTTGATTTTGAGACGTCTCACGCGGTCGTGTCCATGTTTCCACGTGGATGTTTTATGAGGAAAGAATGTGCTAGATACAATAAGATCACGTGTGATCATAAAGTACATGATTCTGTCCCCACTATTGGTTGCTATTTCGTATTGGAAGTAAAGACATTTCTGATGTCATGTTCCGGTATAGAAATGGTAGCTCCTCCGATATGTGACTTAGTTTTAAACGCGACAGCTTGATCACACATGAAGGCCCTTCCAATCAGACAATTATTGCCCATTCTCTAGTGTTTCCCATATTTATTACTGCGTTCATTTGTTTCATTATAACGTCAAAACAAACACAATCTGAGAACACTTAGATGGCATGTGCCCGCAGCGTATATAAGACTGTGTACTGGAAACTATGGTCTCCGAATCCAGAATAACGGTATTTAAGCTGCCTGGCTCATCAGAGACAACTACTGTTGTTATTTACGAGTATCATTTACGAGTAAGCGTGTACAAAGTCTACAAACTAAAACAACCACAAACATTACCATACCTGTAGATAAGGAATACCCAAAATGGATTTATGGCTCTGAAGACTGGGCCACTGTTTAAATGGCAGCGGAATGGAAATAAAGGTTTTGAATCTGAAGTCATGCCTAATGCCTAATCATTCTGACAGCAATTGTTGGACGTGCATAAAAGGTAAGTATAGACACGTTAACCATTTAAACAAGGAAGGAATCAGTTCAAGAGAGGAATTCAAGAAAATAAGAATTGAAAGAAGGAGGAATTCAAGAATTGTGTAGAACGCTAAAAAGGGGAGGTTTGCAAATGTTCGGGAACCGACAATGGAATATATTAACTAGGTTTAGTCAGTCAGATTAAGTATTGAGTTCTGTGCGGAAGCAGTATCGTCGACATGCTCCTTATAGACAACTAATCTTTTACACGAAGTATTAAAGCTGATGGATACGTAAACCACAATTTGAAAATTTGGACGGAATGAAACCCCAACCTTAAACATTTACGTATTATAGATGAACAGCAATGATTCATTGAAGCCAAAACCGTAAGTTCAAGTATCCCTGGTTACCGCGATGCTGATTGGGGCAGTCATGAAGACGAACGGAAATCCACCACCAGTAATGTTTTCATATAATCAACGGAAGCGAAGGGTTCAAGATTAGAAATGTTGAGTTGGAGCCTGAATTATCTAAACTCAAAGGAGTATATTCAATCTTTAATTTGATAGAGTATCTTTAAGGAAATGCCAAAGTTAAAGTTATCGCATAAGCAGTTAAAGGAACCTTCTTAATGAACCGGCACTGGGTTCGAATCCCATAGGTCGCGGACTTTATCTCTAATTGTCGTCCTCAGAAAGATCATTAGTACTATTGCAGTGTTGGAATTTATTTAAACGAAACTTGAACTCTGAAAAGTCCGACATATATGGTTTCGTAATAAGAACAAAATAGTCGATGATGCCTTCTGTAACTTATGGTACATGTTTCTCTCAGCAACTAGAAGGATAAGTCGTTTGAAACCAAATTCTCAATAAATTAAATTGATTAAAAATCTACACGAAATTATTATTTTTTAAATTTTATTAAACTCTATTCCAATATCATTAGGACTACACAGACCATCATGTAAATGTTGGCAATATAATGGCCAAACTTAAAGATCTGTATATAAATATTTATTCATAATTATAAAAACATAAATATGTACAAAATATACTCTTAATACTATGAAATAAATTCGGAGTATCACAAATACTAATGAGGTTTCGGCTTATGCCCATCAACATAAAAGTTTCTAGTCGCTTGTGGCAATTGTAATTCCATGCCATCGAGATCTTTTGTTAATATAATTTGACAACCAAGTCGTGAGTTTTCTTTTAAAAACGGTGCCATATCAAGTAAATCTTCTTCTTTTTCTTCGGCTTCCGGCAACTTGTTCAATTGATCACCTTTTACATATACATGACAAGTGGTACATGCCAATGATGCTTCACAAGCACCCTCCATTTCGACACCAAACCGATGAGCTAAATATAATGCATTATCGCCTATTTTTCCTCGAACCGGTGTACGTTTTCCATTCTTATCAATATAAACTATATTAACCCTATAAAAATAATGATGATTAATAAAACTAAACGAACAAATAACAGAGCTTTATCTAAAAATTACACTTCATCTTCTGATTTTGGATCTTGCCATTCGTATTCCCCGTGTCGTTGACCTGTAATTTAAACATAATGCTTTTAGTGTCAGCGTAAGTTTTTTATTAATATCACTAAATTACCATTAGTTAGTTGTATTTGTCTACTAGCCACAACATTAATTAAATTTATACACGAATTTCTAATTGCATTTAATCGAAATAAACTCATTTTTGGTTATGTTATGACAAATAAAATAGTTTGTCGGCCTTGTGAACCTAACAAAAGCCGACCAGTTCAGTATGCTTACGTACAGATGTCTCACGATATAATAAAAAGTTTGTGTCATAATTTTGACAGCTCCGAACTATTATAATTTTTGAGTGAAAATGTTGCAATTGGCGAAAAATACTAAAAATGTTAAAATCATTAATAATTTATATAAAAACAGCCGATATAGTACACAAATTAATAATGAACCAAGTACTGTAGTAGCTGATGATGAGGGTAAGTTTTATAGATTAATATCGTATTGTAGTATTTATGTGAGGTTATGTTATTATTACAGAATTTCGAGTGTTAAATCTTCGAGAAACCCGTCAACAATTCCGAAGACGAATTATAACTAGGCCACCCGTAAGTCCTCCAAGAACACAGCAAATGCCTATCGATCAAGATTGGGGTGCAGTATGGCCCGGTCCTAAAACATTTCATCCGGCGTCTGTACCACTTCCAATTCGGCAAGGATATACGCCTAAGGGATTACCGCCACCAGGAAAATATGCCAATGCTGAACTAATGAAAATACCAAATTTTTTGCATTTAACACCACCGGTTATAAAACAGCAGTGTGCAGCTATTAAACAATTTTGTACTGCATGGCCAGAAGGTTTGGAAACCGAAGAAAAAATTAAATCTAATTTTCCAGTCGAAGTAGTCACATCAGACTACTGTCACGGTCTTCCAACGATCCGAAATCCATTGTCACGAATCGTATCGCTAAAAATACCGTTATCTAAGTTACCTCTTGATCAACATGCCAAAGATAAATTTTTACGTTTGGTTGGTGATCGATACGACTCAGTCACCGATACTGTAACAATCGTGACCGATCGGTGTCCATTAAAAAAGCAAAATGAAGATTATGCCCATTATCTACTCACCGCATTATTTCATGAATCGTGGACCGTCGAACCATGGGAGGCCAGTAAACAGGAAGCGGATATGGAAGTATATCACTGGGGTCGCAACAAAGCCAAGGAATCATCAGAAAATATAATAAATTGGAATCAACCCGGCAAAACGAATAAAGTATCTGATGAATATATACAAAGTCTCGAAACATTAATAAACGAAGGAGAGAACGAGTATAATCTTATAAAGTACAAAGAAGGGGTGCTGAATTTATTAAATATAAAAAAAGTAAACGATAGTCGAACAACCGAGTCAGCTTAATGAGCTTGCTTAATACACTGGAAAATAAATTAGATTAGATAAAAAGTTTAGCATATTAATAATAAACAGACATATTTTATTGAACATTACAAAACGCTTTAGGTCGAATTTTGTTCTTTTAAAATGTGCGAAAAAATAAATAACCGTTGACCATAATATTACCATAATAATCTGTGCAAACCAGCACTTAGCTAAGATTCGAAGATTTTCTACCTGATGTCGAAAATTTGCAAAGATCTAGCCTATTAAATACAAACGAAGCAAAGAAGGATTCTGAAAAAGCAACTACTTAGGCATTATTAAACTATCGGAAAATTACTCAGTGCTCCCAAAAAAATGTATCAATGTAATAACGTGCATTTCCCAGAGCTTTTGATTGTGGTATCATTCATCAGAATCAGACGACTATTAAGTGCTGTATTGACTATACAATCAAATTCGAAAAATTGCAAAGGCTAACCCCTTTGCTTATTTTTGGGTTTTGGCATACTAACTTTTTGTTGAAATGTTCATATATTTTATAGCAGTATTTATACTGGTGTCCAGAGCTTTTGATTAAGGTATCATTCATCATAATCGGACGACTATTACGTGCTGTATTGACTATACAATCAAATTCGAAAATTTGCAAAGGCTAACCCCTTTGCTTATTTTTGGGTTTTGGCATACTAACTTTTTGTTGAAATGTTCATATATTTTATAGCAGTATTTATACTGGTGTCCAGAGCTTTTGATTAATGTATCATTCATCATAATCGGACGACTATTACGTGCTGTATTGACTATACAATCAAATTCGAAAATTTGCTAAGGCTAACCCCTTTGCTTATTTTTGGGTTTTGGCATACTAACTTTTTGTTAAAATGTTCATATATTTTATAGCAGTATTTATACTGGTGTCCAGAGCTTTTGATTAAGGTATCATTCATCATAATCGGATGACTATTACGTGATGTATCAAATTCGAAAATTTGCAAAGGCTAATTTAACCCCTTTGCTTATTTTTGGGTTTTGGCATACAAAATTTTTGTTGAAATGTTCATATATTTTATAGCAGTTTTATACTGGTGTCCAGAGCTTTTGATTAAGGTATCATTCATCATAATCGGACGACTATTACGTGCTGTATTGACTATACAATCAAATTCGAAAATTTGCAAAGGCTAACCCCTTTGCTTATTTTTGGGTTTTGGCATACTAACTTTTTGTTGAAATGTTCATATATTTTATAGCAGTATTTATACTGGTGTCCAGAGCTTTTGATTAAGGTATCATTCATCATAATCGGACGACTATTACGTGCTGTATTGACTATACAATCAAATTCGAAAATTTGCTAAGGCTAACCCCTTTGCTTATTTTTGGGTTTTGGCATACTAACTTTTTGTTAAAATGTTCATATATTTTATAGCAGTATTTATACTGGTGTCCAGAGCTTTTGATTAAGGTATCATTCATCATAATCGGATGACTATTACGTGATGTATCAAATTCGAAAATTTGCAAAGGCTAATTTAACCCCTTTGCTTATTTTTGGGTTTTGGCATACAAAATTTTGTTCATATATTTTATAGCAGTATTTATACTGGTGTCCAGAGCTTTTGATTAAGGTATCATTCATCATAATCGGATGACTATTACGTGATGTATCAAATTCGAAAATTTGCAAAGGCTAATTTAACCCCTTTGCTTATTTTTGGGTTTTGGCATACAAAATTTTTGTTGAAATGTTCATATATTTTATAGCAGTTTTATACTGGTGTCCAGAGCTTTTGATTAAGGTATCATTCATCATAATCGGACGACTATTACGTGCTGTATTGACTATACAATCAAATTCGAAAATTTGCAAAGGCTAACCCCTTTGCTTATTTTTGGGTTTTGGCATACTAACTTTTTGTTGAAATGTTCATATATTTTATAGCAGTATTTATAGTGGTGTTCAGAGCTTTTGATTAAGGTATCATTCATCATAATCGGACGACTATTACGTGCTGTATGACTATACAATCAAATTCGAAAAATTGCAAAGGCTAACCCCTTTGCTTATTTTTGGGTTTTGGCATACTAACTTTTTGTTGAAATGTTCATTTATTTTATAGCAGTATTTATACTGGTGTTCAGAGCTTTTGATTAAGGTGTCATTCATCATAATCGGACGACTATTACGTGATGTATCAAATTCGAAAATTTGCAAAGGCTAATTTAACCCCTTTGCTTATTTTTGGGTTTTGGCATACATAATTTTTGTTGAAATGTTCATATATTTTATAGCAGTTTTTATACTGGTGTCCAGAGCTTTTGATTAAGGTATCATTCATCATAATCGGACGACTATTACGTGCTGTATTGACTATACAATCAAATTCGAAAATTTGCAAAGGCTAACCCCTTTGCTTATTTTTGGGTTTTGGCATACTAACTTTTTGTTGAAATGTTCATTTATTTTATAGCAGTATTTATACTGGTGTTCAGAGCTTTTGATTAAGGTATCATTCATCATAATCGGACGACTATTACGTGCTGTATGACTATACAATCAAATTCGAAAATTTGCAAAGGCTAACCCCTTTGCTTATTCTTGGGTTTTGGCATACTAACTTTTTGTTGAAATGTTCATATATTTTATAGCAGTTTTTATACTGGTGTTCAGAGCTTTTGATTAAGGTATCATTCATCATAATCGGACGACTATTACGTGATGTATCAAATTCGAAAATTTGCAAAGGCTAATTTAACCCCTTTGCTTATTTTTGGGTTTTGCCATACACAATTTTTGTTGAAATGTTCATATATTTTATAGCAGTTTTTATACTGGTGTCCAGAGCTTTTGATTAAGGTATCATTCATCATAATCGGACGACTATTACGTGCTGTATGACTATACAATCAAATTCGAAAATTTGCAAAGGCTAACCCCTTTGCTTATTCTTGGGTTTTGGCATACTAACTTTTTGTTGAAATGTTCATTTATTTTATAGCAGTATTTATACTGGTGTTCAGAGCTTTTGATTAAGGTGTCATTCATCATAATCGGACGACTATTACGTGATGTATCAAATTCGAAAATTTGCAAAGGCTAATTTAACCCCTTTGCTTATTTTTGGGTTTTGGCATACATAATTTTTGTTGAAATGTTCATATATTTTATAGCAGTTTTTATACTGGTGTCCAGAGCTTTTGATTAAGGTATCATTCATCATAATCGGACGACTATTACGTGCTGTATTGACTATACAATCAAATTCGAAAATTTGCAAAGGCTAACCCCTTTGCTTATTTTTGGGTTTTGGCATACTAACTTTTTGTTGAAATGTTCATATATTTTATAGCAGTACTTATACTGGTGTCCAGAGCTTTTGATTAAGGTGTCATTCATCATAATCGGACGACTATTACGTGATGTATCAAATTCGAAAATTTGCAAAGGCTAATTTAACCCCTTTGCTTATTTTTGGGTTTTGGCATACAAAAATTTTGTTGAAATGTTCATATATTTTATAGCAGTATTTATACTGGTGTCCAGAGCTTTTGATTAAGGTATCATTCATCATAATCGGACGACTATTACGTGATGTATCAAATTCGAAAATTTGCAAAGGCTAATTTAACCCCTTTGCTTATTTTTGGGTTTTGGCATACAAAATTTTTGTTGAAATGTTCATATATTTTATAGCAGTATTTATACTGGTGTCCAGAGCTTTTGATTAAGGTATCATTCATCATAATCGGACGACTATTACGTGCTGTATTGACTATACAATCAAATTCGAAAATTTGCAAAGGCTAACCCCTTTGCTTATTCTTGGGTTTTGGCATACTAACTTTTTGTTGAAATGTTCATTTATTTTATAGCAGTATTTATACTGGTGTCCAGAGCTTTTGATTAAGGTATCATTCATCATAATCGGACGACTATTACGTGATGTATCAAATTCGAAAATTTGCAAAGGCTAATTTAACCCCTTTGCTTATTTTTGGGTTTTGGCATACAAAAATTTTGTTGAAATGTTCATATATTTTATAGCAGTATTTATACTGGTGTCCAGAGCTTTTGATTAAGGTATCATTCATCATAATCGGACGACTATTACGTGCTGTATTGACTATACAATCAAATTCGAAAATTTGCAAAGGCTAACCCCTTTGCTTATTTTTGGGTTTTGGCATACTAACTTTTTGTTGAAATGTTCATTTATTTTATAGCAGTATTTATACTGGTGTTCAGAGCTTTTGATTAAGGTGTCATTCATCATAATCGGACGACTATTACGTGATGTATCAAATTCGAAAATTTGCAAAGGCTAATTTAACCCCTTTGCTTATTTTTGGGTTTTGGCATACAAAATTTTTGTTGAAATGTTCATATATTTTATAGCAGTTTTTATACTGGTGTCCAGAGCTTTTGATTAAGGTATCATTCATCATAATCGGACGACTATTACGTGCTGTATTGACTATACAATCAAATTCGAAAATTTGCAAAGGCTAACCCCTTTGCTTATTTTTGGGTTTTGGCATATTAACTTTTTGTTGAAATGTTCATTTATTTTATAGCAGTACTTATACTGGTGTCCAGAGCTTTTGATTAAGGTGTCATTCATCATAATCGGACGACTATTACGTGATGTATCAAATTCGAAAATTTGCAAAGGCTAATTTAACCCCTTTGCTTATTTTTGGGTTTTGGCATACAAAAATTTTGTTGAAATGTTCATATATTTTATAGCAGTATTTATACTGGTGTCCAGAGCTTTTGATTAAGGTATCATTCATCATAATCGGACGACTATTACGTGCTGTATTGACTATACAATCAAATTCGAAAATTTGCAAAGGCTAACCCCTTTGCTTATTTTTGGGTTTTGGCATACTAACTTTTTGTTGAAATGTTCATTTATTTTATAGCAGTATTTATACTGGTGTCCAGAGCTTTTGATTAAGGTATCATTCATCATAATCGGACGACTATTACGTGATGTATCAAATTCGAAAATTTGCAAAGGCTAAATTAACGCCTTTGCTTATTTTTGGGTTTTGGCATACAAAATTTTTGTTGAAATGTTCATATATTTTATAGCAGTATTTATACTGGTGTCCAGAGCTTTTGATTAAGGTATCATTCATCATAATCGGACGACTATTACGTGATGTATCAAATTCGAAAATTTGCAAAGGCTAATTTAACCCCTTTGCTTATTTTTGGGTTTTGGCATACAAAATTTTTGTTGAAATGTTCATATATTTTATAGCAGTATATATACTGGTGTCCAGAGCTTTTGATTAAGGTATCATTCATCATAATCGGACGACTATTACGTGCTGTATTGACTATACAATATAGTCAATACAGCACGTAATAGTCGTCGTGCTGTATTGACTATCGGACGACTATTACGTGCTGTATGACTATACAATCAAATTCGAAAAATTGCAAAGGCTAACCCCTTTGCTTATTTTTGGGTTTTGGCATACTAACTTTTTGTTGAAATGTTCATTTATTTTATAGCAGTATTTATACTGGTGTTCAGAGCTTTTGATTAAGGTGTCATTCATCATAATCGGACGACTATTACGTGATGTATCAAATTCGAAAATTTGCAAAGGCTAATTTAACCCCTTTGCTTATTTTTGGGTTTTGGCATACAAAATTTTTGTTGAAATGTTCATATATTTTATAGCAGTTTTTATACTGGTGTCCAGAGCTTTTGATTAAGGTATCATTCATCATAATCGGACGACTATTACGTGCTGTATTGACTATACAATCAAATTCGAAAATTTGCAAAGGCTAACCCCTTTGCTTATTCTTGGGTTTTGGCATATTAACTTTTTGTTGAAATGTTCATTTATTTTATAGCAGTATTTATACTGGTGTTCAGAGCTTTTGATTAAGGTGTCATTCATCATAATCGGACGACTATTACGTGATGTATCAAATTCGAAAATTTGCAAAGGCTAATTTAACCCCTTTGCTTATTTTTGGGTTTTGGCATACAAAATTTTTGTTGAAATGTTCATATATTTTATAGCAGTTTTTATACTGGTGTCCAGAGCTTTTGATTAAGGTATCATTCATCATAATCGGACGACTATTACGTGCTGTATTGACTATACAATCAAATTCGAAAATTTGCAAAGGCTAACCCCTTTGCTTATTTTTGGGTTTTGGCATATTAACTTTTTGTTGAAATGTTCATTTATTTTATAGCAGTACTTATACTGGTGTCCAGAGCTTTTGATTAAGGTGTCATTCATCATAATCGGACGACTATTACATGATGTATCAAATTCGAAAATTTGCAAAGGCTAATTTAACCCCTTTGCTTATTTTTGGGTTTTGGCATACAAAAATTTTGTTGAAATGTTCATATATTTTATAGCAGTATTTATACTGGTGTCCAGAGCTTTTGATTAAGGTATCATTCATCATAATCGGACGACTATTACGTGCTGTATTGACTATACAATCAAATTCGAAAATTTGCAAAGGCTAACCCCTTTGCTTATTTTTGGGTTTTGGCATACTAACTTTTTGTTGAAATGTTCATTTATTTTATAGCAGTATTTATACTGGTGTCCAGAGCTTTTGATTAAGGTATCATTCATCATAATCGGACGACTATTACGTGATGTATCAAATTCGAAAATTTGCAAAGGCTAATTTAACCCCTTTGCTTATTTTTGGGTTTTGGCATACAAAATTTTTGTTGAAATGTTCATATATTTTATAGCAGTATTTATACTGGTGTCCAGAGCTTTTGATTAAGGTATCATTCATCATAATCGGACGACTATTACGTGCTGTATTGACTATACAATCAAATTCGAAAATTTGCAAAGGCTAACCCCTTTGCTTATTCTTGGGTTTTGGCATACTAACTTTTTGTTGAAATGTTCATTTATTTTATAGCAGTATTTATACTGGTGTTCAGAGCTTTTGATTAAGGTGTCATTCATCATAATCGGACGACTATTACGTGATGTATCAAATTCGAAAATTTGCAAAGGCTAATTTAACCCCTTTGCTTATTTTTGGGTTTTGGCATACAAAATTTTTGTTGAAATGTTCATATATTTTATAGCAGTTTTTATACTGGTGTCCAGAGCTTTTGATTAAGGTATCATTCATCATAATCGGACGACTATTACGTGCTGTATTGACTATACAATCAAATTCGAAAATTTGCAAAGGCTAACCCCTTTGCTTATTCTTGGGTTTTGGCATACTAACTTTTTGTTGAAATGTTCATTTATTTTATAGCAGTATTTATACTGGTGTCCAGAGCTTTTGATTAAGGTATCATTCATCATAATCGGACGACTATTACGTGATGTATCAAATTCGAAAATTTGCAAAGGCTAATTTAACCCCTTTGCTTATTTTTGGGTTTTGGCATACAAAATTTTTGTTGAAATGTTCATATATTTTATAGCAGTATATATACTGGTGTCCAGAGCTTTTGATTAAGGTATCATTCATCATAATCGGACGACTATTACGTGCTGTATTGACTATACAATCAAATTCGAAAATTTGCAAAGGCTAACCCCTTTGCTTATTCTTGGGTTTTGGCATACTAACTTTTTGTTGAAATGTTCATTTATTTTATAGCAGTATTTATACTGGTGTCCAGAGCTTTTGATTAAGGTATCATTCATCATAATCGGACGACTATTACGTGATGTATCAAATTCGAAAATTTGCAAAGGCTAACCCCTTTGCTTATTTTTGGGTTTTGGCATACTAACTTTTTGTTGAAATGTTCATATATTTTATAGCAGTATTTATACTGGTGTTCAGAGCTTTTGATTAAGGTATCATTCATCATAATCGGACGACTATTACGTGCTGTATTGACTATACAATCAAATTCGAAAATTTGCAAAGGCTAACCCCTTTGCTTATTTTTGGGTTTTGGCATACAACATTTTTGTTGAAATGTTCATATATTTTATAGCAGTTTTTATACTGGTGTCCAGAGCTTTTGATTACTGGTGTCCAGAGCTTTTGACTATTACGTGCTGTATTGACTATACAATCAAATTCGAAAATTTGCAAAGGCTAACCCCTTTGCTTATTTTTGGGTTTTGGCATACTAACTTTTTGTTGAAATGTTCATATATTTTATAGCAGTATTTATACTGGTGTTCAGAGCTTTTGATTAAGGTATCATTCATCATAATCGGACGACTATTACGTGCTGTATTGACTATACAATCAAATTCGAAAATTTGCAAAGGCTAACCCCTTTGCTTATTTTTGGGTTTTGGCATACAACATTTTTGTTGAAATGTTCATATATTTTATAGCAGTTTTTATACTGGTGTCCAGAGCTTTTGATTACTGGTGTCCAGAGCTTTTGACTATTACGTGCTGTATTGACTATACAATCAAATTCGAAAATTTGCAAAGGCTAACCCCTAGGTCTAGATATGTAGAATTCAAAATATTGCATTTTTGAATTCTACATATCTAGACCTACCAGAAAAATATTGGTTCACAGTCCTCCGATTAAGTTGATTTTTCAAATCTTTAAACGGCTATATCTCGGGAACTAGACGTCGCAGCGACTTAAAAATAGCATTTTTGAAATCTACATATCCAGACCTACCAGAAAAATATTGGTTCAAAGTCCTCCGATTAAGTTGATTTTTCAAATCTTTAAACGGCTATATCTCGGAAACTAGACGTCGCAGCGACTTAAAAATAGCATTTTTGAAATCTACATATCCAGACCTACCAGAAAAATATTGGTTCAAAGTCCTCCGATTAAGTTGATTTTTCAAATCTTTAAACGGCTATATCTCAGAAACTAGGCGTCGCAGCGACTTAAAAATAGCATTTTTGAATTCTACATATCTAGACCTACCAGAAAAATATTGGTTCACAGTCCTCCGATTAAGTTGATTTTTCAAATCTTTAAACGGCTATATCTCGGAAACTAGACGTCGCAGCGACTTAAAAATAGCATTTTTGAAATCTACATATCCAGACCTACCAGAAAAATATTGGTTCAAAGTCCTCCGATTAAGTTGATTTTTCAAATCTTTAAACGGCTATATCTCGGAAACTAGACGTCGCAGCGACTTAAAAATAGCATTTTTGAATTCTACATATCTAGACCTACCAGAAAAATATTGGTTCAAAGTCCTCCGATTAAGTTGATTTTTCAAATCTTTAAACGGCTATATCTCGGAAACTAGACGTCGCAGCGACTTAAAAATAGCATTTTTGAATTATACATATCTAGACCTACCAGAAAAATATTGGTTCAAAGTCCTCCGATTAAGTTGATTTTTCAAATCTTTAAACGGCTATATCTCGGAAACTAGACGTCGCAGCGACTTAAAAATAGCATTTTTGAATTCTACATATCTAGACCTACCAGAAAAATATTGGTTCAAAGTCCTCCGATTAAGTTGATTTTTCAAATCTTTAAACGGCTATATCTCGGAAACTAGACGTCGCAGCGACTTAAAAATAGCATTTTTGAATTCTACATATCTAGACCTACCAGAAAAATATTGGTTCAAAGTCCTCCGATTAAGTTGATTTTTCAAATCTTTAAACGGCTATATCTCGGAAACTAGACGTCGCAGCGACTTAAAAATAGCATTTTTGAATTATACATATCTAGACCTACCAGAAAAATATTGGTTCAAAGTCCTCCGATTAAGTTGATTTTTCAAATCTTTAAACGGCTATATCTCGGAAACTAGACGTCGCAGCGACTTAGAAATAGCATTTTTGAATTCTACATATCTAGACCTACCAGAAAAATATTGGTTCAAAGTCCTCCGATTAAGTTGATTTTTCAAATCTTTAAACGGCTATATCTCGGAAACTAGACGTCGCAGCGACTTAAAAATAGCATTTTTGAATTATACATATCTAGACCTACCAGAAAAATATTGGTTCAAAGTCCTCCGATTAAGTTGATTTTTCAAATCTTTAAACGGCTATATCTCGGAAACTAGACGTCGCAGCGACTTAAAAATAGCATTTTTGAATTCTACATATCTAGACCTACCAGAAAAATATTGGTTCAAAGTCCTCCGATTAAGTTGATTTTTCAAATCTTTAAACGGCTATATCTCGGAAACTAGACGTCGCAGCGACTTAAAAATAGCATTTTTGAATTATACATATCTAGACCTACCAGAAAAATATTGGTTCAAAGTCCTCCGATTAAGTTGATTTTTCAAATCTTTAAACGGCTATATCTCGGAAACTAGACGTCGCAGCGACTTAGAAATAGCATTTTTGAATTCTACATATCTAGACCTACCAGAAAAATATTGGTTCAAAGTCCTCCGATTAAGTTGATTTTTCAAATCTTTAAACGGCTATATCTCGGAAACTAGACGTCGCAGCGACTTAAAAATAGCATTTTTGAATTATACATATCTAGACCTACCAGAAAAATATTGGTTCAAAGTCCTCCGATTAAGTTGATTTTTCAAATCTTTAAACGGCTATATCTCGGAAACTAGACGTCGCAGCGACTTAAAAATAGCATTTTTGAATTCTACATATCTAGACCTACCAGAAAAATATTGGTTCAAAGTCCTCCGATTAAGTTGATTTTTCAAATCTTTAAACGGCTATATCTCGGAAACTAGACGTCGCAGCGACTTAAAAATAGCATTTTTGAATTATACATATCTAGACCTACCAGAAAAATATTGGTTCAAAGTCCTCCGATTAAGTTGATTTTTCAAATCTTTAAACGGCTATATCTCGGAAACTAGACGTCGCAGCGACTTAAAAATAGCATTTTTGAATTCTACATATCTACCAGAAAAATATTGGTTCAAAGTCCTCCGATTAAGTTGATTTTTCAAATCTTTAAACGGCTATATCTCGGAAACTAGACGTCGCAGCGACTTAAAAATAGCATTTTTGAATTCTACATATCTAGACCTACCAGAAAAATATTGGTTCAAAGTCCTCCGATTAAGTTGATTTTTCAAATCTTTAAACGGCTATATCTCGGAAACTAGACGTCGCAGCAACTTAAAAATAGCATTTTTGAATTCTACATATCTAGACCTACCAGAAAAATATTGGTTCAAAGTCCTCCGATTAAGTTGATTTTTCAAATCTTTAAACGGCTATATCTCGGAAACTAGACGTCGCAGCGACTTAAAAATAGCATTTTTGAATTCTACATATCTAGACCTACCAGAAAAATATTGGTTCAAAGTCCTCCGATTAAGTTGATTTTTCAAATCTTTAAACGGCTATATCTCGGAAACTAGACGTCGCAGCGACTTAAAAATAGCATTTTTGAATTCTACATATCTAGACCTACCAGAAAAATATTGGTTCAAAGTCCTCCGATTAAGTTGATTTTTCAAATCTTTAAACTGCTATATCTCGGAAACTAGACGTCGCAGCGACTTAAAAATAGCATTTTTGAATTCTACATATCTAGACCTACCAGAAAAATATTGGTTCAAAGTCCTCCGATTAAGTTGATTTTTCAAATCTTTAAACTGCTATATCTCAGAAACTAGGCGTCGCAGCGACTTAAAAATAGCATTTTTGAATTCTACATATCTAGACCTACCAGAAAAATATTTGAATTCTACATATCTAGACCTACCAGAAAAATATTGGTTCAAAGTCCTCCGATTAAGTTGATTTTTCAAATCTTTAAACGGCTATATCTCGGAAACTAGACGTCGCAGCGACTTAAAAATAGCATTTTTGAATTCTACATATCCAGACCTACCAGAAAAATATTGGTTCAAAGTCCTCCGATTAAGTTTATTTTTCAAATCTTTAAACGGCTATATCTCGGAAACTAGACGTCGCAGCGACTTAAAAATAGCATTTTTGAATTCTACATATCTAGACCTACCAGAAAAATATTGGTTCAAAGTCCTCCGATTAAGTTGATTTTTCAAATCTTTAAACTGCTATATCTCAGAAACTAGGCGTCGCAGCGACTTAAAAATAGCATTTTTGAATTCTACATATCTAGACCTACCAGAAAAATATTGGTTCAAAGTCCTCCGATTAAGTTGATTTTTCAAATCTTTAAACTGCTATATCTCAGAAACTAGGCGTCGCAGCGACTTAAAAATAGCATTTTTGAATTCTACATATCTAGACATACCAGAAAAATATTGGTTCAAAGTCATCCGATTATGTTGATTTTTCAAATCTTTAAACGGCTATATCTCGGAAACTAGGCGTCGCAGCGACTTAAAAATAGCATTTTTGAAATCTACATATCCAGACCTACCAGAAAAATATTGGTTCAAAGTCCTCCGATTAAGTTGATTTTTCACATCTTTAAACGGCTATATCTCGGAAACTAGACGTCGCAGCGACTTAAAAATAGCATTTTTGAATTCTACATATCTAGACCTACCAGAAAAATATTGGTTCAAAGTCCTCCGATTAAGTTGATTTTTCAAATCTTTAAACGGCTATATCTTGGAAACTAGACGTCGCAGCGACTTAAAAATAGCATTTTTGAATTCTACATATCTAGACCTACCAGAAAAATATTGGTTCAAAGTCCTCCGATTAAGTTGATTTTTCAAATCTTTAAACGGCTATATCTTGGAAACTAGGCGTCGCAGCGACTTAAAAATAGCATTTTTGAATTCTACATATCTAGACCTACCAGAAAAATATTGGTTCAAAGTCCTCCGATTAAGTTGATTTTTCAAATCTTTAAACGGCTATATCTCGGAAACTAGACGTCGCAGCGACTTAAAAATAGCATTTTTGAATTATACATATCTAGACCTACCAGAAAAATATTGGTTCAAAGTCCTCCGATTAAGTTGATTTTTCAAATCTTTAAACGGCTATATCTTGGAAACTAGACGTCGCAGCGACTTAAAAATAGCATTTTTGAATTCTACATATCTAGACCTACCAGAAAAATATTGGTTCAAAGTCCTCCGATTAATTGATTTTTCAAATCTTTAAACGGCTATATCTCGGAAACGGCTATATCTAGACGTCGCAGCGACTTAAAAATAGCATTTTTGAATTCTACATATCTAGACCTACCAGAAAAATATTGGTTCAAAGTCCTCCGATTAAGTTGATTTTTCAAATCTTTAAACGGCTATATCTTGGAAACTAGACGTCGCAGCGACTTAAAAATAGCATTTTTGAATTCTACATATCTAGACCTACCAGAAAAATATTGGTTCAAAGTCCTCCGATTAAGTTGATTTTTCAAATCTTTAAACGGCTATATCTCGGAAACTAGACGTCGCAGCGACTTAAAAATAGAATTTTTGAATTCTACATATCTAGACTTACCAGAAAAATATTGGTTCAAAGTCCTCCGATTAAGTTGATTTTTCAAATCTTTAAACGGCTATATCTCGGAAACTAGACGTCGCAGCGACTTAAAAATATCATTTTTGAATTCTACATATCTAGACCTACCAGAAAAATATTGGTTCAAAGTCCTCCGATTAAGTTGATTTTTCAAATCTTTAAACGGCTATCTCGGAAACTAGACGTCGCAGCGACTTAAAAATAGCATTTTTGAATTATACATATCTAGACCTACCAGAAAAATATTGGTTCAAAGTCCTCCGATTAAGTTGATTTTTCAAATCTTTAAACGGCTATATCTCGGAAACTAGACGTCGCAGCGACTTAAAAATAGCATTTTTGAATTATAAATCTACATATCCAGACCTACCAGAAAAATATTGGTTCAAAGTCCTCCGATTAAGTTGATTTTTCACATCTTTAAACTGCTATATCTCGGAAATTAGACGTCGCAGCGACTTAAAAATAGCATTTTTGAATTCTACATATCTAGACATACCAGAAAAATATTGGTTCAAAGTCCTCCGATTAAGTTGATTTTTCAAATCTTTAAACGGCTATCTCGGAAACTAGACGTCGCAGCGACTTAAAAATAGCATTTTTGAATTATACATATCTAGACCTACCAGAAAAATATTGGTTCAAAGTCCTCCGATTAATTGATTTTTCAAATCTTTAAACGGCTATATCTCGGAAACGGCTATATCTAGACGTCGCAGCGACTTAAAAATAGCATTTTTGAATTCTACATATCTAGACCTACCAGAAAAATATTGGTTCAAAGTCCTCCGATTAAGTTGATTTTTCAAATCTTTAAACGGCTATATCTTGGAAACTAGACGTCGCAGCGACTTAAAAATAGCATTTTTGAATTCTACATATCTAGACCTACCAGAAAAATATTGGTTCAAAGTCCTCCGATTAAGTTGATTTTTCAAATCTTTAAACGGCTATATCTCGGAAACGGCTATATCTAGACGTCGCAGCGACTTAAAAATAGCATTTTTGAATTCTACATATCTAGACCTACCAGAAAAATATTGGTTCAAAGTCCTCCGATTAAGTTGATTTTTCAAATCTTTAAACGGCTATATCTTGGAAACTAGACGTCGCAGCGACTTAAAAATAGCATTTTTGAATTCTACATATCTAGACCTACCAGAAAAATATTGGTTCAAAGTCCTCCGATTAATTGATTTTTCAAATCTTTAAACGGCTATATCTCGGAAACGGCTATATCTAGACGTCGCAGCGACTTAAAAATAGCATTTTTGAATTCTACATATCTAGACCTACCAGAAAAATATTGGTTCAAAGTCCTCCGATTAAGTTGATTTTTCAAATCTTTAAACGGCTATATCTTGGAAACTAGACGTCGCAGCGACTTAAAAATAGCATTTTTGAATTCTACATATCTAGACCTACCAGAAAAATATTGGTTCAAAGTCCTCCGATTAAGTTGATTTTTCAAATCTTTAAACGGCTATATCTCGGAAACTAGACGTCGCAGCGACTTAAAAATATCATTTTTGAATTCTACATATCTAGACCTACCAGAAAAATATTGGTTCAAAGTCCTCCGATTAAGTTGATTTTTCAAATCTTTAAACGGCTATCTCGGAAACTAGACGTCGCAGCGACTTAAAAATAGCATTTTTGAATTATACATATCTAGACCTACCAGAAAAATATTGGTTCAAAGTCCTCCGATTAAGTTGATTTTTCAAATCTTTAAACGGCTATATCTCGGAAACTAGACGTCGCAGCGACTTAAAAATAGCATTTTTGAATTATAAATCTACATATCCAGACCTACCAGAAAAATATTGGTTCAAAGTCCTCCGATTAAGTTGATTTTTCAAATCTTTAAACTGCTATATCTCAGAAACTAGGCGTCGCAGCGACTTAAAAATAGCATTTTTGAATTCTACATATCCAGACCTACCAGAAAAATATTGGTTCAAAGTCCTCCGATTAAGTTGATTTTTCAAATCTTTAAACGGCTATATCTCGGAAACTAGACGTCGCAGCGACTTAAAAATAGCATTTTTGAATTCTACATATCTAGACCTACCAGAAAAATATTGGTTCAAAGTCCTCCGATTAAGTTGATTTTTCAAATCTTTAAACGGCTATATCTTGGAAACTAGACGTCGCAGCGACTTAAAAATAGCATTTTTGAATTCTACATATCTAGACCTACCAGAAAAATATTGGTTCAAAGTCCTCCGATTAAGTTGATTTTTCAAATCTTTAAACGGCTATATCTCGGAAACTAGACGTCGCAGCGACTTAAAAATAGCATTTTTGAATTATACATATCTAGACCTACCAGAAAAATATTGGTTCAAAGTCCTCCGATTAAGTTGATTTTTCAAATCTTTAAACGGCTATATCTCGGAAACTAGACGTCGCAGCGACTTAAAAATAGCATTTTTGAATTATACATATCTAGACCTACCAGAAAAATATTGGTTCAAAGTCCTCCGATTAAGTTGATTTTTCAAATCTTTAAACGGCTATATCTTGGAAACTAGACGTCGCAGCGACTTAAAAATAGCATTTTTGAATTCTACATATCTAGACCTACCAGAAAAATATTGGTTCAAAGTCCTCCGATTAATTGATTTTTCAAATCTTTAAACGGCTATATCTCGGAAACGGCTATATCTAGACGTCGCAGCGACTTAAAAATAGCATTTTTGAATTCTACATATCTAGACCTACCAGAAAAATATTGGTTCAAAGTCCTCCGATTAAGTTGATTTTTCAAATCTTTAAACGGCTATATCTCGGAAACGGCTATATCTAGACGTCGCAGCGACTTAAAAATAGCATTTTTGAATTCTACATATCTAGACCTACCAGAAAAATATTGGTTCAAAGTCCTCCGATTAAGTTGATTTTTCAAATCTTTAAACGGCTATATCTTGGAAACTAGACGTCGCAGCGACTTAAAAATAGCATTTTTGAATTCTACATATCTAGACCTACCAGAAAAATATTGGTTCAAAGTCCTCCGATTAAGTTGATTTTTCAAATCTTTAAACGGCTATATCTCGGATTCAAAGTCCTCCGATTAAGTTGATTTTTCAAATCTTTAAACGGCTATATCTCGGAAACTAGACGTCGCAGCGACTTAAAAATAGCATTTTTGAATTATACATATCTAGACCTACCAGAAAAATATTGGTTCAAAGTCCTCCGATTAAGTTGATTTTTCAAATCTTTAAACGGCTATATCTCGGAAACTAGACGTCGCAGCGACTTAAAAATAGCATTTTTGAATTATACATATCTAGACCTACCAGAAAAATATTGGTTCAAAGTCCTCCGATTAAGTTGATTTTTCAAATCTTTAAACGGCTATATCTCGGATTCAAAGTCCTCCGATTAAGTTGATTTTTCAAATCTTTAAACGGCTATATCTCGGAAACTAGACGTCGCAGCGACTTAAAAATAGCATTTTTGAATTATACATATCTAGACCTACCAGAAAAATATTGATTCAAAGTCCTCCGATTAAGTTGATTTTTCAAATCTTTAAACGGCTATATCTCGGAAACTAGACGTCGCAGCGACTTAAAAATAGCATTTTTGAATTTTACATATCTAGACCTACCAGAAAAATATTGGTTCAAAGTCCTCCGATTAAGTTGATTTTTCAAATCTTTAAACGGCTATATCTTGGAAACTAGACGTCGCAGCGACTTAAAAATAGCATTTTTGAATTCTACATATCTAGACCTACCAGAAAAATATTGGTTCAAAGTCCTCCGATTAAGTTGATTTTTCAAATCTTTAAACGGCTATATCTTGGAAACTAGGCGTCGCAGCGACTTAAAAATAGCATTTTTGAATTCTACATATCTAGACCTACCAGAAAAATATTGGTTCAAAGTCCTCCGATTAAGTTGATTTTTCAAATCTTTAAACGGCTATATCTCGGAAACTAGACGTCGCAGCGACTTAAAAATAGCATTTTTGAATTATACATATCTAGACCTACCAGAAAAATATTGGTTCAAAGTCCTCCGATTAAGTTGATTTTTCAAATCTTTAAACGGCTATATCTTGGAAACTAGACGTCGCAGCGACTTAAAAATAGCATTTTTGAATTCTACATATCTAGACCTACCAGAAAAATATTGGTTCAAAGTCCTCCGATTAATTGATTTTTCAAATCTTTAAACGGCTATATCTCGGAAACGGCTATATCTAGACGTCGCAGCGACTTAAAAATAGCATTTTTGAATTCTACATATCTAGACCTACCAGAAAAATATTGGTTCAAAGTCCTCCGATTAAGTTGATTTTTCAAATCTTTAAACGGCTATATCTTGGAAACTAGACGTCGCAGCGACTTAAAAATAGCATTTTTGAATTCTACATATCTAGACCTACCAGAAAAATATTGGTTCAAAGTCCTCCGATTAAGTTGATTTTTCAAATCTTTAAACGGCTATATCTCGGAAACTAGACGTCGCAGCGACTTAAAAATAGAATTTTTGAATTCTACATATCTAGACCTACCAGAAAAATATTGGTTCAAAGTCCTCCGATTAAGTTGATTTTTCAAATCTTTAAACGGCTATATCTCGGAAACTAGACGTCGCAGCGACTTAAAAATATCATTTTTGAATTCTACATATCTAGACCTACCAGAAAAATATTGGTTCAAAGTCCTCCGATTAAGTTGATTTTTCAAATCTTTAAACGGCTATATCTCGGAAACTAGACGTCGCAGCGACTTAAAAATAGAATTTTTGAATTCTACATATCTAGACCTACCAGAAAAATATTGGTTCAAAGTCCTCCGATTAAGTTGATTTTTCAAATCTTTAAACGGCTATATCTCGGAAACTAGACGTCGCAGCGACTTAAAAATATCATTTTTGAATTCTACATATCTAGACCTACCAGAAAAATATTGGTTCAAAGTCCTCCGATTAAGTTGATTTTTCAAATCTTTAAACGGCTATATCTCGGAAACTAGACGTCGCAGCGACTTAAAAATATCATTTTTGAATTCTACATATCTAGACCTACCAGAAAAATATTGGTTCAAAGTCCTCCGATTAAGTTGATTTTTCAAATCTTTAAACGGCTATATCTTGGAAACTAGACGTCGCAGCGACTTAAAAATAGCATTTTTGAATTCTACATATCTAGACCTACCAGAAAAATATTGGTTCAAAGTCCTCCGATTAATTGATTTTTCAAATCTTTAAACGGCTATATCTCGGAAACGGCTATATCTAGACGTCGCAGCGACTTAAAAATAGCATTTTTGAATTCTACATATCTAGACCTACCAGAAAAATATTGGTTCAAAGTCCTCCGATTAAGTTGATTTTTCAAATCTTTAAACGGCTATATCTCGGAAACTAGACGTCGCAGCGACTTAAAAATAGCATTTTTGAATTATACATATCTAGACCTACCAGAAAAATATTGGTTCAAAGTCCTCCGATTAAGTTGATTTTTCAAATCTTTAAACGGCTATATCTCGGAAACTAGACGTCGCAGCGACTTAAAAATAGCATTTTTGAATTATACATATCTAGACCTACCAGAAAAATATTGGTTCAAAGTCCTCCGATTAAGTTGATTTTTCAAATCTTTAAACGGCTATATCTCGGAAACTAGACGTCGCAGCGACTTAAAAATAGCATTTTTGAATTATACATATCTAGACCTACCAGAAAAATATTGGTTCAAAGTCCTCCGATTAAGTTGATTTTTCAAATCTTTAAACGGCTATATCTCGGAAACTAGACGTCGCAGCGACTTAAAAATAGCATTTTTGAATTATACATATCTAGACCTACCAGAAAAATATTGGTTCAAAGTCCTCCGATTAAGTTGATTTTTCAAATCTTTAAACGGCTATATCTCGGAAACTAGACGTCGCAGCGACTTAAAAATAGCATTTTTGAATTATACATATCTAGACCTACCAGAAAAATATTGATTCAAAGTCCTCCGATTAAGTTGATTTTTCAAATCTTTAAACGGCTATATCTCGGAAACTAGACGTCGCAGCGACTTAAAAATAGCATTTTTGAATTATACATATCTAGACCTACCAGAAAAATATTGGTTCAAAGTCCTCCGATTAAGTTGATTTTTCAAATCTTTAAACGGCTATATCTCGGAAACTAGACGTCGCAGCGACTTAAAAATAGCATTTTTGAATTATACATATCTAGACCTACCAGAAAAATATTGGTTCAAAGTCCTCCGATTAAGTTGATTTTTCAAATCTTTAAACGGCTATATCTCGGATTCAAAGTCCTCCGATTAAGTTGATTTTTCAAATCTTTAAACGGCTATATCTCGGAAACTAGACGTCGCAGCGACTTAAAAATAGCATTTTGAATTATACATATCTAGACCTACCAGAAAAATATTGATTCAAAGTCCTCCGATTAAGTTGATTTTTCAAATCTTTAAACGGCTATATCTCGGAAACTAGACGTCGCAGCGACTTAAAAATAGCATTTTTGAATTATACATATCTAGACCTACCAGAAAAATATTGGTTCAAAGTCCTCCGATTAAGTTGATTTTTCAAATCTTTAAACGGCTATATCTTGGAAACTAGACGTCGCAGCGACTTAAAAATAGCATTTTTGAATTCTACATATCTAGACCTACCAGAAAAATATTGGTTCAAAGTCCTCCGATTAAGTTGATTTTTCAAATCTTTAAACGGCTATATCTCGGAAACTAGACGTCGCAGCGACTTAAAAATAGCATTTTTGAATTATACATATCTAGACCTACCAGAAAAATATTGATTCAAAGTCCTCCGATTAAGTTGATTTTTCAAATCTTTAAACGGCTATATCTCGGAAACTAGACGTCGCAGCGACTTAAAAATAGCATTTTTGAATTATACATATCTAGACCTACCAGAAAAATATTGGTTCAAAGTCCTCCGATTAAGTTGATTTTTCAAATCTTTAAACGGCTATATCTCGGAAACTAGACGTCGCAGCGACTTAAAAATAGCATTTTTGAATTATACATATCTAGACCTACCAGAAAAATATTGGTTCAAAGTCCTCCGATTAAGTTGATTTTTCAAATCTTTAAACGGCTATATCTCGGATTCAAAGTCCTCCGATTAAGTTGATTTTTCAAATCTTTAAACGGCTATATCTCGGAAACTAGACGTCGCAGCGACTTAAAAATAGCATTTTTGAATTATACATATCTAGACCTACCAGAAAAATATTGGTTCAAAGTCCTCCGATTAAGTTGATTTTTCAAATCTTTAAACGGCTATATCTTGGAAACTAGACGTCGCAGCGACTTAAAAATAGCATTTTTGAATTCTACATATCTAGACCTACCAGAAAAATATTGGTTCAAAGTCCTCCGATTAAGTTGATTTTTCAAATCTTTAAACGGCTATATCTCGGATTCAAAGTCCTCCGATTAAGTTGATTTTTCAAATCTTTAAACGGCTATATCTCGGAAACTAGACGTCGCAGCGACTTAAAAATAGCATTTTTGAATTATACATATCTAGACCTACCAGAAAAATATTGATTCAAAGTCCTCCGATTAAGTTGATTTTTCAAATCTTTAAACGGCTATATCTCGGAAACTAGACGTCGCAGCGACTTAAAAATAGCATTTTTGAATTATACATATCTAGACCTACCAGAAAAATATTGGTTCAAAGTCCTCCGATTAAGTTGATTTTTCAAATCTTTAAACGGCTATATCTTGGAAACTAGACGTCGCAGCGACTTAAAAATAGCATTTTTGAATTCTACATATCTAGACCTACCAGAAAAATATTGGTTCAAAGTCCTCCGATTAAGTTGATTTTTCAAATCTTTAAACGGCTATATCTCGGAAACTAGACGTCGCAGCGACTTAAAAATAGCATTTTTGAATTCTACATATCTAGACCTACCAGAAAAATATTGGTTCAAAGTCCTCCGATTAAGTTGATTTTTCAAATCTTTAAACGGCTATATCTCGGAAACTAGACGTCGCACCGACTTAAAAATAGCATTTTTGAATTCTACATATCTAGACCTACCAGAAAAATATTGGTTCAAAGTCCTCCGATTAAGTTGATTTTTCAAATCTTTAAACGGCTATATCTCGGAAACTAGACGTCGCAGCGACTTAAAAATAGCATTTTTGAATTCTACATATCTAGACCTACCAGAAAAATATTGGTTCAAAGTCCTCCGATTAAGTTGATTTTTCAAATCTTTAAACGGCTATATCTCGGAAACTAGACGTCGCAGCGACTTAAAAATAGCATTTTTGAATTCTACATATCTAGACCTACCAGAAAAATATTGGTTCAAAGTCCTCCGATTAAGTTGATTTTTCAAATCTTTAAACGGCTATATCTCGGAAACTAGACGTCGCAGCGACTTAAAAATAGCATTTTTGAATTCTACATATCTAGACCTACCAGAAAAATATTGGTTCAAAGTCCTCCGATTAAGTTGATTTTTCAAATCTTTAAACGGCTATATCTCGGAAACTAGACGTCGCAGCGACTTAAAAATAGCATTTTGAATTCTACATATCTAGACCTACCAGAAAAATATTGGTTCAAAGTCCTCCGATTAAGTTGATTTTTCAAATCTTTAAACGGCGATCAATCTTTATCTCGGAAACTAGACGTCGCAGCGACTTAAAAATAGCATTTTTGAATTCTACATATCTAGACCTACCAGAAAAATATTGGTTCAAAGTCCTCCGATTAAGTTGATTTTTCAAATCTTTAAACGGCTATATCTCGGAAACTAGACGTCGCAGCGACTTAAAAATAGCATCTTTGAATTCTATATATCTAGACCTACCAGAAAAATATTGGTTCAAAGTCCTCCGATTAAGTTGATTTTTCAAATCTTTAAACGGCTATATCTCGGAAACTAGACGTCGCAGCGACTTAAAAATAGCATTTTTGAATTCTACATATCTAGACCTACCAGAAAAATATTGGTTCAAAGTCCTCCGATTAAGTTGATTTTTCAAATCTTTAAACGGCTATCAAATCTTTATCTCGGAAACTAGACGTCGCAGCGACTTAAAAATAGCATTTTTGAATTATACATATCTAGACCTACCAGAAAAATATTGGTTCAAAGTCCTCCGATTAAGTTGATTTTTCAAATCTTTAAACGGCTATATCTCGGAAACTAGACGTCGCAGCGACTTAAAAATAGCATTTTTGAATTCTATATATCTAGACCTACCAGAAAAATATTGGTTCAAAGTCCTCCGATTAAGTTGATTTTTCAAATCTTTAAACGGCTATATCTCGGAAACTAGACGTCGCAGCGACTTAAAAATAGCATTTTTGAATTCTACATATCTAGACCTACCAGAAAAATATTGGTTCAAAGTCCTCCGATTAAGTTGATTTTTCAAATCTTTAAACGGCTATATCTCGGAAACTAGACGTCGCAGCGACTTAAAAATAGCATTTTTGAATTATACATATCTAGACCTACCAGAAAAATATTGGTTCAAAGTCCTCCGATTAAGTTGATTTTTCAAATCTTTAAACGGCTATATCTCGGAAACTAGACGTCGCAGCGACTTAAAAATAGCATTTTTGAATTATACATATCTAGACCTACCAGAAAAATATTGGTTCAAAGTCCTCCGATTAAGTTGATTTTTCAAATCTTAAACGGCTATATCTCGGAAACTAGACGTCGCAGCGACTTAAAAATAGCATTTTTGAATTCTACATATCTAGACCTACCAGAAAAATATTGGTTCAAAGTCCTCCGATTAAGTTGATTTTTCAAATCTTTAAACGGCTATATCTCGGAAACTAGACGTCGCAGCGACTTAAAAATAGCATTTTTGAATTCTACATATCTAGACCTACCAGAAAAATATTGGTTCAAAGTCCTCCGATTAAGTTGATTTTTCAAATCTTTAAACGGCTATATCTCGGAAACTAGACGTCGCAGCGACTTAAAAATAGCATTTTTGAATTCTACATATCTAGACCTATCAGAAAAATATTGGTTCAAAGTCCTCCGATTAAGTTGATTTTTCAAATCTTTAAACGGCTATATCTCGGAAACTAGACGTCGCAGCGACTTAAAAATAGCATTTTTGAATTATACATATCTAGACCTACCAGAAAAATATTGGTTCAAAGTCCTCCGATTAAGTTGATTTTTCAAATCTTTAAACGGCTATATCTCGGAAACTAGACGTCGCAGCGACTTAAAAATAGCATTTTTGAATTATACATATCTAGACCTACCAGAAAAATATTGGTTCAAAGTCCTCCGATTAAGTTGATTTTTCAAATCTTTAAACGGCTATATCTCGGAAACTAGACGTCGCAGCGACTTAAAAATAGCATTTTTGAATTCTACATATCTAGACCTACCAGAAAAATATTGGTTCAAAGTCCTCCGATTAAGTTGATTTTTCAAATCTTTAAACGGCTATATCTCGGAAACTAGACGTCGCAGCGACTTAAAAATAGCATTTTTGAATTCTACATATCTAGACCTACCAGAAAAATATTGGTTCAAAGTCCTCCGATTAAGTTGATTTTTCAAATCTTTAAACGGCTATATCTCGGAAACTAGACGTCGCAGCGACTTAAAAATAGCATTTTTGAATTCTACATATCTAGACCTACCAGAAAAATATTGGTTCAAAGTCCTCCGATTAAGTTGATTTTTCAAATCTTTAAACGGCTATATCTCGGAAACTAGACGTCGCAGCGACTTAAAAATAGAATTTTTGAATTCTACATATCTAGACCTACCAGAAAAATATTGGTTCAAAGTCCTCCGATTAAGTTGATTTTTCAAATCTTTAAACGGCTATATCTCGGAAACTAGACGTCGCAGCGACTTAAAAATAGAATTTTTGAATTATACATATCTAGACCTACCAGAAAAATATTGGTTCAAAGTCCTCCGATTAAGTTGATTTTTCAAATCTTTAAACGGCTATATCTCGGAAACTAGACGTCGCAGCGACTTAAAAATAGCATTTTTGAATTCTACATATCTAGACCTACCAGAAAAATATTGGTTCAAAGTCCTCCGATTAAGTTGATTTTTCAAATCTTTAAACGGCTATATCTCGGAAACTAGACGTCGCAGCGACTTAAAAATAGAATTTTTGAATTATACATATCTAGATCTACCAGAAAAATATTGGTTCAAAGTCCTCCGATTAAGTTGATTTTTCAAATCTTTAAACGGCTATATCTCGGAAACTAGACGTCGCAGCGACTTAAAAATAGCATTTTTGAATTCTACATATCTAGACCTACCAGAAAAATATTGGTTCAAAGTCCTCCGATTAAGTTGATTTTTCAAATCTTTAAACGGCTATATCTCGGAAACTAGACGTCGCAGCGACTTAAAAATAGCATTTTTGAATTATACATATCTAGACCTACCAGAAAAATATTGGTTCAAAGTCCTCCGATTAAGTTGATTTTTCAAATCTTTAAACGGCTATATCTCGGAAACTAGACGTCGCAGCGACTTAAAAATAGCATTTTTGAATTATACATTTCTAGACCTACCAGAAAAATATTGGTTCAAAGTCCTCCGATTAAGTTGATTTTTCAAATCTTTAAACGGCTATATCTCGGAAACTAGACGTCGCAGCGACTTAAAAATAGCATTTTTGAATTCTACATATCTAGACCTACCAGAAAAATATTGGTTCAAAGTCCTCCGATTAAGTTGATTTTTCAAATCTTTAAACGGCTATATCTCGGAAACTAGACGTCGCAGCGACTTAAAAATAGCATTTTTGAATTATACATATCTAGACCTACCAGAAAAATATTGGTTCAAAGTCCTCCGATTAAGTTGATTTTTCAAATCTTTAAACGGCTATATCTCGGAAACTAGACGTCGCAGCGACTTAAAAATAGCATTTTTGAATTATACATATCTAGACCTACCAGAAAAATATTGGTTCAAAGTCCTCCGATTAAGTTGATTTTTCAAATCTTTAAACGGCTATATCTCGGAAACTAGACGTCGCAGCGACTTAAAAATAGCATTTTTGAATTATACATATCTAGACCTACCAGAAAAATATTGGTTCAAAGTCCTCCGATTAAGTTGATTTTTCAAATCTTTAAACGGCTATATCTCGGAAACTAGACGTCGCAGCGACTTAAAAATAGCATTTTTGAATTATACATATCTAGACCTACCAGAAAAATATTGGTTCAAAGTCCTCCGATTAAGTTGATTTTTCAAATCTTTAAACGGCTATATCTCGGAAACTAGACGTCGCAGCGACTTAAAAATAGCATTTTTGAATTATACATATCTAGACCTACCAGAAAAATATTGGTTCAAAGTCCTCCGATTAAGTTGATTTTTCAAATCTTTAAACGGCTATATCTCGGAAACTAGACGTCGCAGCGACTTAAAAATAGCATTTTTGAATTATACATATCTAGACCTACCAGAAAAATATTGGTTCAAAGTCCTCCGATTAAGTTGATTTTTCAAATCTTTAAACGGCTATATCTCGGAAACTAGACGTCGCAGCGACTTAAAAATAGCATTTTGAATTCTACATATCTAGACCTACCAGAAAAATATTGGTTCAAAGTCCTCCGATTAAGTTGATTTTTCAAATCTTTAAACGGCTATATCTCGGAAACTAGACGTCGCAGCGACTTAAAAATAGCATTTTTGAATTCTACATATCTAGACCTACCAGAAAAATATTGGTTCAAAGTCCTCCGATTAAGTTGATTTTTCAAATCTTTAAACGGCTATATCTCGGAAACTAGACGTCGCAGCGACTTAAAAATAGCATTTTTGAATTCTACATATCTAGACCTACCAGAAAAATATTGGTTCAAAGTCCTCCGATTAAGTTGATTTTTCAAATCTTTAAACGGCTATATCTCGGAAACTAGACGTCGCAGCGACTTAAAAATAGCATTTTTGAATTATACATATCTAGACCTACCAGAAAAATATTGGTTCAAAGTCCTCCGATTAAGTTGATTTTTCAAATCTTTAAACGGCTATATCTCGGAAACTAGACGTCGCAGCGACTTAAAAATAGCATTTTTGAATTATACATATCTAGACCTACCAGAAAAATATTGGTTCAAAGTCCTCCGATTAAGTTGATTTTTCAAATCTTTAAACGGCTATATCTCGGAAACTAGACGTCGCAGCGACTTAAAAATAGCATTTTTGAATTCTACATATCTAGACCTACCAGAAAAATATTGGTTCAAAGTCCTCCGATTAAGTTGATTTTTCAAATCTTTAAACGGCTATATCTCGGAAACTAGACGTCGCAGCGACTTAAAAATAGCATTTTTGAATTATACATATCTAGACCTACCAGAAAAATATTGGTTCAAAGTCCTCCGATTAAGTTGATTTTTCAAATCTTTAAACGGCTATATCTCGGAAACTAGACGTCGCAGCGACTTAAAAATAGCATTTTTGAATTATACATATCTAGACCTACCAGAAAAATATTGGTTCAAAGTCCTCCGATTAAGTTGATTTTTCAAATCTTTAAACGGCTATATCTCGGAAACTAGACGTCGCAGCGACTTAAAAATAGCATTTTTGAATTCTACATATCTAGACCTACCAGAAAAATATTGGTTCAAAGTCCTCCGATTAAGTTGATTTTTCAAATCTTTAAACGGCTATATCTCGGAAACTAGACGTCGCAGCGACTTAAAAATAGCATTTTTGAATTCTACATATCTAGACCTACCAGAAAAATATTGGTTCAAAGTCCTCCGATTAAGTTGATTTTTCAAATCTTTAAACGGCTATATCTCGGAAACTAGACGTCGCAGCGACTTAAAAATAGCATTTTTGAATTCTACATATCTAGACCTACCAGAAAAATATTGGTTCAAAGTCCTCCGATTAAGTTGATTTTTCAAATCTTTAAACGGCTATATCTCGGAAACTAGACGTCGCAGCGACTTAAAAATAGCATTTTTGAATTCTACATATCTAGACCTACCAGAAAAATATTGGTTCAAAGTCCTCCGATTAAGTTGATTTTTCAAATCTTTAAACGGCTATATCTCGGAAACTAGACGTCGCAGCGACTTAAAAATAGCATTTTTGAATTCTACATATCTAGACCTACCAGAAAAATATTGGTTCAAAGTCCTCCGATTAAGTTGATTTTTCAAATCTTTAAACGGCTATATCTCGGAAACTAGACGTCGCAGCGACTTAAAAATAGCATTTTTGAATTCTACATATCTAGACCTACCAGAAAAATATTGGTTCAAAGTCCTCCGATTAAGTTGATTTTTCAAATCTTTAAACGGCTATATCTCGGAAACTAGACGTCGCAGCGACTTAAAAATAGCATTTTTGAATTATACATATCTAGACCTACCAGAAAAATATTGGTTCAAAGTCCTCCGATTAAGTTGATTTTTCAAATCTTTAAACGGCTATATCTCGGAAACTAGACGTCGCAGCGACTTAAAAATAGCATTTTTGAATTATACATATCTAGACCTACCAGAAAAATATTGGTTCAAAGTCCTCCGATTAAGTTGATTTTCAAATCTTTAAACGGCTATATCTCGGAAACTAGACGTCGCAGCGACTTAAAAATAGCATTTTTGAATTATACATATCTAGACCTACCAGAAAAATATTGGTTCAAAGTCCTCCGATTAAGTTGATTTTTCAAATCTTTAAACGGCTATATCTCGGAAACTAGACGTCGCAGCGACTTAAAAATAGCATTTTTGAATTATACATATCTAGACCTACCAGAAAAATATTGGTTCAAAGTCCTCCGATTAAGTTGATTTTTCAAATCTTTAAACGGCTATATCTCGGAAACTAGACGTCGCAGCGACTTAAAAATAGCATTTTTGAATTATACATATCTAGACCTACCAGAAAAATATTGGTTCAAAGTCCTCCGATTAAGTTGATTTTTCAAATCTTTAAACGGCTATATCTCGGAAACTAGACGTCGCAGCGACTTAAAAATAGCATTTTTGAATTATACATATCTAGACCTACCAGAAAAATATTGGTTCAAAGTCCTCCGATTAAGTTGATTTTTCAAATCTTTAAACGGCTATATCTCGGAAACTAGACGTCGCAGCGACTTAAAAATAGCATTTTTGAATTATACATATCTAGACCTACCAGAAAAATATTGGTTCAAAGTCCTCCGATTAAGTTGATTTTTCAAATCTTAAACGGCTATATCTCGGAAATTAGACGTCGCAGCGACTTAAAAATAGCATTTTGAATTATACATATCTAGACCTACCAGAAAAATATTGGTTCAAAGTCCTCCGATTAAGTTGATTTTTCAAATCTTTAAACGGCTATATCTCGGAAACTAGACGTCGCAGCGACTTAAAAATAGCATTTTGAATTCTACATATCTA